>JANZLX010000006.1:27912298-27928992 GCA_025531955.1 Erythroxylum orinocense | reverse complement strand
AAACAATGGCCTGAGTCATTTGGGTCATTCCATTCCATTCCCTTCCATCCCTCCACCCACATCCAAACATACCCTTAGTTGAAAACTACCAGGTTGTCTAACATTGTACTTAGGAACAAGGTTCAAATTTTTTTTTCCTATAAGAGAAATTAGGATAATTTATCCAACCAATATTATAGGTGTTAAAAAATGAATCATATTTATTATGGAAGTTACTAACATATTTATCCTATTCAATAAATAAAACTTAAAGAAGAGAGTTCATTAATTGACAATCAACTGCTAAATGTCTTAGATATTCATAAATGTCACATGGAACATTGGAATTTCCCATAGAATGCACACTAATTTGATCAAATTTTGAGCTAAACATCTATTTTTCGTGTACAAACACAAATTAATTAAATATGTATATGAAGAAATTACATAAATTCATTCCATTGACCTAGTTTTAAGATAAATTAACTTAATTAACTTCATCGAACACTTTATAGGCTTTAAAAATTAACCCCTAAATACCTACAAAATCCTGTCTTTTCCCTTTCGTCACCATCATTAACATATTAAAACAAACATTCAACCATTAACAGTCCAAATAAACCCAAAAAAACTTAAACAACATTTATAAAACCAACAACATCAAAGCATATAACAACAACAATGGATGAAAAAGAAACTAAGACCAAAGCACATGCAACTAACCTTGAATTAAGGCTATGGAAGACAACGACGACAGAAAAAAGAAAAAGTTAAACAAGGAGAAGAGAGGTATGTAGAAGGTTTGGGGAGGGAGGCTTGGATTTTATACTTTCAGCTGAAGCAAAGACAATGTCGTTTGTCATTAAACAAACGACATCATTTTCGTATTAGTATTTTAAATGTTGTAACATTTGGTGACTCTTTTCGAGAATCATCACCAAGTGTTAAACAATAGGCAACGATTTCGAAAATTATCGCCAATACTATAAATATATATATTTTTTATTTTGCAATTTTTTTGTAATATATCATTTCTATAAAATAATATAGAACTTATATATAATAAATAGAGTTTTGTAAGACCACATAAAATTGTCAAATCATATATATTATAAGAGATTAATAAAAAGTACAAATAAATATAATACAAAGTAAATTTGTGCTTTTATTTTTATAAATTTTTTAATTGAAATTGTTATTAACTAAATTTATTTTTAGACTTACAATCTTTGTGAATTAATTTGAATCGTTGCCTCAGGGTATATTTCTTCCGAATTAATAAAAAACGATATCTTTTTGGTTAACAACAAATGACGTCGTTTTGGTTAACAACAAATAACGTTCTTTTTTTCTAGGTTATTATAAACACAAAAAGGAAGGTCTCTTTGCTTTCCTGTTAGCCGTTGTGTTTTTGAAGAAGCGTCATCTGCTTTGTGGTCGTTGTCTCTTATGTTGTGGTCATTACCATTGAACATCGTTTCACGTGTTGGTACTGCTCTTCTTTTCTCTTTTCTATTTTTAAGAACCCTCCTTTTGTTTTGCTCTATTTTTCTGCCACATTTTGGAGTTTATGTGGGTTTTGTTTTCTTCTTATGTTGTATGGGTTTTTGTTATTTGTGTTTGTATTTGGAAGTTGGTCAATTGTGTTTCTTTGTTGGTTGTATAAGGGTTGACTTTTTTTTCCCTACCATCAATGCTTCTTTGAGGAAAGCCAACTAACTATTTGATGAAAGGTTTGTGAGAGTATTTAACTTCTGGAAAGGATGTTTATGTAATCCATTATGTTTTTAACATTTAGCCATTCAATTTTGGATCAGTTCATTCCACCCCTAAGAATTTATGACATTTGATTACCAAAAGAATTTAATTAAACATAATGAATTTTATGCTAAATTTACTTTTCATAATAAAATTGTTAACATTAATTTATTGTGGAATGTTGACGTGACAACTAGTTTCTGGTGGCAGAAATGAGCTTCGTTGGGAGAATATGGCAAAATTCTCCATAATAAAGAACAAATCAATGCAAAATAAATCTCCTTATTAAACTCTAATCTCCCCTTGCCTTCTACGGTAGATCTTTTTCTTCAAGGTTTTTAGTATCATTCTAATTACATCTCTTCCTTAATTATCTATATCTCATTTTCTTTTAGGAAGCTATCAGATGAATGTTTGATTGTATATACTATGTGTTTTGTAAAGTTTCCTCAAATTTTCAAGAGAACATAGAAGAAAATGGACGCAGTGACAATGCCTCGATGGCCAGTACAAGATTAGGAAAATTCGTTGTTTTGGAATAGTCACTAATTCAAATTACTAAGTTTGTTCAATTAGGTATACATGTGTTCGAATTTGGGTTCGTTATACCGTTTGATTTAATTAGCTATTTAAGTTCTATACTAATTGTTTCTTAGGTGAAATGCATCATATTAGCGATTCATCTAATTCAGTTATTCATACTGCATATGAGGATTCGTTTACTGTATCTTCTACTAGTTTAGTTAAAGCCAAGAAGTTGTTGGAAGAGGGTTTTAACAACTCAACAATTAAGGGAAGATCTTTAACTATTTCAATTGATGTCTTCAAACGTGCAAGGGTACTTCTTGGGAATACAAACATAGGAAACTCCTTTACCTTATCTACTGACTCTTATGTCACTTGGAATTTTAAAAAATATATATTTCTTTTCCTTTTTGATGGAATAAGCTTGAAACTTTGTTTATTGTTTTGTCTGTAAGGATTGTTAAACTTTTAATTAAGATCTTGTACTAATTACCATATATTATTATATTATATTGCTTACCATATTTCAATATTTATATGTATTATTATTTTATTATTAACAAATATTAATGATTAAGAATACTTGTCAACTTAAATTTATAATGTTTTGATCTTATCAACATTAAAATTTTAGGTATGTTTATCTTTTAATATATAAAAATATTTACTTTTATCAACCATATGTTCTTCAACAATAGGAATCATTAAAGAACCATTTGTGTATAAATCCATGGATTTAAATAAATTTATAGATTTTGAATTAATTAGGTCAAAATTGTAATTATATCAACTTTTAGCAACGATTTTAAGAATTTGTCGCCAAAAGTTGAGCTTTTTGTGACGATTAACAAATTTGTCGTGAAAGGCTTCACCTTTAACTACGAAAATGTAATACCATCACAAAATGTGGAGCCTTTTGTGACGAATCCTATTAATTGTTGCCAAGCACGTGCATTTAGCGATGATTATGAGAAACGTCGTGAAAAAATAAGTTGTTTTGACATTATTGAAAATCATCCACCAAAAGCTTGCTTTAGCGACGATTTTCGAATCTTTGCCAAAAAATTGGCTAAAACTCAGTTTTGTTGTAGTGTATCCATTTCAAATACCACTAAAAATTCAAATTTTATAGCAGAGAAAGGATGCAACTATGGATAAAAAAGATAGCTAAACACACAAAGTGTATCATAACTAGGATTTTGCTGAAATAGTTTGGGGTAAGGATTTTCATTATTTAATGTAGGAGTAGGAATTCTATTGATTAGATAAACCATTGTATCAAATGCAAAATTTTATTATTTAAATGGCACATATGAATGATGCAATAAGGATAAATCAGTCTCCACAATATATCTATGCTTCCTTTCGACATAATCATTTTGTTTAGAGTTTTATGACATGATGATCTTTGGGCAATACTATTCTCAAGTAAGTAAGAAGTTAAGGCTTGATATTTACCACCTTAATTTGCTTGAAATTATTTTATTTTTAATCAAATGATGAAATTTAGTAAAAATACTAAGAAATTAATTTGAGAAAATAAATTTAGATGTATTTATTATAAGGATCATAAAACATAATATAATAATGATACCTATCGATAGAAACTGTAGGAGATTGTTCCCACAAATCTAAGCAAATTAACTCTGATGGACTTTGTGCACAAATTGGACATATAAAAAGGTAACTTATGGCTTTTACTAATAAAACAAGCATGACAGAAACTGAATTATATTAGTATGTGAAACATGAAACACAATGCACATATGAGGATGTCCAAGTTTTGAGTGTCAGGTAAAGAGAGTGCAAGAATGAGCATAAATATGATAGCTTGGTTGGTGAATAGGTTCAAGCAACATAGTGTACAACCCATAATCATTATGATTGATATGCATCAGTTCCTTTATGCAGATTTCCTTAAACACAAAATAGCTAGGAAAAATTCAATAGATATATTGTTACCTTTGGTAAAGGAATAAACAAAAAGTAAATTACTGCAAGATTACAAACCATGTAAAATATCATGCAAGGAAAAGTATAATTAAAAGAGTGACAAAAAGAAAAGCCAATATTAGAGATTGAGATTGCTTTTCTATTACTAACTTGAACATCATTAGAGCCTTGATACTTAAAACGTGATGTAGGATTTTCAATATTAGGTGTAAGATGATGCATTTCCCTAGTGTTCATGATCCATTGATATTTCAACATGAGAGTAGGTGTAGCCAAATTGGCATTTTGCCTAAAATTGTGTGGATGTTATTGATTGAGCTTTTGAGTTGTACATTGTTTGTATAAATGACCTAGGCCATCATAAATATAATAGATCAATTTGAGAATTTAGTTGGGTCTTTATGAATAAACATCTTCTTGATGATGAGAATATTATGTATATGGACCACCATCAAAAGAGGCAGAATAGATATTTCATTTATGACTGTGATTTCGATCTCAGTATAAGAAAAATAGAGTTTAGCGGCGAAAATTACCGACGAAATTTGTACACATTCTGTCGGTAAACTTGTTTAGCGATGGAATTTACTAACGAAAAAAAAGCGTCGAAAATACGGCTGTCGGTAAATTTACTGACGAAAATTTTGTATACCGTCGGTAACTTCATTCGGACGGTAAATTTCTGTCAGAAAATTACAACCAGATTTGATTATTCCATCAGTAATTACCTACATAATTTTTTTCGATCGGTACATCCAATATATTTTACCAACGAACAGTTGTTTCCGTCAGTAAATTTGCTAAAAACTATTTTTTATAATTTACCTATAAAGTGTTCAGTTTCTCTGGTTACCTTTTATTTCTTGGCCAAGACATTCATCAAGACAATGGAAGTTTGGCTAGTGTTTATGGACACATCTAAGCTTTGCCTCGGTAATAAACTGTGTCTCATGATTAGATCACTGAACTTGGTCAAAGAAGTTGTTCGAGTCCAAGACGAAATCTTTGCGAACCACAACCCACCTCGCACTGTTAGAATCATAAATTTATCCCAAAATCACAACTAAAATCACGTCTTATCCCTTCTATCACTACCATTTATACGTTAAAGTTGTTTTCCAATCACAAAATACACAAATAAACAAAAGTAATTAAATACCCAAATTAACTTTCATCCAATATATGAAAAAACACGTGACAGTAGTTGTAAAAATACCTTCACCAAAGGATACGATGACAATGGTTGGAGAAGACAACGTCGACGAGCAGAAAAGGAGTCCACAACAGAGAAACTAGAGAGAAGAAAACCAAAGAGGAGACGCAGGAAGAAGGAAGAAGAAAACGCAGGTGGGGAGGGGGGGGACACGTCGGGTGAGTTGATATTTAAAAAGAATTTACCGACGGAAAATTCCGTAGGTAAATTCAAAATTTTTTATTCTGCTAATAATTCCCACCTTTTTACCGACGATCTTATACCGTCGCTAAATTCATTACCAACAATAATCTTATTCCGTTGCTAAAGTCCATTGTAAAATTTGCTGGGATGATTTTCCTCCATATTTAGCAACAGATATTAGTACCGTCGCTACACGAAAATTTCTCCGTCAATTTTACCAACGGAAATGAATTTTCCGTTAGTAATTTGTAACTGTATATTTGCCGTCGGTAATTTTCCGTTGCTAATTCTTGCTTCTCTCCATATTTAGCTACGGATGTTAGTACCGTCGCTAAATGAAAATTTTCTCGTCAATTTTACCAACAAAAATGGATTTTCCGTCAGTAATTTGTAACAATATGTTTTCCATCAGTAATTTTCCGTTGCTAATTCTTGCTTCTCTCCATATTTAGCTACGAATGTTAATACTGTCGCTAAACAAAAAATTTTCCGTCAATTTTACCAACAGAAATGAATTTTCCGTCAAGAATTTGCAATGGTATATTTGCCGTCGGTAATTTTCTGTCGCTAATGCTTGCTTTTCTTGTTGTGTCACCACGACTTTAACATATAGAATTTTGTTGTTTTCCTCCGAAATTAGAATAAAAATGTTGCTTATTGACATAACGAATTGTTGATTGCACAAATTTTGTTGATAATAAATAATTAGAAAATTTTTCTTCTTCACTTAATAGTAACCCAAACAAATCATCATAAGAAACATGATCAATTCATTGTTTTGAACTACAAACAAAGGGCAAATATAATTTTCGAAAGCTATTAACTATTGCTTGCATAAGATCAACTTTAGGTACCTTATCTTGTAAATCTACAAGTTGATCAAATATTCCTTTAACCTTTTATGTGTGTGTATATATATATTCTCTTTTTCCAAATGACAAAATTTGGATTTAATGATTTGAACTTGAGCTTGTAAACCTGATGCATAAGTTGTTAAAAGCTTTTCTCAGGTTGTTTGTCATTATTACACCTACAATTTATGGTACAAAACTTTTTGTCATAGATCCAATGATTTAGCTTAGTACAATTTATCCATTCAATCAAGTTTCAATAAGGAGATTAGGATCATTATTGATTACTTTTAATGGAAGTGTTTTTGTGTCATCTATGTGATTTGTAAAATTGTAGCTGTTTAACAAAGGAGAGAGTTGTGCTTGCCACATCAAATAATTGTTAAAATTAATTTTAATGGGAAGTTGGGGGACAAAGTTGGGGAAGGATGCGATTATCGTTGATTTGAAAGTCGCTGTGGTAAAGGCAAGAACTACAACTTCTTTGTTGGCCATATTTGAGTTTTTAGGTCCTTGGATCACTTGTAAAACTCTTAAACACAAAGGATCAATGATAATTTTTAACTTGAATTTTCATTAATATTAACCACATATATATACAAGGCCTTTTTGTAAAGATATGATTACAACAAATCAAGTACAGGCTGTACGTGATAAAAAATAGAAAATATAGCAAGTTAACAAACATGATGATTACCTTTATCATTGACTTGGTATAGAAAGCTTATTTTTTCAAGAGTTGAGTTAAGTTGTTATATTAGTAACATTTAATTGGATCACCTGTAATATTTATGTTATTTATGAGTTGTCTTGATTTTTCAACAAAAGTATAAGAAATGGAATTTTTTGAAAATACAAAATATAAAAGATTTTGATAATTATAAAGGCTATTAAATTTATTTAAGTTATTTAAACTATGGGTAATATTTGAGTTTTTTTAGAAATATATCCTATATTAAATAAAGACATAAAATCCACTTCAAGTCAATTTTAGAGAAACGTCAATCTTTCTGTTGAATTTTTATGTTTGAATTTTGGATATCTCAGTTTACATGTATATTATTAGAATTTCCTTGCAAGAATAATCTGATGATAACTTTTCCTTAACATTAAGTGGATGGCCAAGGAGCAAGCAGACTACAATAGTCCTTTCTTTTGAGATTAAGGTCACGTCTTATTTAATTATATCTGCAAAATATTGCAAGTTATTAACCAAATTTGGGACAATATCCTGTGATATTAACAACCTAAAACTTAAAGAAATAAATTGAAAACCAATTTAAAGAAATAAATAAATTATCTCTTTCATAATTAAGAAGGTCGGATATGTCATCAAATTACCCAAAAAGACACGAAAGGAAGTGGATGTGATGTGGTTTTCACATCGATGGCTTATGCACCACTTTTGGTTGCGGGCGGGAAGTAGATAAGACTGAGAATGTTGGTTGGTTATGGTGCTAAGGTCTGGAGTTCAATTAACAAAATGTCTATAATTGTCTGCTCTCCAGACACCTGAGATTGGACAATTTTTGTATCTGAATTGAAGGAAATATATACATACAAGTGCATAGCGACAACATGTCAAATCTCAACTATTGATTTTACCATTGCATGCACATTCCAGCTCTTAGCAGTTGCTCGTTTTGTTTGCACGGTAAACATATCTAGTTATTTTATTTTGAAGATCCTGGATACAATTGACAGCTTGTTTTTAGCTGAATTAATATGCCATAGACAATGTATTAGTGGGACGTTTTGGGCAAGATTAATTAGTACCAAGTGGACGTTTTGATCTTAGGTCTCTCATTTTCCTGATTTCCTATCTTGTGTAATCACCTACGTACCGGATTTATCTACTCTTTACGTTCTCCCTCTTAGGTACTAGTAGTTTTTCTTAATCAGCTCCTGGGTTAAAAGATCGATACCTGCCTACATGGTAATTCGAATTTAACCGGTTCAAACTTCAAGAAGAGAACAAGACTACCTTCTTGTTAGTATTATCCACCGAATATGGGAAATGTCATGCATATTCTCAAGTGACACTGGCTACTAGACTACTGATTGATTCTTCTACTTTTTCACATTATGGTTGCCAAGATGGGTCATGAGCAGATGCTGCCAAGATTGGCTGCTAAAATAATAAGAACAATCATGATAATGGAGGATAAAAAAGACGATGTAGGCGTCTCTATCGTCCCCTTGCTTCTCCAGTAGCAAAGCTGATAAAATGCCAGTGACTGTCATTGTCAAATAATTCACCCCCAGCCAACACAAACCTAATAGTGACGGACCACATGCACACGTATCTTTTATATATAAAACGTTAATAAATCATGCTTTGTTATTTGTTAATTACAGCTCAATCAATCTCTCCTTTCGAAAGATTTTCTGCAAATCTTTTGCACATGCTCGTATTATCATTGTCATCCAGGAGATTGTGTCTTCTGATCATTCCTTTCACGCGTGAGACTTGTTCAAAGACCATTCCGCTCTTTGCCTCTGTCCAACTTCAATAAATGCACTCTAGCTGGCCCTCAATCTCTTCCACCGTGTACAACTGTACATCACCCTTACTTGCCTATTCTACGTAAAAAATCGACACAGGTATGGCCGATGTCTTCTAGATAAACTTTACATTTCTGCCACCATGATGTTAAAAGAGATTCTTTCGTATGAGCCAAATTTTGGTTAATTGAGAAAAATAATATATAGTTTAGCCTGAAACGTACGACGCACACGCGCACACATATATATTTCATGTTTATTTGAACATTAATTACATAATTGATTATGTATATATATATATAATATTGATGCGTAGTTGAACCATTATATATATATATATATATATTATATGATCATTAGAATGCTATATATTTCATGTTTATTTGAACATTAATTACATAATTGATTATGTATATATATATAATATTGATGCGTAGTTGAACCATTATATATATATATATATATTATATGATCATTAGAATGCTGTATATATGTGTGCGCGTGTGCGTCGTACGTTTCAGGCTAAACTATATATATATATATATATATATATATATATTTTTAAACGATCTTCATTTATCCTCTTATAATTTAAAAATCATCAATATACTTCTCCTAGTTCACGATTAATTTCAAAGAAACCTCATCCGTTAACTCTTGGTATATTATAACTCCAACAAAGTACAGTACTTGCTAAACGCACCTATACGTTTAAGAAGACATTTCTTATAATTATTTGTGATGTTTCTGCCTCGTGACACAAATCGTCGTCAATTCTCAGTAGCTGAAAATTATGAACGATATTTTCAAAAATCACAACCAAAATGTATTAGATAGTATTAATTATATACAAAATGTATCGACATTTTTTTATTATGAATTAATTGTTTATTATTATTAAATTAAATAGTAGAAAATATTATTAATTCAAAAAATAGAGCATTGTATATATAGAGTAAAATTATATAAATATCATTGAATTATATCAATAACAACAATATAACATTAAAGGATGATCATTTGTTCCTATACAAGATATAAATGACAACTTGAACAATTCTTATAAACAAAACAATAAATAAAAAAATCATTTTACCAATTATAATATGTCCTGCTCATATTATAAAAATATTAGAGTATAAACCAAATAATTACCTGGTGTTATCTATGGCCATGAACCTGTAATCATCTAAAAATCTTGGTTAAAATCAACTAAAAAAATTGTGAGAGCATTAATACATTAAGTATTTGGTTTTGACTAAAGCAAACACCATATAGCTTTACCATTCACATAGCGTCTTCTACTTCTAGTAGACCATCAAAATATCAGTCGAAAGTTGCATCTTTATCAATTTTGTAATTCAAGAAAAAATTAAAATAAAATTATAGTATATACAAGAAGTGATAGAAAAAGTATAGGAGATATAATTAATACTCTTCACTTTCCTCTTCAGTGCTATCATAATCTGGGCTAAGTAATCTTTTGAATTAACATATAATGTTTTACTAATTTTGTTCGAGTTTTTTGTCCCTTGATTACTTCATCTTGTAATGTAGCCTTAAGCTTGTTGTTTTCCTCTTGAAGATGTTCAATGATTGTTTTATATGTTGAGGTAGAAACTCTTAGTTTAGGGCTATTGAACCCTTGATTATGAGGTGTTTTCATTTTTGATATGCTAACCCTTTGACTTCTTACAATTTTCCTATATCAAGAAAAACTATATAACTTAGTCATTAAATCATCTAAAAAGATTGGTGCAAGAAAACGTGAAGACAAAGAAAATAAACCTGAACTTTTGGATTAGCCTAATAATCATAAAACTAGTCTAATTTTATTCATACATTTGTTAAAGAACATGAATTCATGCCTGCCTTCGGATTAGAAGGAAAAATTTATATTACTTATGAAACTTGAAACGATGGTCCCTGGTCCTTTGTTTCAATAACAAACTAATACAGTTTGAAACATTAAGGTTCCCAATATCCACAATGTTCAATTTCAACTATGAATAATAAGAAAAATTGCAATTAATCTTAAAATTAATGAAACAATACTGCACAAAGTTAAAGATTTTGTATAATTACCTCAATTTTTTCCAAAGCATTTTTAAGCAAGTTGTCTTCCTTCAATCCTTAAGATGTTTGACATAAGGTATTATATTCTTGTAATAATCCTCAACTCACTTGATAATTTTGCATATTGGACTTTGTCTACAGTTCGACCTTGTTGAGTATCAATCTATATTGATACCTTACAATTCATTGCAACATTCATTTATTGCAATTCACAATCTCTAGTTTAACCTCTTTTTTTAATACTAGCATTAAAGCTGATAACAAATGAATAATGATAAGAAAATATTATAATGAAGAAATATATATTTAAGCATAAGTCTAGTTAAAGATATTAAAGATTAACAAACCTGCACTAGAAGCTTCGTTGTTACTTGAGGCAGAATGAAGTTGTTGTGTATTACTTGAACGTAGAACATAATTGTTCCTTTATTGTGGCAATGTACTATAAGAAGCTTTATTTCCTATGACTAAAAACAATGATATATATTCACTTGAATTTATAACAAATTTAAACCTACGTGACTAATTTCATTGTTGTTTGAGGTAGAATGTTATTGTTGGCTAGGAATTGAATTTCTATCACCGATTGATTAATCTAGTTGAAGTTGCACATCCCTTTGTTATACAATTTTGATAGTTGTCACCTTTTTCCCTTTGTTTATACCAGGTGTCATTATATTAGATATTTACAAGAAAAAGTTACCAATATTAAAATAAGACAATAGAAAGGGCACTTCCATGATACAACCAATCATTATAATCAAGATATATTCAATCATCAACATTAATCACATTAACAACATAATGTTACCAGCATTAGAATAAGGCAGTAGAAAAGTACTTTCATGATATATTACTTGCATTAACAACATAAATGTTACCAATATTAGAATAAGACATTAGTAAAAGCACTATCACGATACATTAATCACATTAACAATATAAATATTACCAACATTACATTTGAGACAATAGAAAGAGTGCTTTCATGATACATTCAATCATCATAATCAAGGTACATTCAATCATCAACATTAATCACATTAACAACATAAATGTTACCAATAATATAATAAGACAATAGAAAGAGCACTTTCATGATACCTTCAATCATCATGATCAAGATCTTCAAAATTATCATCATTAATTGAATTATGATTCAAATCTTCATCGTTATTGTATTTCGTTAAAATATCATCATTGTCGTATAATTCATCCTCAATATAGTCTTCATTCCATTTCACAAAAAGATTGCCTTATACTTCAATTGCTTTTAGGATACTTAGATCAACATCTCTCCTATAGAATGATGATATATGTTCATCTTCAATTTTGAGAGTTACATTATTCAACTATGATTCAGTCTCTTGATATACTTTATCATCATCTTCACCCAATAGACCATTTTCCTTTTACATAGATTAAAAAGATTTCGATGTTGGAACTTTCGCAAAACTTTCCAATTATTGCCTAATACAGTGTCATTGAGGTTCATTTGTTTCACTTAAAATGCAAGCACAAATGGTCCATTTTCATACAATGTGTTACTATCATTAATGCTAGTAATATTGCCATTCACTTTTATATTAATCCCTTTGTCATCAAGATTAAACCATTTGCAGTTAAATATAAAAACCTTTTTATCCTTGATGTAATTCAACTCAATTATTTTAGAGCTAACATCCTAAAAGTCAATAAATCATCCTTATGTTGTCTCTCAACAACAACCCCACAATTTTGGCTTTTAAAGCATTGTCACACTCTTTTATGTAAAATCTAACTCCATTAATAGTGCATCTTATATATATTTTTTCTCACATATGTGAAGCCTACATACTAAAGCATATAATGATGTCGTCATTTGTGACAATTTACGATTATATATACATATCATTTGAAAAAAAAACTACAAGTTAATGTTGTAATCTCACTTATAATATTTATTTTTTCATACTATTGCATGAATAATTTACTTGTGTCCTAAACTATGATGAGAAGTTTATCTTATGCCTTTCTTCACCATTAACCTGACTTTGCTTCTAATCTCACTTTTGTGCTCTCTATTTAAAAAGTAAAATGATTTAATAAAGTAGAGGTTTTATGTTAAATTTAAATACAAAATAATGAATGAGAAGTAATATACATACTCTATATATAAATCGACTTCCTCATCGTTTTTCAAAATGTACCAATGGCCAATTTAAATCCCTCTTTATTTAACTCCACATATTTTTTTTGTTCCAAATGACCTTACTTTTTGGAAGAAAGCTAAGCCACCATCTTGATCAAAATTAAACTTATGTTCTTCTCTATTAAATTGTGTCTCTATGTCGGTCAACAAGGATGGGTATGAAGTTCTAGATCTATGGTAGAAAGTTTGATGTGTAATTGTTGATATTTTTTAGGTTGTAATGAGTTGGAAAGTGAACAGTTTGGTAGGGGGATACCATTACCAAAGTGTTGAAGGGACAATGATGTTATGGAAAATATTCACCATAGTAGTTACTTGCCAAGTTAGGGTAGTTTGCATAGCTAAAATAATCCAAAAAGTGAAGAATTCAAAATCTTACCAACTGTATATACCTACAAGTAAGAGGAACTGGTTGATTTGCGTCCTTTTTTAATGTTAAAATTTTTCATGGAATAGACTTCTAGCCATTTCCTTTATTTATTTGTAGGTTAGGGGCTTAAAAAATTAAGCAGTTTTCATGTAGGGACTATGTCAAAGTCCCTATGACACTAGGGAGGGAGAGAGGTGGGAATTTAAAATTTTATCCCTAAATTTTATGGATATATAAAAATGTTGATATTATTTAAACATCTAAAGTGCTTGAAGTACCAATTTGTAACTAATATCTCCAGAAGATGGTTGTTGGATCAAAGTTCAAGACTTTTATGGAATTCGTTGTTACTATTTTTATGGCTTAGTTTTTTTTAAACCACACAGCACACTTAGTCATAATGTATTGAAGAAACAGTCGAGGAAAATATGCATAAGAAATGACTGAATTCATTAAAAAATGATGAAAAAGTTTGATTAAACAACATAAATGATATATAAACAAATTTGATGCCAAAAGAAGTCCTGGACAAGATATAACCAATGAAAATCTAACCAAATCAAACGATGGCTAAGCATAAGATTTTATTGGTAGTGATAGGGGTAAAGCCATTACTTGGACCAGATTTTAATTAATCCTTTGCAGAGTAGATTCTAAATAATGCCACATTTGTGATCAAGCAGTCAAACTCCACACTTTCCATATGAAGGCACAAACTAGAGTAAAAACTCACTTACATGAACACATAAGAGGAGTAACACACAGATAGTAACAAGGAAAAAGTAAATTGAATTTGTTAGAGCAAAGGACAAAAGACACATGAATAAGATGAGGAATCTGTTGGAGCAAAAGATACACAAAAACAAAAGAAGCAAAGCAAAAAGAAGGATTCGTATTTAGGTTATACATCTTACAAAAACAACGATGTTTATAATGCTTTTTTCTTCTTCTTCTTTTGTCTATGATCTTTTCCGCCACAAATTTTAGAGAACGTCACCTATTGTTCGAGCCTATTTGTCCTTTAGCTACGAATAAAATTTTGTTGCTTGATACTTTTTGCTATGAAAAAATTTTCACAATAAAAAATGATGCAAAAAATTATTAGTTAAGAAAAATGTAGCAAAATGAAACATAGCTAATTGTCTAAAAAAATCATGAAATAAATATTTTTGCCTTAATAGGTGAAAGTTTTTAATTTGTGGTCAAAAAGTTACTTTTTGCTACAATTTTCTATTTTGGTAGCCAAAAGTTTACGAATTTAGAATTGTAGCAAGTTAAAATTTAGCCAAAAGTGATATTTTTTGGAGAATCTGCTTCAATAGTTAGCCATTTTTAAATTTTGTAGCCAAAATGTTACTTTTAACTACAATTTACTAATTTCATAGCCAAAAGTTTGCTTTTAACCACGAAATTGAAATCCTAGCAAATTAAAATGTAGCCAAAAGTGATATTTGTTATAGTGTATCATCAATTTTTAGTCAAAAAATGATGCAATTTTAATTTCCTTATATGGTAGCTTACATGGAATGAAATTGACATATGATGTAGTGATACTACGAGTCCAAAGCTCAATCAATGTCATTGTATTCATTTATTTCTCATAAAAGTAGTGATGTCATTTTAGAAATGATTATCACTAAACATTATTGGAATGCTCGACATTATAATGCATGTATGTAATTTCCAAAAACATAAAAGTACCAAAATTAAAATATGAAATTAAAAATAAACGATTTCAAGAATAAAAAATTAGGATTTTGATTATTTGATTTAGCTAGTGAGAGAGAATACAGAGGAAAAGGTAATGGAATTTTAGTTGAGTCAAAAAGTTAGTTATAGCTCCTATTGGAACTATACAAGGTAAGTCATTGTACTAGGCATAGATATATAAGAAATATTATTACATCATACAATATCTCTTATTGCATTATCCTGCTAACGTAAATCTATACTCTTTTGAAATTTTGTTATAAAGGAACTCACCAGAGAATCTCATTCCCTATAGATACTTAAAATTTACAAGTTATCAAATCGATCTTATCAAACTGCTTCAACATTCTTAATGCTTAATTTCTACTTGGATTTAAACTATTTGAACTTTTCAAAATTTTAAATCATTTTTCCTTTAATACTAAGTATTTTCCTTTTATGAAATGTTATTCTATTGAATACATCACATGTATAAGATTTAATAATTCATTACCATCATCATCCTTTCACTAAAGGTTAATCTGACATAAGTTTCATATGATTCATAATCAAAAGGATACACATATCCTTGTATATAATTTATGATTTTTGTTATGTTGATTCAATTAACATGGCATAAAATGATAGTCTCATTTATCCAACTTTGTATTCTTGCCATTTATGTTAAGTGTAACTCTCCTTCGATCCAATACATATAAAATATTTTTATAAACTTAGATCAAATACTTTTACTCAATAATCTATTTCTTATCATGCTTTGAACATTATAATAATGTTGGATCTAAATTTAGTATCAAATCCTTATAAGCATAAACTAAAAGTATACATGATTTCTATCATATCTCATATAGGCAAGATTAGTCATGCAATCATTTTCTTCTAATGATAACTATTTTCATTTTATAGCAAATGCTTTAAATTGATATCCATGTTTATGCTTTTAGTAGGTTAAATTAAGCGAAACAATTCCAACAAGGTACTATAACTTTCAGGTCTACTTTATGCAACCTCTTGCGTTTTGCTATCATGATGTTGGCAGTCATCTTACATGTTGTCATTAAAATTTAAGAGACATTAGTTAACTCAAAATGTCATTAAATTTTATCATCTATATGATTTTGACATATCTATAAAACTTTGTCTCTAAATCCTCAATAAGGATTACAAAAGAATTAAATAATGGGCATACAATTTTCTATCTAACTTTAATAACTATTTTCAAATATAACTTATGTCTAAGAAATTAAATTCACTAACTTTGTTGGGACCCGATCTCGAGACCGGATCCCAACCGGGAAAAACAGAAAACGAAGCAAAGAACGCATGCGGAAACAAACGAAGGAATTTATATCCGAACGAATCAAAAGCAAAACGAATAGC
>JANZLX010000006.1:27862922-27885819 GCA_025531955.1 Erythroxylum orinocense | reverse complement strand
CACCCAAATGACTTAAATAAATCTTTGAACTCATATACAACCATGTATATATCAATATACAGTAGTATCTTCAAATACAGTACAACACAAAAGGGTTTCGAAAGTCTGGTGTTACATTAAGAGCATTCATCACATTTATGCTCACACATATCTTTTTGTTGTGTGTTATCAAGCATAGCTTGTTTATGTTATAACTTGCTTTTAAATACATGTTGAGACCACATTTTTTATGAATTTGTTTATAAAGATGACAAGGGAACTTATGATAACCAGTTTTGACCTAAACAAACTTACCTTACTTTTTATCCCTAAAAACTCTTACCTTACTTTTTATCCCTAAAAAATCAATTTGAGCTTTACTCTTTCTTTTCTTTCATAATACCCTTATTGCAAGCCGCTTTTACCCTTCTTTTAGTTGATGTCTTTAATGATTTTAAGCCCTTAAATTGAAAGAATTGTTTAATGCTTATTTATATAAGATTTTGGTTATTTCTATGAAAGGTAAATTAGTTAATTCAAGTTATAGTGTTTTGATTTTTCAATTTTTATAGAATGGGGGAGAAGTATTTATATAAATAAAAGAAATCTCCTCTTTATGTTCTTATTATAAAAAAAAGTGAAGAAAAAATAAAAAAAGTTTAAAAAGAGGTGTGAAAAGGATGTTATTTAAATCAAGTGAATTTTGGATTGATTTAATTTGAAACTTGTGTGGAAAAGTGTAAATGATTTCTTTCAATTTATTTGACCTAATTTTTTTCTTCATAACTTACCTAAGCCACATTAAGACCTTATCAAGTCCCTTTGATTTATGCATTAAATTCATTCTTGTTAAGTGGTAGAGATATGATTTTTGAGCAAGCTTATGAAAATAACTCACTATGCTTTGATTTGAGAGCCTATGAAAATATCTCGTTATGCTTTGATTGATGTTAAGTCTTGTTTTGTTTGATTTTGATGGAATTGATGAGATGTTATATTTTCATTCTAACAACGTGTCCTATAAGTGCTTATTCTCTTGATTGTTATTTTATCCTATATCTTTAATGTGAATTAGCTTTTGGATATTTTTGGATAACAGGAAGGAAGATGAGAGGTTGTTATAAGCATCATTGATGTATTGAATGGATGTATGCTTGAGGACAAACATGAGTTCGGTGTAAGGGAATTTGACAAGATGTTATTTTGTTATGTTAATTGGAATTATCTCTTTCGTTTTAAATATATTTTGGTTCTTAAATAGGAAAATTAACATTTTTAGGAGATGAACAACGAAGATTGCATCAAATTGGAGCATTATTAGTGAAAATCATGAATTTTGGAAAAAGTTGAAAGATTACTGAAGTGGATAACGCGAGATCACATTTATTGCCAAATTTACTTCAAAAGTTGGAGTTCTATTGGGAAACTTCTTTCCATCCCTATTATGTAGGGATTTGGATTTGTTTTATATAAGGGTCTTTGCAAGATAGAATTAGACTAGGTTTTGAGTAGGAAAATAATAGGAAAGCATGTCTTTCACCTCTCTAACATCTTCTTTTAGTTTCTTTTAAATTTTCTTTCTATCTTTAATCTTTCTTTTATTTTTGAGTTGGACTTAATGTTGGACCCCGCTCCTGAAGCCCAACCGTGGTGTTGGACCCCAGTCCCAAAGCCCAACTATCCGAATCGAAAACGAAAAGCGCTAGCAGGTGCCCACAATTAGGGTTATCCTAACAAACCCTAGGAGGGGTATAAAGGGTATTTAGAAAACCCACAAAGCGAGATTCGAAATCGAAAACAGTCAAAAAATCAACATACTAAAGTTGACCAGGGCATGTCCGTTAAGCGGACATGAGTGTCTGTTAAACGGACACGTAGTGGTCAAAAATCCCCAAATCCACCCGAGATTGTCCGTTAAACGGACATACAGACGCATGTCCGTTTAACGAACATGAGCTGGGCAGAGGGTTCCAAACGTCCGAGAAGGTCCGTTAAACGGACATACAGACGCACATGTCCGTTTAACGAACATGAGCTGGGCAGAGGGTTCCAAACATCCAAGAAGGTCTGTTAAACGGACATACAGACATTTGAACATCTTAGAGACTCAATGACCGGTCGGCTCCTTCGGATCACTTGTAGGTCCATGTCTCTATTTCAGTTTGAAACAAAAATTAGATCAATTGGAGCTTTATAGCTCAATCTATCTCCAATTTGCCGAAACATGTTCAGAAAGATTTACACTCAGTTCTTTTAATCGATTAGTCCACTTTAAAACGATCGCTCTTTCTTAGCTAATATCATACCCAATCACTATGGCAGGGAACGATAGAGAAATGTCTAAAGGATTCAACACTTCAGAAATCAGAGCAATCAGATATCAGTCGGAGGAGTTTTGGCCAAAACAAAGCAGAGGTGTCGGTCGGCCAGACCGCTCGGCCAATTACCAAAGCAAAGAAGGGTATTCGGTCGGCTGTAGAATATCAATCAAATCAGAACATAGAGCTCGGCCATAGTAGAAAATGTCGACCTAATCTCGATCAGTCAGTCAGTAACAAAATTCAATCAGTGAGTAGATCGAAGATCGGTCAGTAGACTTGTGATCCAAAGAGCAAGAGGAGGTTGGTCAGTCAAAGATCAAAACTGATCAGTCAGAAATTCAAAGTCGATGAGCCAAAAAATCACAGTTGATCGATCAGAAGATCAAGTAACTCGGTCAGACCAGAACGGATCGATCAGTTAAAACAGAAAGACAGATCGATCGGTCAGAACAGTAGGATAGATCGATCGATCAGAACAGAAAGACAGATCGATCGGTCAGAACAGTAGGACAAATCAATCAATTAGAACAGTAGGATGGATCGATCGGTCAGAACAGAAAGACAGGTCAGAACAGTAGGACAGATCAATCAGTTAGAACAGTAGGATAGATTGATCGGTCAGAATAGAAAGACAGATCGATCGGTCAGAACAGAAAGATAGATCGATCGGTCAGAACAGTAGAACAAATAAATCGGTCAGAATAGTAGGATGGATCAATCGGTTAGAACAGAAAGACAGATCGATCGGTCAGAACAGAAAGACAGATCGATGGAAAGATAAAAAGCTTTAGACCTTCTAAGAAGGACTCAAAATCAAATTCAGTCCCTTTTTACTCCTTTAACCAAAATAACAAACTTTAGATCAAAGAACGGGCGGAATACATTTTTCAACTTTCAAAAAGGCGGCAGAAGCAAATTTTACCACCCTACTTAGAACAAATTTTCTAGATTTTTCCACCAATCCGATCACTCCTTTGAAATCCATTAAATTCTCATATAACCCTATCCATAACACACGCAGAAACTTCGCAAATAGCAAAACATCGCCCCTAATGCATTTAGCTGACAATTTTTGGTAAAAATTCAAGTCTTACCTACTTAAGCTTCCGTTTCTTCGACTCTTCGAAAATACTACGCTGTCTCGCAACACTATACCCAATCATAATCTTCTCAAAAGGGGTGAGGTTTAAGTTCAGCCCTTAGGTGAGCAAAAAGGGCGAGAGAGCAAAGTGAAAGGATAAGCAACTTGTACCAGGAGGAGAGAGAAAGGAAGCTACGAGAATGATGGTGTAGAAACCAAGAAGATAAAACTCCTTTTTGACTTGCTCAATTGCAAGGTGTCGGGAAAAGAAATAACAAGGACAAAACTATTAAATGGGTTCAATAGTGTCATGACACATGTCAGGACACTTGGCAATAATTATCTGATGACTTCATAACCATTTATCTCTACTCCATTTATCACTCAATTTGCAATCCCTTTGTCACCTAAAACCCCAATGTCTCCCAACCATAATTCCTAACATCATGTATCAAATTTGCAGTGTCATTGGACAATATAAATGTCTATTACCAGTACAATCGACCTGCCACTTGGCATTTTGCCTCGTTTAGAAAATTCCCCATAAAGTTCAGGAAAATGCCCTAAAATTTTCCAAAAGTGCTAAAACACTAATTTCTCATCCCAAATAAATTTTCAATACTAATAACCCATAAATCTCAAGTCCATCACGTCCATATCCATTGCCAAATTAGACCCGGAGTGTCAATGCATGCATGTTTACTAATTGCGATATGCAAAGATTTACTAGTCCCATACATGTATCCCTTATATGATGCATGAGCATGAGATGTGTTGGCCCAATTCCTCTAATTAATCACACCTGTACCAAATGTTTAGGGTTCTAACCCTTTAATTTGGAACGGGATGTTACAAATCAACTGATTGAATTAGCTGTTAGCTGATAGCTGATTCTGTTAGCTGATTTGACCAGCGGATTGCATTAGCTGTTTGTTAGAGATGTTTGGTAAAATTAGATGTTTAGCATTAGCTGTTTATGTATAAAATGACTTATGAGGACATAACTTTTAAAAAAATTATAAGGGTATGAATATTATATCTTAATATTTTGTTGAATATTCTTATAAGAATTTAGATTTTAGATATTTAATTTAACAAAAATTAAGTTTATAACTTTAATAAAAATATAGAACATATAATGATGATGATACTGATAATGATAATGATAATGATAATGATATCTTTATCATCATCGTCGTCGTCGTCGTCATCATCATATATATGATGATGATGATCATAATAATAATAATAATAATAATAATAGTAGTAGTAGTAGTAGTAGTAAAGCTCATTTTGAGCTAAACTATGGAAGGAAGTCCAAAGAAAAAAATAATTTATAAGGTTCCATGACATTCTGATTACAAGTTGAAGGCATGAATACTATTACAATAGATTATAAGGCTATACAATTTTCTGTGTATAAATATTCACATCCTCTTGGATTTATTTGTCCTTGCTCGAGAACCTGGTCAATGAATTTCAGAATTTCCGAACTTTATCATTGCTTTTCAACCCCCATTCATTTTACTTCTTCCCCAAAGATGTTTCAAACATATTTATTGTGTTCGTTTTTTAAGCGATTGGTATTCGCATGGCTTGTGAGAATGTAAGTTTCAGGTGTTGGACTGATGAGCATAAGCTACGTGGAAGGAAATTGTAGGAAGGACTATTTATTTGTGTACTCACATGTTAATAGAATTTGTATACTTGCCATCAGCTATCAATTTATTCACGTCTTGGATAACCAAGTAAAAGCAGCTTTAAATCTCTTATGGAATTATACTTTCCATCTTAACTTTTCTTTTTGCCATTTACAATGTCATTTCTAAACAGCAAAAAAGTTTTAACAGCACCATTAACCAACTTTGGAACATGTAAAAGAAAATCCTAAAACAAAATTTATCAACAACGGTATTATCTCTATAGATTCTAGGAAGTGTTACATGATTGGACTAGTAATAAGCATTAAACCTTTGAATGGCCTATATCTCCTAAATCATTATCTGCAAGAAATTTCGCTATTTTTTTATGCAAATGCTAAAAGATCATAATTTTCATATACGATCTACTCTGCAATATTCCCTGAAGTATGGTTCCTTAGTATATGGGCAGTCCATCTGCAAAATGAAAGTAGCAACATTAAAACTATAGCCACATTCAGCCTCCAAATCAATAACATTAGCGTGAGCCATGAAAAAACAATTAAAAGAACAAACTTAATTAGTAGACAATAAAAATTAGTTCTCTCTTTCGTGATTCCACAGCAAACCATACTCGCAAGAGGCAACAAGAAACAAGATTGTTTGATCACAAAGTGTGAAATTGTAGTGTGGTTATAAAATCATAGACATATCCAATCACCATTTAGTTGGCAAGGGTTAGAGGAACTAGCACACATAAGTGTAATTAATGACTGCCAGACATCCAAGTCCACAAAACTCTCACACTAGTTATTAAGTCATAAACACTTGAGACGGCAGTATTCTTTTAGGCAGTTATACTGGTCAAGCAATTCTAGCTCACTTAATTAGTTTATTAAACCATAGCTACCAGCTATATTACCAAAACTTTCTGCCGCCATCAGTATGAATTGCAAGGCTCAAAAAGTTGGTAAAGAAGTCCTGTACACTCGGTTAAAACACACTCGCATCACAATATACACAACATATACACCAGAAGGTTTCATTGTTACAATTGCAACAACTTATCTCCCCTACTACAATCCGTCCAGCTAAATAGAGAAAAAGAATTGTAGAAATGCAAGTGTCCCAACACCCTCCACATAATCACCAAGCACGAGAGATTTTATCCTATCTTATAAAACAAAGATTATTCATTACATAGTTTTGTAAATTCTATTATCAACTCAGGAATATACACAGAAAAGTACGCCTTAACTACTCCAAATAATCAGATTTTCTTCACTCTCCCAATTCCTAATATATACAAAGAGCGTCTTTAACTAAGATCCATTATCAATCATACTATCGACAACAAATCTAATCGACAACAAATCTGGTCACCAAATCAATATGGTGACCAAATCCCAGTTTGAGAGACCCAATTACCCCATAGATCTGAATGACAATCAATATGGTGACCAAATCAAACATGACTCCATCCGTAAGTATCCAAACAAAAACCAACAACGCTTCCAACAGCGTCTCCACTTCAAAATAACTGCTAATCATTGCATTCCAACTCAAGGAACTCTTAACAACCATTGAATGGAAGACAGAAGTCGAAAGTCTGGCATCAAATTTGAAATAGAATCCTATTATGACAGTGCCCACATGTGGATACAAATCAAAGAACCCATTTCTCAAACAATAACCATGAATTTCCTGTCCTAATCTCAGTTCTAAGATCCCTTCAGCTGCCAGAACTAATGCGACCAAAGTCTGCGAATTGGGTTTCCACCCTTCCCCTTGCATCCTTCTAAACAAAACAATTGTCTCCTCATAGCAATGGCAACTCACACATCCAGCTAATATGGCATTCCACGAAACCAAATCTCTCTCACGAAACTAAACAGAAATACCAAAAAAACTCAAGGTGAAAAGAGAAAAAACCTTGACGCTTGAGGAGTTTGTAGTTGGGACTGAACTCCTCAATGGGACCGAAATCGACTACAAAGCTTCTCTCTATTTGGTTTACTCTCCTTCGTTGATGCGTGAGAGTGAACGAATGAAGCGGCAGATGCGTGAGGATGAGATGGTGAGAGAAAATGAGAGCAAGAAAAGAAGACCCTAGAGAAAGAGGAATGAGGCGGTGAGCACGAGGGACTAAAATTAACAAGGCCAAAATGGGCATTAAAAAAAAACAAAACAACTTATATGCGTGAAGCGCTCCTATAGAGGAGCTTATCCAAAAACAGCTGATTGGGTTGAATCAGCCAACCCAATCAGCTGATAGCCAAACAAATTATTTAGCTGTTTTATTAGGTTAACTAGCTAATTTGAGTCAATCAGCTAATTTTTAGTTGATAAGCTAACAACCAAACACAATTTTAAAATATCACGGGACCCCAAGGACGGCGAGAATATGAATAGGAGGAGTTTAAAAAAAACGACATTATCCTGATTTTTAATTCAACTTGGACTCAATATTCACTAATATTGAAGAGAAAACAACAACATATAAATTTTTCCAAAAAGTCCAAATAAATCCCCAATTTGTTTTCAAAATAATTCTTTGACTTGTCTTTTTTTTCTTCTAAAAGATGTTTTAGGAGGGTTTTAATTATGAGAAGATACTTTTAAGTTATTTAAGCTCAAACTAATTCCTACTCAAATTGAATAGATCTCTTACAAAAAATAAAATTCTGACTCTAAATTTTAAATTGCTATAATATAAGTACGATTCAAACTCGAAACTTCACTTAAAACATAAAAATGCTCCTACAACTTGTCTTTTTAATTCAATACATAATCTTTCTCCTGAACTGAATTAGTAGACAGTAGTTCCCGTACCTCCTAGTTTGGCCAGTTTAGGATTCTCTTGTTTGTTATCCCGACCTGGAAAAGATTCCATCAAATGTCGTAGCTCAGTCAAATGATGTCAAATACGCAGCTGTACACTCTTCCACGTGGCATAAAAATATTGTTTTAAACCCTCACGAATGACGAAACCAAATAACCAATATCTTCAATGCTCGATTAGTACATATCTACACCTCACCCGTTCCTGATCAGAGCCCCCTTTTAAGTCCGCTTGTCACTCGTAGTGTTCTATACTCTGTAGTTACTTCCACTTTCGACGGTCTCGGAAGCCAGAATATCCACGATGCCTACGCCGGCGATGACCTTATCCGCCGTCAAGGCATACGCCTTGCCTCTCATCCTCTTCTCTCTCTTCGTCTTCTACCAGCTTGCCGTTTTACCTCGCTTTTTCCCTCCTTCTCACTATGACGGTATGTGTGTATGTTTGGCTTAAATCTTTGTTGTGTTCTTTTACGGTTCTGTGATTTGAATTTTTATGTTGTGGTGGTAAACTTTCGTAGTTTTGGGGATCAAAAGGTATGGTTCCGTTGAGGAAGTGAAAGAATCGTACGAGAAGCTTTCTTTTAATTGGTATTTCGGTGGCTCTGTGTTCTTGTTTTTATAAGTTGTTTCTATTAATATCTTATTCATGATTGGCTTCTAAGAAATAGCAAAACGTGTTTGATTCAGGAATTCTGGCGTGAACGTTCCTTCTTCAATCGATTTTATAAAGGTCTGCTAAATTCTCCATGTGTATATATATATGGTATGGATGTATATATAGCTGGTTCTTTGGTTAATTGTTTATCCTTTTCTCGGATTTGTTGTAAGGTGCTTCAGATCAGATATGCTTATGAGTTACTCACTAATCCTTTATGGAAACGAGACTATGACATATTTAGCATTGACGAGCAACATGTGAGTTCTTGATTTCTTTTGGTTCCGTTTCTGTATTGTGTTTGTTCTCTGATCTCTATGTTCCATATTTTCAGAATTATTACTGATGTTTAACTAAGTGTTAATTTTATTGGCTTTAGGATGTTGTTGAGAAGATAGCAGCTCAATATGCTGGGGAAGAAGACTTTTCTCGTGTGAACCTTCCATTTCTAGATGCCAGCGCTTCTGGTAAGTTATGATACTCTTCCTAATGTATTTGTTGGATTTTCCTTTTATGTAATTCCTAGATTCAGCTAATGCAAGTGGACTTATTGTTGGACGACTTTGACTTGTATCAGATCATGGAGACTATGCTTCCAATGTCATTACATCTCAGAACTATACAGCTTTGTTCAATGATTCTAAGCCTTCTCTTGTTCTGGTAATCCTTTTCTTTGTTTTCCTTTAGTAAGGTACACTTCCTGCTGTAGGTTTTGTTTCTATTTCATAAATATGGCTATATGCTTATAGATCTGTCTGTCAGTTGCCTCACCATGCTGATACTTGCGCGTTTTGTCTGAATTTCAGGAATAAAATAGAGATTTTACTTTTCTTTTTTGTCATTTGGTGGTGGGGTGGGTGGGGATGAAAGGGTTGCAAAAGATTCTTTTTCAAATTCAGAAAACATGTGTATGGGTTGATAACACAAATGTCCATTATTAACTTTTTGTGGTACTTCTGTTGGGCTATATAGTATATTCTATAAAATTGGTTTTCAGTATTTGATTGATTCTTGTTGTTGATGCATCCTTGTAAATCATAGTGATTGGGATTTGAACACAGGTATATTCACGCGGGAGCAGTCGTTGTGCTCGATTCTCTGTTTTGTGGAAAGAAATTGGTACATTCACCAGGCACTATGTTATACGTGAAAATTATAAATTTTGAAATGTCAAATATTCTTTATTTAGGTTATATTTTTAAAGTTGAATAGTTTAATATGATATATGTGCGAAATTCCATCTATAAAATTGTCTTTGGGCACTGTGGGTAAACTTGTGGCTAAATGATTAACATTCTAGTATAGCCTTCGCCGTAAGATCTGTGTTTCATTGGTTCTTGTATGCTCAATCTAGAATAAGTTAAGCCGTAATGATAGTGAAGCATGCTTCATTTTTGAATGAGAGCTTGGTAATAAGTTGGGCAACCAATACTTCAAGCAGTAGAACTGGTACCATTCATGACTAGGATTCATTATCAATTCAAGATAAAATCATGAACCTTCTTGATAGTTCATTTCTTAGTTTTAGGGTTGATTTGTTGAGAATAGAAAGGATGACGATTAATTTGTAAAGTTTGAAAAGTTTTAGTTGTAGCAATGCTTTGTTCCAATAACACTTTACATATTCCTCAAGAAAAACTATTAATGCATGTGTGATCTAACTCATTGCTTTGATGTTTTCCCTGGTATTACCATATTGAAAAAAGACTCATAATTTTCACTATAATTGGTATTTTTTAATGAGGTGATATTGAGCTTATAATTGTTTCCATTCATGTGATGTGCGTTTCATGGTTCTTTATTCTCCCATATGAAACTGTCTGTGATAGTAGCATGCAGCATTTTAAGTGTGATATTTTATGTTTTTTTTTTCACTGTTTCTACATTCAGCTGCTTTGTTGGATGGGGTTGCTAATACTGGTATGGTTGAGCTTGGTGATGTTAGACTTGCAATGAGCTTGGCTGAGAGAAAGCCAACTGGACAATTGTTCTTCCGGAATGGTGAGTCAGTTTATCCGGAACAAATAAAAACTAAACGCTAATAGATAGTGAATATGAATACATTTAACTTTATTTGAGTTCTCTGTTCACTTTTATGTTAATTGGAGCATGATTGAAGTGTTGTGAAGATTTTAGTCTTGTGTGATTCCTGAAATTGGAATACTCTGCCAACCTTTCCTTTCTCTTGACCTAAAAACATGCTTGTAGTTATGTCAGTCAAGAATTTCAAACTTCCATGTAACATGGAGAAAAGGCTTTGTGAATTAGTTAACCTAATTGACTCTTCATTATACATATAGGTATATTGGATATATTGATTGAAAAATATATCGTTATATAGTAGCAGTATATATTTCCAGTTGATGCTAATTGAGGGATTAGTTGAAGAATTGATAAATTGCTATAAAGTAAGGAAATAGAGGATAAGAGGAGTTATTTGCTAAGTGAGACTGAAAGTAGTTCTATTCTAGGGGCTCTGGTACTTTGGTGTTCATGCCTCCAATAGCTATGAAGTGTCATTCTTTAATTTGACATCTTATGAAAACTAATAAAAGAATGCATTGATCTTGTAATGCAGTATCATGTCATTTGAAACATTTTTTGTGCCTTTCATGTCCTTTCGAAATTCTTGCACAAATAACAGGAAACAGTTATGATGTCAAAAGCCTGTGCCACGTAACTAAAATTTTTAAGGAGAATGGGATATCAGGTCTTCGTAATTACAGTGACATCCGTAACATACTGCTATTTTTATGCTTCAAAGATGAATGTGAACACAGAAAATATCTATTCTCAAGTAGTCAAGCATTTGAATTGTATTCTTCTATACTGTATGATTTAAGCATCACAATTGATTGATAGTGATTAATATTTTGAGTAATAATTTTGTATTAAGGCCAAAAAGTATCTATTCTTCTTAACTTGACCTCAGGTTGTTTTGATAAAGGTGCTTTTTACCTGGATTTTGTTTGTATGTGAAGTCCTTTAATTACTCAATTTGAAACTCTTATTTTTCATAACGTTTTTGTTGTCCTTTTGGTTGAGCCTGAGCACTTCTCACTTTCTTGTTCAAACGGAAAGACCATGAAGATTCTTGTTTTTTAACTTGGTGAAATGCTTACAGGACTTCCTTCACTTCTTGCTGTTCCACCAGGTTGCAAAACATTAGATTGCCTTACCAGGTGAGTAGGTAATTAGAGATTGCTTACTGGAAATCACAAAATGTGACATTTGCTCAGAAGAAATAGAAAGAACAAAAGGCAGAACAAAAGGAAGCATTAGTTTTGAATTTAATTGCAGAATCCTTGAGCCTGGCATTTAATCTTGTAATTGAACTAAAAACTGATTTTTGTTATCAGGTTTGAGGGGGATCTCTCTGTTGATGGTGTTACTGATTGGTTTACAACAACTGTACTTAACTTGCCTCGTATTTTGTACCATTCAAAGGACTCACTGGTAATGTGGAGGCACTTTATGAAGTTCATCATACCGTCTTGTGTGATATTTTTCTTTTTTCCCCTGGATGCTATGAACAATTATTTCAGTCAACTCGTGGCACTACAAATGACATCACAGCCTTTCTAAAGATGAATGACCATTTGAATGCCATCTTTATTTCTATATGTGTCAATTCAAGGCATATTCTAAACTGACAGAAATCAGTGCAGTTATAGTTCACATTGTGTTGTTACCAATATTTGAGGGTGACCTGGAATTGTAGAGAGGTTATCTTCGTCAGCTTAGGAAGCTGGTGTGTGCATGTTGGTTATCCATCATGTCATCATCACTAATGACTGAACTAGTGATTCTTTGTTCATATTTGTAGTAACTACATCTTGACTTTATCTACGTCTAGTATCTTTTTCTTGCTTCTTTTATCTGCCTACTGCTAGTAATAACATGAAACTGTTTCTTGGTACCAGGCAAATAATTTTCTGCGGAAAGGTGGTCATCATAAAGTAAAGTCCTCACTTCCCATTCTTCCTTATCTCCAACACTTCTGCAACCATTCAGATATGTTGCTATCATAGTTTTTATGATTACTCCCCCTTCCGTTTTATTTTGCATTGACCAACAAGTATATTTCTGTTTGTATTTCCAGTAAGGAAACCTGTAACTCATTGTGGATATAATTTGTGGAAAATACTTATATTTCCTATTCAGCTAAGCACTACACAACAGTTCTGATGCCTGCTTCACTTAAACTCACTCTTGTTGTTTCTTTTTTATTCTTTCCTGACACTACCATATTTATTTATAGATATCTTGTATAGGGAGACAACTTATTTCAATTTTTATATTTTCACCAATGCTATGTATACTAATTTTTCTGTGATAATATTGCTTGGTTTTGAGTTGTTCGAGGCATGGAAACTGCCTCTGTTTTGTGGTCAACTAACACTGAGCCCCTTAATTGAGGCTTGAGGATGCAGCTAGCCCTCTGAATTAATAGCTTTCACTGGAAAATGGAGAGGGAGAGAGCTTTTATAACTTTGCATACATCTTAGGTATTTCAATTAGTTTCTTGATCTTTCAATAACACACAATGGCTTTATTATTCTGACTTCAGGTGAAGATCATATTCTTCTCAAAAACTGGGAAACGCGCTACTCCATTTGTTCGTCAAATTGCTAAAAATTATTCGAGTTATGCTTCTTTCGCATTTGTGTTATGGAGAGAGGAGGATTTCTCTTTTTGGTGGAATGTGTACGTGGTTATGCTTATTATTTCTCTTGTCAAATTGGACGTGGTTTACTTCGTTAACAATTACTTCCAATGCATTTTTTATTGTTGGAAAAAGTGAATATCTAGTTAGGCATTCGCTTGACAGATTTTAGCTTATGGATGAGCAGGTTTGAGGTAGAATCTGCCCCTGCTATTGTAGTCTTGAAAGACCCGGGTGTGAAACCAATTGTTTTTCATGGTATGCCAATGCATGTGTTTTTCCATTTCATTTTGTTGTACAATTTTGTGAATGTATCCTGAGGCTCAAGCTGCAAGCTTATGTTCATATTGCAGGATTGATTGACAATACGGAGTTTCTGGATATCATGGAAAAGAATAAGCTTCATGGTATTGTTGGTTTTTGTTTAGGAGTTACTAGTTTCTTTTTCACTTTTGTGGCTGTACTAATCATACTAAATTTTTTGACTTTCTAAAGGATAATTAGTTGGCGTCTTGTGTGTTTTCTACTGCATAAAATTATGTTTCTTATGTTCCGTTGCATTTGTCATGATTGCTTCTTAACAACCTATGTTTCTTGTCAATGATTGTTCTGTATTTAATTTCCCGCTTCATTCTCTTGATTATTGTTTTTTTCTTATATTTCATGTAACTTGTACTTTGATGTACCCTGTTTTATATTTCTTTGATTGTCGATAATCTTCTAACCTCATTTGTTTTGTTTCAACTAATTTGAAAAGTTAATTTAGGGACTTATTGTGAGCTCTAAATTCATTTGCATCATAGAGAAAGAGTTTACCACAGCATTATCTCTCTCAGTTTTGGTATTAACAGCACTTGTATAAAAGCCAGTTAGTCACAGCAAATAAATCTGTTTGGCATACATTTTTGGCCCATAATTTATTTGGTATATTGCCTTCATTTTTACGTCACCATATATGACCAACCAATAGAAACAGAAAGGAAGTGTGTTGAAGTTTTAATCAATTTATCCTTTCTATAATACTTTCTTTTTCAGTTAAAATAGTGGTTTTGGGTGTAAGTTTATCTTTCTAAATGATGTGGCCTTATTGATTATATATGTAAAATATTGACTGTTCATGCTACCTGTGCAACTTTCATGTTCTACTGCAATTTTCTGTAAAGAAGCAATCCTTCTGGTCATAAGTGTTTATGTTCTCAGAACTTCCTCAATTAAGAAGTGTTACATCAAAGGAGCTTGGCTGTGATCCCCGAGGTCATTCACGTGCTGGAAATGATGTGGTATCATGGTATTGTGTCATCCTAGCAGGGAGACTGAGCCCTGAACTTGACAAAATGCGTGCAGTAAGCCCCTCTTCCCTCCCCCCCTTCCCCCCGCCCCCCCTTTTTTAATCATAGTTCACATTTTGGTTGTTTGGTTGATTGTTATCAAGCTTATGGATTGGATCAGATGAAAGCAACAGAAACAAGTTTAGTAGTGGACTGACAAGTGAGCTTTCATTGCATAATTCAAAATTTCATCCAACTACCTTTTATGGATTATTTACTAGTTTCAAACAGTAAGCATTTGCAGCATATCAAAGTAACTAAAACTACTTTATTTAATCTATTATTTCTTCTTTGAATTTCATAACCAAAATTACAACCATGTCAAAGGTGACTCGTTGGGTGCAAAATTTACCATCCATCTTTCTTTTTATCTTTTTCTTCAAGTTTCAACGGAGGAGGTAGAGTAACAAAATATATACTTAATATAACGAAATTTTATCATCTCATTTATCTACTACATATTATTTTGAATATTCAGATCTGATGCTGATGTATATTTCTTTTTCTACGAATACGGTGAATTACATAAATCATAGACAATGCGCAGAGTCCAAGAACTATTAACAAATGAAAATTCAAGTGCTGATGATGATGATGAATCCAAATTGTTGGCATCTGTGCGGAAGAGTGAGCGACTGACATTTGCTTGGCTCGATGGGGAAGCCCAACATGTGAGTTCTACTACTATTCTTGTCCTCAAATACAGTGCATCCATGTTTCAGTTTATGGGATTTATTATTTTCCCACCTTTGTGGGCTTGACCAGATATATCTTCTTGAGTACAGAATCACCAGTTGCTATTTGATTTAATCTGTGAAGATAGCGATCAATAAATGTCTGTAACTATAGGAGTGGGATGTTGCAACACTCATTTGTTCATATAGAATAGAAGAAAAGATAGGATACTGTATCAGTATGGCAAATTAATTCCTTGTGGTGATATCCTTTCACTCCACCTGCATCATCTTGATATTGCTGTTTGAAATTGATTGAAACGTATGATTTCTTTTTTAAGCATGCTCTTTTCACTATTAACATTCAAAACATTCTTGGACCTTAAGCAACTAACAATAAGGGATTTTTATCCAGAAATATTGTTTTTTCTATCTACACTCAGAAACCATATATGACACTTGTGGACCAAGGAGGGATGTGGTTGATATACCTAGGTTGTTTATTGTTCGTTACAAGAGGAATGCCACTCAAGAGGAGGTTAAGATTCAGCACAAGCCAAAGAATATATTTAGTGTATTTGAAGATGAGGATGTGGATCCTGCATCGCAGCTTGTAGCAAGGTATAATGGCTCAGAGGAAATTTCAGAGGTATGACCACTATATAAGATTGCTGGGTACTGTTCTTAGGCTCATTATACTTGTCAGGAAATGTCCTTTTCCTTTATTGGTTGCAATGTAAATTGGGCTGCATACTAGAATAATTCTCATGGATTACACATTAAGGGTTATTCCTTCCCTTTCTCACACTTCATCAATTTGAATCTAAATCTGAGAATCGCTAGGATGGCACTCTCCTTTTGGAGAGAGAGTGTCAACCAAGCTTTCAAAACTGAGAATCAGGTGGATTTTGGCACCATTTCCTTTGGAGAGAGAATGTCACAAGGTGTTCCTTCTGCCTTTTTTATCAAATGAAGAAAGATTTATAACTTCCTGAATTGTATCAAATGAAGAAAGAAAACTGATACTGTTGGGACACAACTAAGCTGGCTAACGGGATTATACAGTTACAGAATCTGGACTTTTACATCAGTTCCAAATGAGTAAAACTGTTACGTGCCCAAAATAGCTACCATAATCCCGTGCTCATTGCTTTTTCTTCCTTTCCTCATCCTTGCAGCCATTGTGTTCTATGACCTTTTAATTTCATTCAGCATTTTTCTAGGACTTCCCTTGTACATCTCCCTCTGTTGATTTTTCAGACCTATCCTCTTTACTTCGTTTCATATTTGTTTTTCTAACCATGGTGAAGATACTAGGAGTTTTGGTGTGGTCTGATGTGGCAATTTTAGTCACTTGGAGCTGCTTTGGAGTCTAGGTTGTGTAATTGTTATTGATCAGATCATTTCTATCTTAACATAATCATCTTTTACATTCTAGTAAGGTTTGGGAGTTGATCAAAAGATTTGAATCTTTAGGATTTCAATTAAGACAAAAGGTTTATGAATTCCTGTATGGTTATCCCTTTTGTTGTTTCTTATCATTTCTGTTGCGACTTGTTTCAAGTATCTGAGCATATACAATACCTGGTAGTACTTTTGATGCCTTGTTTCTGTTATCTATTGGCACAGATCATTCGGTGGATATCAATGACAGTTCGGGATGGTGATACCAGGGACCTCCCTTTCTTTGTAAGTTTTTCTTTTTCCTATGATCTAATCTACAAGCAGCCTGATTTTTGGATGGCTGCTTCAAGGTTACTATCTCTAGTCTGATGTGGAGTTCTGCTCTGTATTCCTCAAAACGTATAGACTGACATGACATTTAGAGGTCAAATAGCTTAATGGGTAAAATTTCTAGCCGTAAGAAGAATGCTTGGCTGATAAATAATATCTGCAGAACTTTGAAAAGGAAGTTTATGGAAAGCAGACTTAACCTCAAGCCAGGCTTATCTTAGGGACGGATCTAAAAAATTTTTTGAGTGGGGGCAAAATATTTAAATTACTCTTATATTATTGACTTTTTTTTATTGGGGCAAAATATTTAAAGTATTGTTATATTACTGAATTAAATTAATGGGGACAAAATTTTATTTTTTTTATGGAATCAAAACTTAAAATAATAACATTTTATCCCCACTAGCCGCCAATGTACATCCTTCCCTGTTTATACTGCTAGTTATGTAATGAAAACAAAAAAAGGAAATGTATCTAAGACCATTATTCGCATTTTCCAAATCTTTTGTATTCTAAGTCTATGTGATAAATAGAAGTCAGACCATGTAGGTTTCATATTGGTTTTAATATTGAGTGCAAAGAAATCCATGGAGCTTTGTTGTTACACAATTTTCATAGTGTTTTCTTTAAATTGTAATCGTGTTTTGGTGCAGACAACAAGAACTCCTGATCTTGTTCCAGAGGATTCGGATCCTATTTGGTCAAAAGGTTCTCAAGGCATTTTTTCTAAAAGCAATGGAATAAAGCACAAGATCCACAACATGTCGAACGGAATTCTTGATTGTGTTGGAGATCCAAGGGTTGGCGCATTATTACTTGTGGGAGTTTTAGTGTCTTCTGCTACTATATGGCTAAAAAGAAATCAACCAAGTCGTCCTAGTCCACCAAGTCAGCCAAATCAATCAACTACTGACAAGGTGAGGCATATGCTTATGTGTACTTTTTTAACGGCTATATTATTGTACCATATCCAGCTTATGTATGAAGCTAGAAATACACGTTCATTTGAAAACATCCCTATGGAGTGTTGAGAATAAAATGACATAGTTGTGCACATTATTCGGATCTCAACCTTAAACCATCTTTAGAGTTGCAAAACACGTAATTGCGCTCATATTCCTGATCTTTTTGTCTATTCAACTCCTGTTTGGACTTTCACTTTGTCATGCATTTCTCCGTTATTATTAAAAGTTGTATACTAAAGATGCTTCTAGTTTATTGTACAATCATTATCCCCCTCTTTTATGTCAAGTTTCAGATTTTCATACTGATTTTTTGTGTTCTCACGTAAATTGTTGTGCTAACACTGCTGCAAACTGTGTCAGGATGAAGCAACACAAAGGCAGAGAGACAGAGCCCGAAAAGCGTCAAAAGAAGACGTACCTCCCTCTATCACGGACTTTGAACCAAAAGATGCTTACCAGATGCCACTGCTGGATTCTGATTCTGAGTAATGCAAGTAGGTTCTTTGATTTTCCATAACAAGATGGTTGACTGGCAGCTAGATTTCAAAATCTGCTAGTTAATTCAATTATACAGGATATAGCCCAGCGAATTTAGATGAGTTATTGCTAGGGAACAGAGAAATCAAAAGAAGGCTCTCGCTTTTCCTCTTAACTAGTTACAGGCATGTTCTTATTTGTATACAGAAAACGAATATCGAATTCCGCTCCTTAGTGGTTACTTTTCATTTTACGACGTAAAAGTAATTTAATTTTCAGGCGTTACAGCAAGTGCGCCTAGTACTCCAATTCGAACACTGAAGCTAGTCAAGGCTCGGCTATTGATTTAATTTCTGAACGAAAGTCTAATGGTTAATTTCCCTGAATCTTGAACGCAGCCCTTGACGCGATTGCTACAGTGTCAATTCTCGAAGTCCCCCAGCTCATTGCTACGCTAAGGTACCACATAATGTGCAACAGATACAGTCTCAATTCTCGAAGTCCTAGCTCTTTGCTACGCTAAGGTACCACACAATGTGCAACAGATGATCCTATCAAAATAATAAATGTATATGTGTATATATATTTACTATTATTATGGATAGATATCAAATAAGTTCTTAATGTTTCAATTTATAATTGACTATTCATATTTAAATAAATATTTGAACTCTTTCATATAGTTTCATTTAAACTAATACAAGTAATTATAAAATGTTTAATTTTTTTCTATTCCCTGAATAATTATTATAAGTAATTTGTATCAAATTAGTAAGTAAAAAAATTTAATACTTTTTAAAATTTTATGATAAGTATTAAAAGTGATTAATTATATGATAAATAATTACATTTTTAAAAAAAGTTGAAAAATAATTGAACATAGTGAAGGTTAGAGTAAATCTATTGTTGTGAATATAAATCCCTATTATAATAAATCTATATTTATTATAAAAGTTTAGTATTAAAATAAAGATAAAATTAATTTAAACTAACAAATTTTTACCTCATTTAACATGTATGGAAAGTGCCAAATATAATTATTTTAGTTTAAATTTCTTAGCACATTTTTTAAAAATAAACTAAATCAACATCAATAACATTTTATTAATAAGTAAATAAAAATGCCAATAATCATTTCAAAATAAATATGATTATGAAAATTTGATATTACGAAGATAACATAAACTCATTTATATGGAAACATAAAAGAATTTATACTTTCTTTAGTTATAAAAATGTAGATGATATTTATATATAAAGATAAAAAAAAGTTGATATAATTAATTGCACAAGTTAAAAGTTTAAAATTATTTTATTTTAAATATAAAAGACATACTTTAATAATTTTAATGTGTTTTTCATAATATATAATAACTATTGAAATATATAAAATAGTAACTTCTTATAAATGGACATTAATTTTATTTTAAAATTATGTTGAATGTTAGGTATTATAATATAAGTTTAGTTTCTTGTAATTTTAAATTAAATTCACTTATTTACAATATACGCATGGGAGAATATTTATAATAGTATGTTTTCAATAAATATGATAATTTTTATGAATACGTATAAAAATATTTGAATATAGTACTTTAAGTTTTTATAACATATGTTAATAAAAGTAATAGCTATATATGCATGTTTGTTTTTCTGATAAGAATGACCTTTATATTATTTTAAATAATGGCATCTTTATAAAGATTTTTATAAATAGCATATGTATGTTTAATATTTTTATATATGTACTATGTAGATGTGGTACATAAACAAATAAATTTTAAATGCATTATGATATTTTTATTCTTTTGAAATAGAAACTATCATCAGCTTGAAAGAGACCGATAACATTTAATATATGTATCTCAACTACTCAATTTTTGCAATAAGAATTTAACCCCAAAAAAAAACAAAATTTTTGCAATAAGATTATTAGCTCTATTATAAACATCAGTCCCTGTAAATCTTCTTCTGATTGTATTTTCATTTGTATATTAAGGTTTAGGGGCCTTTTTCATAAACACATAAAAACAATATTCATTTTTTCATGACTTCTATTAAGAATAAGTAAATAATGTTTAATTGACTAAAACCTATTATACGGGGTTAGAATATACGTTCAATTAATTATGACATATCATTTAGCAAGAAGATAAAATTTAGAAATCTATTTCTTTTAATGACGGGAGTGTTATAACTTTAATACAAGTCTCTATAATGAAAAAATGAATCATTCCTACGTTTAAAAAATAAACCTTCATCTTAATGATTCCTAAATTTCTTTATATTGTGTTAAATATATTTTAATCTCTTTCATACCTCTCTTGACCTTTATAGAACCTTTTAGAGTCTCTTACATACCTAGTTGGTATCTGTAGTATAAAGGAGTAAGCAATGAGGTGAAAAGATGACATTGCACTCAAACAACGGTGAAGTTAGAACAAGAGCAAACTATATCCAATGAAATGGAGAATAATTACGGATAGAGATAGGGCATATAAAATAGCAGATGGAGATGATACACATATAGTACATTTAGGGAGGGAGATCACATACAATTATAGGGTATGAAAGTTGCATGGGTACCCATACACCTATGCCATTAATATCATTTTCAATGTCAAGAAACAACCAAAGGATAATGCCCTTAGCTAATCATAAAAGAGAAAGGTTTATAAGCACCTATTAACCAAAATTTCAGCATTCTTAACCGAAGTCTAACCTTAAATTTTGATATTTCAGTAGTTTAATATCAATCATAATTTCTTATTTTGTGACTTCTAACTACTAGTTAATATTTCTTCTATTTGTCTTACATCACAGAGGTATGTCGTTTTTTCAAGATTCTTTAAATCCAAAGTAAATTATCTCCCTCTGATAAGTCAATATATTAGCAAGCTAAACTAATCACAACTTTCTACTTTAGATTAAACAAAGCAAGTAGAAGTTAGACAAAACTGAGGGGCCAGGATATCTTGAAAAGATTAGGACATCTTTTGATCCTCCAATATTGTTATCAATCCTTCAAAATGCTAGGCAGCTTCAGCTCTACAAAACCTCCTCTATCTGAAAGAAAAGATTCTATCAAAAGCCTAAAAACGATGACCAGCTTGCTTTGATTCGAAATAAATTCTGACCAAGGACATCACAAATCCTTCCACCATGCTGACGGCATCACAAATCCTTCCGCTATGTCAAATCTTGTTTGTTTACTTCCAGGATTTTGTAAGTGGCTTCCTGAATATGAGAAGCTATCTGACTAATTTGAGGAATCAATCCTTGACTGGAATGAATCATCAGAAACAGACCTGTCCCTTAGGCTCCTAAACTGCTCAAAATGTAATCATCGCATGTGCATGCCGATGACTTATTCCATACGTCTGATGCCTTCAACACACGTGCTCCATTTCTACAATTTCATTAGTGCTGGAAGGGTCTCACTCCAAAATTTTCGACAATACAAGCTTGTCTTAACAAAAATAATTGGACATGAAGTAATCTCGGAGCCTTGTCCACGTCGCTTATGGCTTCAAAACGAAAATATCCTTCTACTTACATAGCTTCCATAAAAAAATATGACCTTCCTGTCTCCACCAAATCCTCCGAACACATCAGAGCAGACCTCATGTATCCACTCTCTTGATAACCAGCTATCAGCATTCGCTTGATGACTTCATTTGGCATAACACCCACCTTGATCATATCAGCATGCAACATCATGACATCAATCATATTCTTGGCATTAATATGCCCCCGTAAAATGATGCTGTAAATCAATGCATCTGGTGGTACACCTCTTTGTCTCATGTCTGTGAAAAAGCGAACAGCTTTAAAGATCTGACCATCGCTACACAAAGCCTGAACCAAAGATGTATACATCACACAATTTGGGGAACACAGGTTATCAACAATTACATCATTCTGATTTCCAGAGAGCTCACTAGTAGTTCTCTCCAAGAAAAGTTCAATTGCATCATTTGTCCTTCCAGCTTTGCAGAGGCCATCAACTAAGCAACTGATTGTGAAAACATTAGGGATGCGCCCAGCCTCCAGCATCTGCTTGTGCAGTGAGAGGGCTTCTTTCATATTACCATCCTTGCAATGTCCACAAATCAAAATCGTAAAAGACACAACATCTGGTTCCATTCCTTTGACTACCATTTCTGAGTATAAAGACATGGCAGATTGCATATCTCCCACCTTGCAGTATCCATAACACAACGAGGAAAAGGTGATAACATTTGGTTCTAGAGCATTTTCTACCATTTGAGAACAAAGTTCCAAAGCCTTCTCCGTATTGCGTTCCTTACAGTATCCATCAATTAGTGCATTGTAAGTTACGGAGTTTGCAGGAATTCCCTCTTTCGCCATTTTTTCCAGTAAAGCATTGGCTTCTTCCAGCCTTTCCATATCACACGCACCTTTAATAAGTATACTGTAAGTGTAAACATCAGGCAAAATACCAAACTTAAGCATTTCATTAAACAAATCCATTGCTTCAGAGAGCTTCCTAGCCTTCAAGTGCCCATCAAT
>JANZLX010000006.1:27800346-27816983 GCA_025531955.1 Erythroxylum orinocense | reverse complement strand
TCCAATTTTTAAAAATTTTTTGTATCGGTCGGTATTTGACCGATTTTTTTAATACTGACTAGTACCGACGAAATTGACCGGTACCAACCAATATTTTTTACCAATACCACCTATACTTATGCCTGTACCAATTTTCATCCGAAATGATACGTACCAATCGGTACGGTACAAAATCCATAACAATGGTCTGAATTCAAAACTACCACCAGCTTTTGATTTGAGGAAAAGGGTAGTTTTAATTTAACTTTAAATTAACGAAAAAATTAACAGCAATATAGCGCTGATAGGTTTTTGCTGCAGGTTTTTTGTCAGATCAGCAATAATAGGGTAGATAATTATAATATTTTGGTAGTGATAAGACTTGCATTCTTAAATTAAATTTTTCGATATTTTATTTATTAATAAAATTATATTATTTTTTAAAATTTTGAGTCTTATACCTTTAAAAAAATGTTTTTCCACCTCTAGTTCTCGTAGACATCACCGCCACCGCTACCATTAATAACTCTCCTTCTCCGACCTTCTCAACTCACCACCCTACCATCACACCAAACCCTATGCAATATTGGCGGGAATTCATCACCAAAGCTCTTTTGGCTAGCTCTGGTCCACCGAGATCTACCAAATGCAATTTTGCACATAGATATTCTTCATTCATACTTCCATTAACAGTGGTATCACTTGGGAGAACTGGACTGAGTTATGCATTTGCTCTAAAGTGATGGTAAATATTGCGTGCGAATGACTTACAAAGACAAATATAAGAAAGCCATGACTCAACTAGATCTCTGATACTAAGGGTATATTTAGATGCAGTATCTTTAATTTTATCTGTTTTTAAGTTACAAATATTCTACGTTATTAAGCAATATATAGTAAGGGTATCTTTAAAATGCCTTGATATTAAATTATTGAATGCAAAAAACTACAAAGCTAGTTTTTTGCATTCTTTGGTTAATACTTCTAAGTTTGTGAACAAGAATTTAAAAAAGTCGAAGACGCGGCTAGTAATAACCATTATAATGATTATAAACCTCTCTATTATATTGATTTCACTGATTCCCGTGTCAATGACCTACGTTAACGAGTTCAGATTTTTTGTTCAATTTTATGATGTTTTATTTTGTTTCATAAATTTTAGTCATTTATTTATATGGACTCTGCATAGGTCTTGCATAAATAAACGCGAAACTCACATAATTAAATGACTGAGATTTATGGGACAGAATAAGATATCATAAAATTAAATAGAGGACCTTGTACCCACGTCATCTACTTAGGAGTTAGTATCTGCATCTTTTCTTACACTTTCTCTGATTAACATTGTTTTTGAAACTTGTACATTACTTATATAATGTATTTATTATCAAAATAAAAATTCGTACTTTATGATCAATTAGTAATTTATTTTAATTTGGTTCAGATTTCATACCTTGTTTTCTACGTCCCATGTTGCTAATTTGTCCCATCAGCGAAAATATTCAAGTTAAAATAACTTTACAATATCCCCATCATATTAATATTAATATAGTGTTAATTTCCTTTTGTTTCGGCTTTACGACGTTCTTCTCACTTTCTTGTGGAGAAGGTACTGGTTTAACAATAACTTTTTCCTTTAATTGTGAACTTTGAACAAAAAAACACATAAATATCAACTATACGTACAAAACAAAAATTAACGAAAACTAAAGTATATATGCAAATAACCCACACCAAACTAGGTTATAGGGTAACTCAGCACCATGAAAAATACATAAAGCAAGTAAGCAACAAGATATGGTAGTCCCTACTCTAATCTTTGATCACTAAGTCAATTTCAACATACTAAAGACTTAGAAAATATGTCTATGTAAATTTATTAGAAAAATAAAATATTAATATATAAAGAGAGAAACGACAATATTTATATGAATGATTTATTAGTTGACTTCTTGTATAAAACATAATGGGTTGAAACTTGAAAGCTATTTCACAACTGTATTTCTTTTTTTATTTTTGAATTGATAATGTAAGAAAAAGATGATAAATTGAAGTTGGTGAGAACTGAGAAGAGTTAGTTTTAGGCTTCATAAACAAGGTTATTACTCGGTAAATTGCCAATTTAACTATTATAATACAAAATCATAAATTTGTTTGTTCTTTTTTTACACAGGAAAGAACAAACAAAGAGACTAACTTCGATAATCTAATCCTTTACGAAGGTATCTAGGAAAAAGGGTTCTTTGCATATTTCGGTGGAGTATATTCAAAAGGCTACAAGGAAGCTATCAAAGAAAGTGCAGACCGGTGTTGCGACCGAAGCTAGAGAAGCCAGATGATCTGCACAGCAGTTATAAAGTTGTCATCACTTTAACTCGTCATCACTTTAAAAAAGCAAGTGAGCATCTACTTAGTGGGGTTAAAGTTCATTTGATCACATAATTCATTGGTTCTTGGTCGTTAAGATATCGTCCCTAAAAGAAGTTCGGTACGTTCCTTCTTTTGTTTCCTTCTCTAAGAAGCAGTTGAATATTATTGGAAGGTCATGTTTAGGCGCTTTTTGGTTGTTTTCAGCTATATAATTACTCCTGTAAGAACCATTTTGGATGAAGAAGCAAGATGACTACAGCAACCATGATGATGGTGGATAATTCGAGTGAGGAGTGGCCGGATATCGTGTTCTTTCACTTGGAAACAGCGTTCCTCGACCAGACCACCAGCTCTCCCATTCTCGAGTTCGGAGCAGTTGTAGTCTGCAGGAGGACGTTGAACTTACGAGACAAATACTCTAACCTGGTAAGACCTGCCTGCCCCACCCTCATTTCATGCTCGGCCGGACCCTCCAACGACATCACTCCGATGGAAGTTGCATCCGCTCCCCTCTTCTCAGAAATTGCTGGCAAAGTCCACGAACTCCTCCACGGTCAGTTGCTATCAACAAATGATTTCTTCTCGAGCATGACTAGATAGAAAGTTCGAATTTTTTGCACTTAAAAACTGATGTATACAACAAATAATTGGCATCAGTAGCATTCATTATAGGAAAAATAGTTATGTTATATATAATGACAATTTATACGGTAAGCGTCAACTTCAAATCACCAAGTACAAAACTTTGGTCTAACAAAGATTGTTGAGTTTTTATAAGCGTATACTGGTAGATTATGTCGCAACTGTTTGAATTAAAATCTTTGTTTTTCATGAAGAGAGGATCTGGGCAGGACACAACATACTGGGGTTTGGTTGCCCCCGCATAAAGGACGCGTTTGCTGAGATAGGGAAGTCCCCACCGGAGGCCAAGGGGTACATTGATACACTGCAGTTGTGGAAAGAAAGGTTTGGAAACATGGCTGGTGGTGACATTAAGGTAATTACGCTACAGCATGTTCATGGAAAAACATTTGGGTTGTGCAAATTATTAACAACTTTAACCACCACCACTTTAGCGTGGTGGCGGTAAACATTGTAGTATTTCTCCGGTTGTAATCACGGTAACTGATGTGGGGTGAGGGAGTTTGTTAATATTTATACTTTCTTTATACCCAAAAAAAAATTTTTTTGAGCGACTTCAAACTATGAAAACTGGAAGTGAACTGGCATTTTAAGTTTGTGACTACTTTACAACGATTGTACCACCCACATTATTTGATAATTACATTCCCATATAGGGAATGCAGAAACTTCTGAGTGATGTTGTTGTGTTTTTGTTTTCTTGTATTTGCAGCTGGGGACTATTGCAGCCTACTTTGGGCTGGGGAAGCCGAAACATAGGTATAATTAATTCCAAAGGCCTCTATATGAGAACTCCGGTGAGTAATAATGATGATTCTGTGTCTTCTGCTTCATTAGGAGTTTGGAGGACGCTATTACTAACCTTGAAGTGTTCAAGCATTCTGCTGCATTATTATGGTTGGTAAGTTTTCAATCTTTGACATACGATTATGCTGGAGTAAATGCACTCCTCGGAGGTAATCAGGCTGTGATTTATTTCCAACGTTCCGTTATCAGTTTTTTCCTGATGCACTTTACATCAGCTAAATATCAACTATTAATCAAAGAAACAGTAGACTTTTTAGAAACCTTCAATACTTGCAATATTTAAAATTAGACTTAATAAGCTGTAAGTAGTTGTGGCAACATATTCTGATTTACATGTTGAGTGTGTTACTACTTACTTTTTTTTTAACACCATGAAATTGTATTTTCTCCAAAGAAATATATAAACCCCAGTAATTACTGATCTTCCAATTATCAATATCACCGACATAATCACTATCACGATATCATTTTAAGTGAGCCTCATTTGAAAAAGTATAAAAAATGTCATAATTAAGAGTACCTTTCAAATACCGAAGAATTCTCTTTGCAACTCGCATGCGTTCTTCACTTGGATTCTCTATAAGCTGACTCACTAATCCCACGACAAATAATATATTAGATCTAGTACATGTCAAATACCTTGGGCTTTCTATAAGGCTTCGAAATGTGGTTAGATTGACTTTCCTTATTCCATCCTTCTTGGAGGGTTTTACTTCGCACTCTATCAGAGTATTCACGAGATTGCAATCTATCATCTTAAACTTTTTTATAATTTCTCTTATTACACCATTGTTTGACTTTTATTCCCAAATAATATGACATAAGCCCCATATCACTCATCTCAAATTCTCGTGCAATCGCCTTGTTAAAATCGTCATATGATTGTGAATTATTTCTTGTAAGAATCAGGTTATCTACATGAAATGCACATAAACAAAATATCATCTTTCTCTTTTTTGACATAAGGTGCATATTCATGAATGCACTTTGAAAAACCATTCTTATGAAGATATTGGTCAAAACGACTATATCAAGCTCGTTGTGCTTGTTAAGGCCATACAATGCCTTTTTCAACCTAAGTACCTTATCTTAATTACCTTCAACTATAAATCCTTTTGATTGTTCCACATATACTTCTTTAAAAGCACCATTTAAAAAGGCCAACTTCACATCTACATGATGAATTGTCCACCAATTTTGAGCCGCAAGAGCAACAATAATCACATTGCCTTTAAGCAAGCAACAGGAGCAAATACTTCTTTATAATTTACACCATGCTTTTGTTTATACCCTTGGCTACTAGCCCCGCCTTATGCCTTTCAGTTTCTCCTTTCACATTTTTCTTTAGCTTATAAATCAACTTAACTCCAATTGCTTGAAGACCACTTGGTAGTGTGGCAAAGTCCCAAGTGTCATTTTTCTCAATGGAATGAATTTCTTCCTCTATAACTTGCACCCATTTCTTGTCTTTAATAGCCTATTCAAAACTCAAAGATTCATCACGTACAAATAGACAAAAAAAAAATCATCATCTATTCTTTTGGTAGCATCATAGAGATCTCCTATGCTTCATAATATTTGAGGTTGCTCGCTTGAGCTTCTTGAGGAAGGTGTGGAAGAAGTTGATCTCTCGCTTTCAGTTTCGTGGTCTTCGTTCTCATCTTCTCCCAAATATGGAAGAAAACTATATGTCTATTCTTCTAGAACACTCAAATCCTATTAAGCATTTTCATCAAACTCCACGTCTCTACTAATCCTAACTTTCTTATAAATGGGGTCAAAACATTTGTACCCTTTAAAGTTCTTGATATGGCCAATAAACACCATCTTCTTACTCGTATCATCAAATTTTGTACTTTCTTGTTTGGATATGTGAACATAACCAATAGATTCGAAAATTCTTAAGTGCCTCACACTTGGCTTCCATCCACTCCATGCTTCTTGAGGGATTATTGTCTCCAAACTCCTTGTAGGTGAATGATTCAAGAGATAAACCGCACAAGCAACTGCCTCGAGTCAAAACTCCTTAGGCATATTTTTACTCTTTAGCATAGCCATGTTAAGAATTATCCTGTTCTTTCTCTTTGAAACACATTTTGTTGTAGTGCTTTTGAGACTGTCATAGGACGTCAAATACCAATTTCCTCACGAAAAATCTTGAATTTGTTATAAGAGAATTCTCCACCTTTATCAGTTCTTAGAGCTTTAATTTTGTGGCCATCTTTTCTTTTAACAAGAAGTTTGATTTTTTTTAATGTCTCAAAAACTTCACTCTTATTCTTCAAAAAGTAAACCCACGTCTTCCTCGTATAATCATCAATGAAGAGCACAAAATTTGAGAACTTACAGAAAGACTGTGACTTGATAGGACCACACACATCCGAATGCATAAGTTGCAGAGGCTTAGTTGCTTGTGAAAGTGACACTTTGGAAAGCTCTTTCTTGTATGTTTTTTGAGTAGACATGGCTCGTATAATTGATTCGGGCGGTTGGTTTTGGGAACCCCTTTCATTATATTTTTTGCTTTTAGTATTTTCAGCCCTTCAAGTTGAGGTGTCTGAATCTCATATGCCAAATCTACAGAGAATCCTTAACAAAAGCTTGCAAACACTTCACTTCCATCGTTTTCACATTTAATATGAAAATTCAGTTCTTTGTCGTGATAACTTTAGCAACAAGTCTTTCGAAGCATAAATAATTGTTCTCCATTTTCACTTTATTTCCACTCTCTAAAAGTTGGTTGATGCTCAAAATATTGCCCTTTAGTTTTGGGATGTAGTAGACATTATGGAAAAGTTTATGGCCTCCATCTTTTCTGTCCAAAATCACTGAGCCTTTTTCTTTAATCTATGCGTTTGTATCATCTCCAAAACAAACTTTCCCAATGATTTTTGTATCCAACTCCACAAATTTGCTTTTGTCTCCTATCATGTAGTTGCTTGCGTTGTTGTCAAGATACCATGTGACATCTTTTTCTATGAAGCCTTCTTTTTTAAGAAAATAAAAGAGTATTACCGTCCACCTCCTTATGCTCGATAAAGTTCGTCTCCTTATCACAACTCTTAGTTTGATATTCCTAAGAGTAATGACCATTCTTCCTATATGCATAGCATTCTACTTGGCTTTTATCTTTCCTCTAAGTATTATTTCTTCTTCGTTCACGACCTCTTTGAGAACTCCTATTTCTTCCTTCATGAACTGAATTTTGCTAGTCTTTTTCCTGATCGTGACCACAGCCTCAGCCATAACCTCGACATCTACTACAATCTCAACCTCGACCTCTTCCTCCTTTGTCATTTCTCTTATAATTAAAGGATTTTTTTTTTTTTGCAAAACTAGCTCCACTGGTTCTTGTTGGGTCCTCTTCATTCTTTCTTCATGAGCTAACAATGATCGATTTAACTCATCGATGGTCATGGACTTTATCTCCTTCGATTGAATCACCACTACCACATAGTTGAACTTCACGTTGAGAAAGCGCAAAATCTTCTATATAACTCGTACATCTTTCATCTTTTCATTGAGCTGCTTCATTTGATTCACCACTGCTAATATTCGAGTAAAATAATTTGCGATGAACTCATTCTCCTTTATCAAAATCGACTCACATTCAACCCTTAAATTTTGAAGGCGCACCTTCTTCACCTTATCAACTCTGACCACAAAAGTCTTTTGAATTTCCCAGGCATCTTTAACTCTTGTTGCATTGGTTATTTTCTCAAACATGTCATCATCTATCACTTGATGAATAATTGAGGGCGCACTTTGATCTCTATTCTTTGCTTGCTACCAAGTTTCTAGTTCAGTCACGGTTGCGCTATCCTTGTCTTCAAGATCGTCATAGCCCTTCTCGACAAGGTCTCATAAGCCATGAGACCCAGTTATAGCCTTCATATTTAGCGCCCATCGATCATAGTTTGTTTTGGTGAGTTGTGGGTATTGGAAGGTGATATTTATTTTGGTAGTCATTTAAACAAAGCTTTGATACCAATTTATTGGAAGCTACAGAGTAAGAAGAAAAGAAATGGATAACTAAAAAAAACTTTTATTTCTATCTTTCAACTTGTTATCTCGATCAGGTAATATCGAATTACAAGTCTTTTTATAGGGTAACTATATAAAAAAATCAACTATTAATCAAAAGAAACAGTAGATTTTCAACGGAACAGCCTTTAATGTAATAACTGTAATTTTCTTTAGAAACCTCCATCCATTTGCCTTCCCAAAAGGTCTTTTACATTCACCACTGTTGAAGACAAAAAGTCATGTTTACTTATTTGCAAAACTCTCAGCATGTTATACCGCACAATTACATTATCTTGCGATTTCTGCAGGAATTGAATCCCCCAGCTAACCTGCTGGCAGATTGCACTCTTTCAGAGAGATTTTTATACCCTGATGAAGTGTCATTTAGTTCTATTAGAGCGTCTGGCCAGCAATTTTCTTATCCGGGTCAAAAAATGATATTGATGCACAAAGACATGGCTTTGAAGCTTTTTTGCCCTCGCTTGAGGGTCCGATATGGACTAAGACCAATACAATATGATTATGGGAGGCTGTTGCTGACTTTTGTGATCGATACATCCCCAATCTTACGCAGAGTTTTTGATGAATGTGATCGTGCTGGATATGAAGTTTTTCAGAAATCAGGTAGCATCTCAGAATGGAAGTCTATCGTGAAAACTTACGGTCGTAATCCTACGGCGAGATTGCGGTTAGATAATCTTCTTTCTATTTTAGCATACAAACCCTTAGCTTTACGAGTGCAAACTTGTCCCCTAAGCAGCTTTCTTGTACTCTAGATTCACTTAATCTTTCACTACCTTCTTCTCACAGCATGCCCGCAAGAGCAAATGGTGTGGGTGGCTCTATGGTTGTGACGGAGATACAAAAGATAGGTCCTTCTGGAACCATACCAGAGCCTGTGTTCACTAACTCTGAGTCTGACATCGCAGAGCTTACTAACTTGCTCAAAGCAGATTCCTTTGTGGATGCATACGTTACCCTCGATACATACGACTACATGGAGAGTGCTGGGGTCCGGGTAGTGGCAGAAAAATTGATAATCCATGATGAGTGATGAGAGAGGTTTCTCCGATATCTGTTTAAGCAAAACGCTGCCTAGGAAAATTTGTGTATGTCCTTTTCCTTTTGCGAGTTTGTTTGGTACATGATGTCTCAGACCAGTTCCTTCTATTTATAACCTTTTTTTTTTTTTTACTAGTAAACTTCTCTTTTCTCGTCTGTGTAAGTTGGCGCTATTTTATTTTTTTGGACGTTTTTGATCCTAAAGCACCAGATTCGAATGTTTTCCACAGGGCTAGCCACTGTTAAGCTAGCTAGTGCTTATAGACCCGATTCTTTCGTCTCTCTTATCAAAGCACCTCTTTTCTGTTTATTTTAGTTGGGTGGGTCGTCTTATGAAAAGAGTTGCCAAATGTTTTTAATTCATCTGCTCAGAAATCAGAAGACAAAATTACCGAACAATGCCAGTTGAGCAATTCAGCTTAAAAGACATGCACTAGTGCTACGGATAAAATGAGAAAAAAACCTCTGAATTCAAAACTACCACCACCGTTAATTTGCAATTGCGTGTTTAAAGTGTATAACATGCATTCAATCAAGCTTTTCTAGAACCTGCGTTGAACATCAACTCTTATCACATAGAAAATGCTGGTTTCTGCAGAACTTCGTTACAGGACACAGATCTACGGCTCCTCCAGAAAACAAACAAGTGTCAGAGAGAAACAGTTACATGAAGGTAGAAGGTTAAGTTGCTTTAAAATCAGCATAAGCTACGGCCAATCTATACTGTTGGAACTCTTTTAACAGTGTTTAAACATTTTCAATCGCATTATAAGATCCAAAATACTACCCCCTCCATATGGAACATCAACACTTTTAAAGACTTTCCCTTTGAAGTTTCAAGAAGCAGTCCATCCGTTTAGGGAGTGAACCACAGGGAAATGCCATGGATAAAGCTTGCTCTCTCCTAGCAGAGCACAACCTCGAGATGGCATGCCTCATCTTAAAGACTCCCAGCAATCCAGTCAACTCAAGTTCAACAATTTTGCAGTTTAAGCATCAACCAGGGTGCTCGGGTTAGAGTTCCCGCTTTTTTGCAACTTGATCCAAACCAATCCCTCGCAGGAATAGTAAAGCATTGTCATTTTTCATCCATATGCACCAGGGAAAATTCATTTGAGCACTTCCAGAAGAAAACCATAATAACTGCATGGACTATCTACAAAGTATAGGGTACCTTGTTAATCAGAAACAAGAACCTATGATCCCGAGGGATCTTCCTCCGGAGAAGAATCCCTTGAAGCAAGCTCTTCCTCATCATCCTCTTCATAATCTTCATAGTCAGTACGGGTTGGTTGCCCATTAAGATCCACATTCACACTGTTTACCTTCCTCACAAACTGTCCTCGAACACGTGGCCTTCTTTCAGCTAATTTTTTCCTATTAACATACCTAATCTTCTTATCAAAGCAGCGCTCCTTCTTCTTCTGTCTGAACTTCATTAGAGCTGCCTCTCTTCTATCTACATTATTCAGTTTTGCATCAGAGGATGACGTACTTCCAAAGGATGGCCATGAAGGAGAACTAGACATTTGACCAGGTTGTAAGCATATGCCAACAGGGTAATACGGGAATGAGGCCATCCCATTCATATGAGGGGGGCATTGCTGAAGATGATTGTATTGAGGAAGAATGACTGAAGTAGCATGACTTTGCAGCTCATGCAAGTTCTTCTGATATAGTTGTGCTGATGATGGCATTATGACTTGATTCATAACCCCTGACATGTAATACGGATAGACATTTTGTGTTGATAAACCTGAAGCATCAACTGGAGATTCATTCCTTGGATGCATGAGCACCTGAGGAAGATTTTCTTCCTTCAAATTACTTTCAGGAAATTCTCTTGATAAAGGTGGGGTGCAAGATCTCTCAAGGGAAAGGGAATCTGGGATACTGGAACTGCTACGGAAGTCATCTTGAGAATAGCTCTCCCATGCTTCTCCCTTTTCATGTAACTGACTACCACTAGTCAACGGCTGACCATGCATTTTATCTTCCATTCTCAAAGTTTGAGGGATTTTGTCCTCAGTGGGAGCAGCCACAAGGGAATTATTCTTGGTTGTGCTTGATCTAACGTAAGTAAAGAAGGCAGATGACTCTCCAATCTTCAATTCACTCTTTTTTGGACCAGATGATACATGTCCTGCACAACAATTCTGAAATTTACAATTTGCCACTTTAAAATTCTAAGACAATAGCTAATGGGACCCAGAGTTATGCTTGAATGAAATTTGAAGTAACAACAGAAAAATGCCTAAGCAAGATCGTAGCATAACCCTTTCACCATTTTCACAAAATGACCTCAAAGACATAGGAAGTAAATTGTGATGACTTGAATGAAAACCTGAAGATTAACAAGTCATTCCCTACTTAGGTTCACCAAATACTAGGTTACCTCTATTTCTTCTGTATGTTATCCCTGATACCAAATGACCAGTGGAACCAAACAAACTCAATACCAAACATAACATTGGATAAGTAGCAATTGGATGATTCTGTAGTTAGTCACCTGCTCTGTGGTCGCTGATTGCTGGCACATCAGGTCGATACTCTTGCGCCTGACTTGGTGGCAGTTCAACAGCAACAACAGCAGACTGAGACAAAGACAGTATCAACTTTTACATTCATAAAGTTCTTGACAATTCATTTAAGCGTTTCAGAATGCATGACAAGCTGTTGGCAATAAAATCCTAATTCCACCCAATGAACTCTGCACATGACAGGTAGTCCAAAAAGGAAAATAAGCCATTTTGCAAAATTTACTTGCTTCTGCCTTGTCCATGTAACAAAAAGCACAAAGAATCATTGATGTATCTTGATTAGAAAGAAATTACAGAATAGATAATTCATGTGTCCTACACTTCTATTAGTTTCTTATGTTAACTTCCAAGCATAAGTTGCCAAAGAACAAGTACATTTTATAATTTGACCATGAGCCATGTGAAGAAACAATAAAATTGTCTTGCAATTTCATTTCTCAGCAATCTCATAAAGATATAAATGACTCTCAGTAACATCGAGTGGGGCTCACCAGAACAACAAAGAGATAAACTACTTCACACAAAAAAGTATCCAAAAGTGTAATTAAAACAGAAACGAGAATGTCAATTTCAGAATTTAGGATCGAAATGCTGTCAGGAATACCAATCATACATTGTTTAAATATTATCTCTACATCATTTAAGGTTGACACGTGCAGACAAATTGATAAAGAATCATGGCCCAAAAATCAGCTCAAATAATATATTCAGAAGTAGTCTATCACTTCTCTTGCCCAATGTTTGCTTCAATAATACCAAATTTGAAATGTTGGATGCAGTAAGATGTAGATACAGAAGTTTGCTATTCCACCACAAGTAACTACGTGCCATTATGCTATATTCAAGCCCATAATCTACTAACCTCATCTTCCTGATGAGCTGAGACCCCCATTTCTGGATTTGTGCTCCTCCGAGACTTGTCATCTGTATCATCAGAGAATAGGGTAGTACTGTTTGTGTTGGCATCACTAGGATCTGATAACACCAGATCAAAGTCACAGTTCAGGATGTTCTTCTCCACAAATCCAAGCTGCAAGCACAAAGACATAAAAATACCTCCTTATTGGTTCATATATATAATAATTTAAGTTGATAACTACAAAAGAAGAAAAACTAGAATTACAAAGACAGTTGCCTTGAAGTTTTATGCATGAGACATCCAGGTTGTTGTTAGTAGATGAAACCATGCTACCCTAATTCTTATGATCGATCATTCCATGACACGGGATAATGCTTCCATTTTTCAATCACTTATGCTGACGATTTACAAAACGAATATGAGAATCAAGCTTAGAACACTAGCCAGTGACCCATGCTTCTGAACAAAATATTGATAACTACCTTATTTATACCATGCAAACCCATGTTGCTATTTATGGAATCTTATGTTGATAACACTATATTCCGAGTGGAGCACATGCAAAGTATGCCTATAGACCATGAAATATATTACATTAGTCTCTATGACAACCACATAAAAAGTGACAAATGTCAGACCATAATATTCCTTTCATCTAAGGTTGGGTGAAGAGCAGACGAAAGAGGAAGATAGAGAGAAAAAGAATAATAAAAAGACCAAGAACTATGTATGCAAAAGTAAACCAAACCATTCGCCGCCTTCTCCACATGTGTGTCCATATATTGAGTAGTTCATTAGTACGTAATGGCTTCACAAGATAGTCTGCTGCCCCTAACCTCAAGCACTTGACAACTATTGAAACCTCATCCTGCGCCGACATCACTTGTTAAAGGGAAAACATGTTAATATTGGGATATCAAAAAATAATTGCAACAATAAAGATCAAAAGCAGATCTAACAAAATAAGCTTACTAATGACAGGAATGCGTCGAAGATCTTTATCCCTAGTTATGTACTTCAACATTTTCATGCCTTTTGTCATTGGAAGGTCGACTTCCGCAAGTATGATATCAATATCAGTTCCCTCAGCATTTAGAGCATCAATTACTTGCCTAGCTGATCGCACTGATGTAACTGTGGAGTCAAGGCAGCATAGGATCATTTGGAAAATGCAAAGTATATGTGGCAAGCTACTAAATTGTAAAACATTTCCAAAGTGACAAAGATTGGAACCAGATGCAGAAAGAGACTCCTCATTATTTAAGAAAGTTTTGCAGTAGTTCAAACAAAACAGATTCTTTAAAGTTTTCTGCAACATAAACAAGTGTAACCGATCCAGAGATGTATTAATTGCACCCAAGCATGCGATAAACTAATGCAAGTTTGGAAAGCACCAATAAGACTAACTAGAAGCCCAAGCATAGGAAACAAAAATTTAACTTCTTAATCAAATAATTGAAATAACTCAACTTCTTAAGTGAAAATTCACGGTAGGCTTTTATACTAATGTTTTAGAAGATTGAGTTTAAGTGCTCCTACCGTCAATTTTGTGTGCTGTTTACATCATTAACAAATAAAAGATTCATCTTATCAGCATTGAGCTAAAATTTATTGCCATGTCTTCAAAAAATGGCAGAAGTTCATCATGTTTTTGTCAGTGAAATCTCCTAGCCTGGCCAGTATATGAATTCATGAAAATAGAAGTCAATATCACCAAATCTCTAGATTCTCAATCAACCATTCAAACAAGAGAAAAGAAACTCCATAGAAGCAGGAACCAGTTCTGTTTTGACTGACATAAGTGAGTTTACAGTCTCTATGGGTGAAAATTCCACAACTCTGAGACATCTATTCCATAGCAAATCATTCGGTGTAGTCATAAAGAAATTCAAGACAACTAAATGAGTTGATTCAAGCATGTTCTATCCAAATCCATACTGGCTCATTCCAAAAAAAAAATTAAAAAAAATTGGATCTTCAACAAGAAAAAGGCAAAAAGATAAAACAAATGGAAAGCCGTCATATGAATTCAGGAAAATTAAAAGTACCCTGATAGGAGCATTTCAAAAGGAGAGTGAAAACCTCCTCGGAGCTCTTGGAATCATTATCACAAAGCAAAATCCTCACTTTGCTTCTATCTATGAACCCATCTCCACCTTTACTGTTACCTCCACCCCCCTCCTTGTTTAAATTATTCTCGTTCCCCTCCATTCTCATCCAAAACCATAAAAGAACACAACTTCTTTCACTCCCCAGCAAAACCAAGAAAACCCCCAAAATCCCCTCTCACACAAACTCCCGAAACAAAGACAAATACTAGAGAACTTTCATTATTTAAAAAAAAAAAAAGCAAGCCCTTTCACCTAATACACAGATTTTAATTACGATTTGGATCAATAAAATTCCTGGAAACTGAGAAAGAAGCCCATACAAACACCAAAGTTTCCATATTTAACACCCCATTTGAGCTGGCTATGTCCCTACAAGGAAAAGCTGCGTCAGTCGGTATATCAGACGGTCAAGATCGATGAGAAGGTGGGGAGCAAATCCAGCGGCAGGATTCAGATCACCAGAGAGAGCAAAAAGGGGAAGGGCGCATGTTAGCAAAAAAGGTCATCAATTCCCCAAACCCCTCTTCAATCGGAGCCACCGTAGCACCGCCCCAATAGTTCTTCTATTTTTGTTTTCACGTCATCTCTAAGTAAACACTCTTTTCATTATGTTAAGCTAAAACTAAAAGAGTAGTATTACTTTTGAACTTTTTGTAATGAAAAAAGGTTTTTCTTTGGGTACTGTGAGTGTCTAACGTGCGCCATGGGAAGAAGGGTGATGTAATTGAAATGGAGACGTGGCTTTGGAGAGCAATGATCCCCTGTCTAAATTACCCTGTACCAACCTTGTCTAAGTGGATCTAAGCCATCTATTTATGTAAAACCCACACAAATAGATGGCTTAGATCCATTTGGACAGAGTTAGTACATGAGAATTTGGACAGAAAATTTGGGGTGGGCTTTGGATAGTTTAGGGTAGAGATACAGAAATGGCCACGTCATGTTAATAATTAATGCACACAACAATTGTTTTTAATTCTTATTTCCCGTATTTAAAATGTTTCATTATTATATAAAAAAGAACCAAGCAAGAAAGAATGTCCAGTGTATGTGGCCACGTGGGTTCTACCATGCCACCAATCACATGCCAGCACTTCCCTGCTATGTGCTATGGGTAGCGATCACGAATTCAGATAACCTCCCTGCCCTTGATAATGGGTTTGATTTTTGATGTGTTTTAATATTTAATATTTTGTCTAAACAAAATATTTACTATAAAATTGTTGCGTATGCTTAAATTGTGCCGAACATTCTTATACTCTCCCGTAAGGATGACAATTGTACCTAAATTTGATGGATATTTGATAAAATTATCCAAACGGAATGAATATGAGGAGTAAATTTTTACCCATAAAAAGGATATAGGGGGTTAATAAAAATACCCATCAGATATAGGACGGGTATGGAGATACCATCCTTCATATTCGTTTACCCGTTATATAGTAATTACAATTTTGCCATTATATATATATACATACTTATATTCCCGTTATATATATATATTTAATATATACATTCATATTAAATAAGCTTATCTTAAAAAAAAAAGCGAATAAACGGGTACCTGATGAGGTCAAACCTCCAATAAGTACAGGTATGGGAGTGCCAAAAAAATCTCCGATGAAAATGGAGGCGGGTATGGAGGTGGGGGCAGGTTCATGGGACGGGTATGAGAAATGGCATACCTATCCTATACCCACCCCATTGCCATCCCTACTCTCCTGGCCATCTTTTCTTGTTGCATAAACACGCAAGTACAAGTCTGTACGTACATTATTCTTCCAATTATATAGTAACTAGCGTATGGTCACAAATTACCCAACAAGTAATCCAGCCGCACCTTCTCATACAGTTACCTTGTTAGGTAAATGAATTTCAAGATTTGCTGTTATGTTAGTTTCATTTTAAAATTGTCGATTAATTTATATGGCTATCGAAGAATTTGTTTAGTTATTTCTTTTATTCTTGTCAATTTTTTTTAATTATTTTATTGTATATATCAAATTATGTATTCTCCTTAATTTTAAATTATATGGGCATTATACTAATATGATTATCAGTACGCATTTACGTTGCGGTTGTCTACTAGTTACTATACAATTGGAAGTATTATGTACGTACAGGCGTGTTTATGCAATAAAAGAAGGGCGGGACATACATATATTGTAAGTGTACAAGTCGACTTGTTCAGTATACAAGGCGACTTGTGCATGCTCGGTACTGATAAGTCGACTTGTTTCT
>JANZLX010000006.1:27775608-27794798 GCA_025531955.1 Erythroxylum orinocense | reverse complement strand
AAATTAGAAAATTAAAAAGTAAACTGAAAAGTTGGATGATTTAAGATATTTTAAGTGTTGAACTGACGGAACCGATTAGATTTTTTAATCACCACCTAAAACTATGGATTGACAAAACCATACGGAATAAAAAGCTACATGATAAAACACAGGATTGGATTTTTGTGAAGGTACATGTTTAATAAAACTATATAATAAAAGCATCCTTGATCTGCACAAACAAAACTATATACATTTCATATGGAGAGCTAGAAATATTAGAAAATTAAAAAAAGCCAGAATTTAAGGAAAGCTGTCCGAAGACCGAGACTTAAATAAGCAAGCAAATAAGCAAGCATATCATGGATGGTACGTGCATATGCTTATTAAGATTACAGAATCATGTGTGTATATAGTTAAATGTATGTATCTGTACAGGCAAATTGTGGCGTGCATATAATTACATCGTGTTAGCCATTATTGCAAACTGCTTAATAATTTTCTAACTTCCTTAATCTCGTAATTTTTTTATAAGAGTTTATGACGAGTGTAGGAATGGTAGAAAACGGAAATTATCAGGTTATTTTTTGGTTTGAGTGGGCCCACACCATTTAGATTTTGCCTCATTTGATGCACCGAGTTGAACTACAATCTTTGGTGGGTGTGGGGCTCGAACTCGAGACCTCAGAGTTTTGTTGGGTGCATGACTCACGCCTACAAAAACTTCCACGAAAAGACTAATTTGAGCGTCGGAGGGGCCTTCCGGGAACCGACCTCTGGCGTGCCTTGTTTATTTTACAGGTATTCTTTAGCCAAAGTCAAACAGAATCATAGATCCGAGCAATAACGTTCAGCCCAAGCAGAATCCAACTGAACCATTTTTAATTTAATCGATCTCGAGTTCGGATAAAAGGGTATTTAAACCGAAATTAGACTTAAAATTAATTTATGTAAATATAATTTTGTACAAATTTTAAATTTAAAAAATTCAAAACTTAGATAAGCAATTAAATTTCTTTTCGATAATTAATTTTGTTTAAACAAATCAAGTAAGAGTTGGAGGAGAATTAAATTAATAAGAGCAATAAAAAATAAGAAATTTATAATAATGGATAACCATTGTATAATGATGACTTCATATGAACTTTGAGCTAAGCTTCCCCACCACCACCATGTTTATCTCCTTTTTCTTTCTTTGGATGCATTAAGGTCTCCATCAACGCCAACAATCACTTGTAGTTAAAAACACATATTGCGCTAATGCACAGTGATAATTCGTATAAGTATAATGTCCACGTAATTTAGAATTCTGGAGTATATATATATATTTTGTGGATAAAATTTTGTCAAAGAGAAGAGGTAAAAATATAATAGTTGGAATATTTAGAATGAATTAATAAAATAAGTAAGTTAAAATTAATAATTTAAAAATAACAGAATTTGGAAATGTATAGTAACAAAGGAATTAAAAAGATAAATTGATGAAATATGTTAACAAATATTGTGAAATTTATATAGAAGAAAAGATAAATTGTTTAGTAACAGTTGACAGGAATATTTTGGGTACATAGTTAAACAAATAAAGAGAAATTTTTAAAAAAAATTATAAAAATATGAGGAATTGTAGCCTGGTTATAATTTAAAAATTAAAGGAGTTATGGGTGTGACAATTGTGACCTATGAAAAAAATTAAAATTTTAAAGGGATTGGAAAGTATTTGTGAATATATTATGTTATCAATGGTTAAAGAATATTGTTAAATATTAAAGTTTGCAGAAAAATTAAAATTTTTTAATATGAAAAAAATTATTGGGCAGAAAATAAGTTAAAATATAAGAGTTAGAATATTTAAAATAATTAATAAAAATAATTAGTAAAATAAGGAATAAAAAATCAGATAAAAAATATGAGTCATGGGTAGTTACACCTGTGACTGAAACTCAAATTCCTAAAACTGACCTAATCGTTCACTATTTTCAATTTAGCTGCACAACCAAATATCACGCCCATTCATTGCAGCTTCTTCTTTGACCTGAAACTTCTTTTTCGGTGATTCCTGCGACTTCCTCTCGTTTTCCATTGGCTTCTCTGATCGCTTCACCTTCCCCAACATTTGCTCCAACATGTCGCTTACCATCAGCTGTTGGTGACATACCTAATAACCTCCATTAAAACAAAAAATTATTTCATTTTTCAGTTTGTTTGTCACATTTGTAGAGGGACAAACTTCATTGTTGTTGTGACGGTAGTATAACATGTTGACTTAGACAAGTTATCATCTGAGTTTATGAGGAGGAGTCATTTTTTTTAATTATCATCTTAATTTTAATCGTTTGCTTTATAGTTATTTATTAAACAGTTGATTGATAAGAAACATTGCAAGTGTTTGAGACGTTGCATCGTAGAAAATAAAATTATGTTTTAACAACTTAGACGTATATTTATAACGTGAACTTGATTGTTACTCAAGTTGAATAACGTTATCAAGTATGCCTCGTGTGAGATTGTTGGCATCTTTATCTTCTCAACCGGATGATATGCCCATTTTAGGTAATCCTTGTCTTCAATTTCACAGTCGTGAGAGCCAGTTAACGTATGCAACTTTAAAAGATCGCCAGATTATGCCAAATAGATTTATTGATCATAGAGCTATTATTAAATTAGGAATAGCAGACCGGGTGAATGAATTGTTGCATAACATAGGATGTGATAGATTTGCTGAATTTAGAAAGAAATTTTATACATTGAATTAACTCTAGAATTTTTGACTACTTTACAATTAATTTTTAACGAAGATGGCATTGTGAATAATATAATATTTAGATTGATGAATATATCGCATGTTATTACTTTAGATATACTAAATAGTATATTTGGATTTTCACATAGTGATTTACGCGACTACCATGATGATTTTAAGCCTATAGAATTTTGGAATAAAATTATTAACTTAAGAAATGTTTTTTCTCCAAGTTGGTTTAAATCGTCTGCTTTAGTGGACCCTAGCCTTTGCTATCTTCATAGGTTTTTAACTTTTATGTTATTCGATAGAGGAGATAGCCAAAGTGCAGTGTCTAAAGTAAAATTGTTTGTGTTGTGATGTATGGTTCATGCTAAACACTTTAATGCTGGTACGTGGTTAAGTAAGTATGCATCTAATGGATGTGGCTAAAGCTAGAGTCGAAAAAATAGTAGTTGGAACATTTATCACCCAAATTACAGAGCATCTTGGTTTACTAATTGAGAGAACAGTTATGCAGTTAGTTTCAGGGAACTCTAGTTTAGACTTGCAATCGTTGGTGTGTATGAAGATTGTTAAGTAACAAGGAGATCATTATACTCTTGTTAATGACGACACAGTAGAAGCTTCAAGTAGTAAGCATAGTCGCCTCGGAGTAGTTGAAGGTACATAAGGGGATGATGTTTTGCCACCCGAAGTTACACTTTGGAACATTGCACTTAATTTTGTTGAATATCAATCATTTCTCAATCAATTTATTGTATTTGAATGGCGAACGAATGATAGATTTGACAAGATTGAGGCTAGCATAGCGGAGATGAGGAATTTTCTAGTGAATTTAAATCCTCGTTCAAGACACCGTCCACCTTCATCTTAGTATTGTATTTCTATCTTTTTCTTTTTATTATTTTGATTGTTTGTCGTTAAATTATTTTTAGTTTCATTGTTTGTCTTTATTTATGTTGTTTGCATCTTAGATCCTTTAATTAATTTCTTATGATGTTAACAGTGTATGTTTGTACATTACATGTTTGTTTTCTTGTTTAATAGTTAGAGATGTTCGGTTATTAAATGAACATGACTAGGATTATAAATGCATAATATGAGTGAATTAATATATTTGCATGCTTAAACTAATTGACTTGGATTTCAATTGAAAGGGTATTAGCTTGTTGTGATAGATGAATGAGACCTTCCTTTGGTAAGAATTTGAGCTTTTTTGAGATATTATATACCAGTTAAAAGTATTCATACTAAGATCACCTTTTTCTACTGCAGTTACTCTTCATTCTCAATTTCATTTCAAATCAATGTCCTCCATAAAGAAATTTATAATCCATATCTAATCATAAACACCAAAACAGAATATACATATATGCACATATTCTTCATCAATTTACTACATCAATTCAACTTCATTTTTGCTTTCATTTCACTTACAACTTCCACCTTACTTCTTTCTATTTCAAAAATCTCTTATCCATCAAAAACACCATAGCGAATCATGAATCTATCCACTTTTATCATTCCCTACTTTACTTTTGTCTATCATTTCTTGGTTCAAGAACTTTCATTCATTTGCTTTTACTCGTGACTAATCACCAAAATTTCTTATTCAATAGTTGTAATCTTCTACGAAAAGCTCGGGGTCCAACATATTGATTGTTTGTGTTCCGGTGTAGTTATTTTTTTGTATTTGTACAGTAATATTGTAAACATTTCTTAGTGAAAAAGGGTTGCGTATAAAAAAATAGAATTTCAAGACAGAAAAGGTAAATTTTGATTTTGTTGTATACAGTTTTGAATTGCCACAAGAACAAGGTACAAGGAAACATGTAACTAGGTTTCATTTGTGTAGAAATAATTAAATCCTATGTAATATCAAGAGGACTGTTGAAATCATACTAACATTAATGTATGGCCAAAATTTTTATTGTGCTGTTGCTGTAGTTACGAGAATCTACTTAAGAAACATGTGATAGGAATTAAAATGCAACAGAAAAGAAGGCATGTTAAAAGAACGCAAATAAAGAAATAAATAAAATGGTTTCTATTATATGTTGAAATTTGTATGAATTTTGAAGTAATTATTTTATGAATGTAGATGAGTTTAATGAAGACAATTGTCCTATGGCACAACTAAGTCATGGTTATGAACCAAGTCACAAAATGTTAGTCACGATTGTGACTTAACAATAAAAAACCACCATGCAGGTATACACAATTTTGTTACAAGTTTCCCAAGACTATTAAATAAGGAGCTAAAAATGTAAAGGAATAGTAAATCCATGTACAAGAGAGAAAGATATAAAAGGCTAGCAGAGGAAGTTCATGAAAAGAGGAAATTAAAACACAAAAGTTAGAAAAGTTACATGCTTATGTTGTTTTACGAACTGTGAAAAAAGTTTATGACAATTTGGTTTTTTTGTTGCTGTCATCAACATCTGCATTTGAGGCTAGTGTGGGCTCAATGTGGCTGAATCTTTTATAAAGACATTGTCTTACTCTTGAAGAAGTAACAACAATATCTTCTAAAAATTAAAAAAAAACCAAAATATATTAGCAATAGAGTATAAAAGTGAACATTATTTTAAAAAAAAATGTTGAGTAAATAAATAACATATGATAAGATAATTCACGAAAAAAGAAGTTTACGTAGTTTGATAAAGATAAAAATGCAAAAATTGATTGAATAAATGATGATAAATACCTTAAATAAGTGTAAGTGTAATGTCATCATTGTTATTTTGATCATTAGTTGAAATGTCATCATCTTTTTCAATTGAAGTTGAACCCTTTTGTAATTCACCATCATCAGTTTTACAGTAATAGATAACAGTGAACCGTTGTCTTCCATCTTGCATGTACCTTTTTTAGAGGAAGTTCGATACTCTTGTTATGGGAAGGAAAAAATTTAGATGATTAGTCATATCATAAAGGTATCATAATTCTTGTTATTAAATGTAAATCTATTTGTAGTAAGTAAAAAAAATATAACCTGGTGGTAAAATTGCATAGCTTCAATTGCACTAAACTTCAAAATGTTTCACTAAGTTCGCCAAAAATAGAACTTGTGACAGTTCTTGTTTCGCCAGTTAAATCAACATCATAACGGCATCTATATTTGTAAACAAAAGTTAACGGGAATATGTATGTTACTTAGATATAACAATTCATTTACGATGAAACCTTGTTATAAAAGAAACGAGATTATAAAAAACATATTAAAATAAAAAATTTCCGAAATGCCTAACGGTGATATCAGACAGATTCCTAGAAAGATTAAAAGAAAATCATGTATTAGTTCAGGCAAATTCATTGTGCATAAAATAAGAAATCAAAAATCGAATTATTTTTTTCATAACCTTATTGACCCGACCAGGAAAAACTTAGTTCTAATAGATGCGTAATTGAATTACATTTAAATTACTGAAACTTTTAGGCTAAATGTAATTTGCATTTATGCATAAATGTAATTTTTATTTCCTATAATATAGAAGCATCTTAATTCCTTTCCAAGTGTAACTCCAATGTGGAGCTAGAGTTAGTGATCTTTAACTCATGTACATATCCCTACAAGTTGGCAGATTTATTAACTTAATCAATTGACCTTTCTTTACTCTCCTCTTTACTGTTGTACATATGCTTGATTTAAGAAATATATTAATTTTTTCTTTACACTCTTCATTCATTTTTTATGTAGGGACACTAGGCTTCTTAATAACTCTATCTCTAAATGTCTTAAAAGGAACTTAGTTGAAACCAATTTAGGTTTATTGGTTATGAAACAACTACGATCAGGATTATATGACTTCGCTTTGAAACTTCATTCCTTCTTACCATATCCAATATACAACTCCTATGCCATCCTCTAATACATCCCACTCTGATCTTATGGCTCCTTCAACTTAATGTTGTATCTTATTCGCACAACATAATCTACAACAACATCTTATAAATTATTTTACATTTCTAAACTCCATCCTTAATCTCAAATATGGTTCCTCACTAGTTGGATTATGCCTGATACTTGTACTTAGTATCCGTAATAGTTTACTTAAATCTTCTCCATTTAGTTATTCATTACTGCCAATAAAACTACCATAATTAGTTAAATCAATTTTAACTAGTAGATGGTCATTAAGAATTTTAAGTTGTACATAACCATCATATACTCACCAACATCTTCATTACCTTGGTTACCAACATCTTGATCACCCAAGTCTTGAAACTATTCATTAGATTTACCAACTTCCTCACCAACTTCTTCATTAATATGTTCATCATTAACAAAATCCATCTTAAGACTCTTCAACTTAATTATTTTAACCCTATCCTCATGTTATAGGCGATATCTCAGGAGCAAGGATTGAGACGTCTAACATATGGGTTACACAAACATTAACTATTTTACAGATTTTTCATAAAATTTATAAGCCTAATACAATTTTTTCTTGATTTAATAAGTATCAATGACTCACTTCATTTGAAACCTAGTACGTTGTAATATGCCTTGTGAGCTTGAAGGTATCATAAATCCTTCCTCATCTCACATATTTGCCTATAACTAATATAGTGAAGGTTAACTTTTTTAAAAATAATTGTTTGCCCTTTAACATACTTTAACTTAAGTTTTGCTATGAATTTCTAACCATAAAACTACCATATAAAACTATATTGGGTCCTTGTAATTTGGTTCATAATTAATAAAAAATATTAAAAGCAATATAAGTCTGCACAATCAAAGCATGTTCCATATAGATGTAACTTGTACACTAGAAAATTTAGCAAAAACAATTTGCAAGTTAATTAAAAATGAAAAAAATGTAACTTATAAATACAGTTCAAATATCTATTTATATATGTCTACAAGTCATTTTCAGCCATATAAGATCAACATTTAAAGCAAATTTGTTAAGACCAACAGTTACATTATTTTTTTGTTTTAGGGTGAATCCAACTATGAACCTTTTTTAACTAAGATAGACATTTAAATCAAGTAGTTTTTCAAGTTTGGTAACTAAGTAGACGTCTCAAAGTAGATAAAAGCTTCAAAAACACTTGAGTTTTCCCTTCTAAGAAGGAATCCATATGTGTATTAAGACGTGGTAGCAATATGACAAGATTGGCTAACTACAAAGAATACTGAAAAAATAGAAGTTAACGCAACCTGGGTACATAAGGACTTGTTAGTAATGAAAGTAATCAGTAAAATTGGATTGCATGCCATTTGAGATAGATTTCAATATGCTGCCATCCATTGCTTTACAAAACTAATACCCATAAGCAAGGTATCAAACAAATTCATTTAGCTTTTTCTTATTTCTATGTTAACATATTCAACCTCAGTTTTCCTTGATTTTCAAAAAAAAAAAGAATATTCAACCTGAGTTTCATTCCTCCTCCAATTCCAGACATGAGGGCTACAATTACTTCAATAGGCTAAGACCAGTCATGCTTTAAACTCCTTTTTGCTGTTATGCAACTTCATATGCTTCTGGTTGTTACTAGTTTCTGATGAATTGTCCGTGAAAACCCAAAGTACTGTGATATTTTTATTAGAAATGATTACTCGGCCTTTCTAGTCTTAAATCAAAGGTGAAATAACATTAAAGTATAAATTTTATATGGTAAAAAAAAAAAGATTGCAAGCATAAAATTTGAGATTTTGCTTTTAAAGGGAATTTTTTTCGGTGCTTGTGTTGAAAAAACAAGATTTTTTAATTTAATGTTTCGCATGTCTTACCAGAATTAATTATGCATACTTAGAAACGAGGCCAACAATTTGAAGGCTTGAAACAGAGTTTTAACCAATTGTCGGCATCATCAATCCCTGCTATTATTTCAGAAAGCTTCTGCTTCTGCTTGCTCTGCAAATCAGCCTCATTCCAGGACCAGGAGAACGATCTGTGGTTGAGGAGAGGAATGGAAATTCATTATATTTGGTTGGTCAAACAATTATTTTCAAAATGCCTCGGAAATTGTGAATTCCATAAACGCCCTTGTTCTACCCATTAAGAGGCTAACGGATGTTTCAGTTTTCCAAACTCTCCTCGCGATAAGCTTCGTTTATAAACAGTAGACACGCAACTACAAGTCCCTGCGTAAGTGGAAATTTGGTTTTAAGCTTTTTTGGCTGTTCTGGGTTCTATTGACAATTGAGTTTAACGCTTCAAAAGAGGAGGGCAGTGGGAACTTGTTTTGGTAATCGTGTTCTTTCTGATGCGCCATATGTTTGATGAAAGTGCTGAAAGAAGCGTCCATTTGCTTATTCAGATCCGGCCGCCCAGGTAATTTGCTATCGAACGCAAAAGTGAACAAACATAAGCATGTTTTCTATTCCACGTTGTTGTCTGATGATCAACTGCCCAAGGAGCTGCAAGAGGTTTGTAGAGTTGTTTCAAGCTCCATTGGCGGGTTAGATGATTTGGAGTCGAGTCTGAATCAATCGGCGGTTCAACTAACATCTGCTGTGGTTAGAAAAGTGTTGGATTCCTGCAAACAAGAGGCACCCAGTAGGAGACTTTTGAGATTCTTCTCATGGTCGTGTAGAAATTTGAGTTGTGACATAAAAGATGAAGACTCCAATTTTGCAGTTCGGGTTTTGGCGGAGAAGAAAGATCTCACTGGTTTGCAGATTCTGCTTTCTGATCTTAGGAAGGAGGGTCGAGCTATGGAGGCGCATACTTTCAGTGTTGTAGCCGAAACATTGGTGACACTAGGGAAAGAAGACGAGGCATTGGGGATATTCAAGAATTTGGGCAAGTTTAAGTGCCCACAAGATAGTCTTACTGTCACTGCCATTGTTAGTGCTCTTTGCAGCAAAGGGCATGCTAAGAAAGCTCTAGGAGTGATTTGGCACCACAAAGATAAGATTTCTGGTGTAAAGTCTACCATATATAAGTGTCTCTTACATGGATGGTCGGTGCAGAAGGATGTGAAAGAAGCAAGAAATGTTATCCAGCAGATGAAGGCAAATGGAATATCGCTGGATTTGCTTTGCTTTAATACATTTCTCAGATGTCTTTGTGAGAGAAATGTTAGGTGGAACCCTTCAGGGCTTCTCCCAGAAGCTTTGAATGTGATGATGGAAATGAGGTCTTACAAAATTATGCCAAACTCGATTAGTTATAACATATTGCTTTCTTGCCTTGGAAGGACAAGGAGAGTTAAGGAATCATGCCAGGTACTTGAGATGATGAGAAGGTCAGGTTGTGCTCCTGACTGGACTACATATTATCTTGTTGCAAAAGTACTGTATTTGAGTGGGAGGGTTGTCAAAGGCAATAGAATGGTGAACGAGATGACGGAAGAGGGGCTGGTCCCAAACCGCAAGTTTTACTACGATTTGATTGGTATTCTTTGTGGGGTTGAGAGGATAGATTTGGCTCTTTGGTTGTTTGATCTCATGAAGAGAAGCTCAATGGGTGGTTATGGTCCTGTTTACGACGTGTTGATACCAAAGCTATGTAGAGGTGGGGATTTTGAGAAGGGTAGAGAGTTGTGGGATGAGGCCATGGCGATCGGTGTCACTCTTTCCTGCTCAGAGGATGTGTTGGATCCCTCAGTTACTGAGGTCTTCCAGCCCAAAAGGAAAGAGATGGAGGAGGTTAGGCTTAAGGACTTCACTAAGCGGCCTAAGACTCCAACCCAAGCAAAGAAGACTAAAGGAAAGTTGAAGAGAAAGGCCAAGCCGAAGAAGAAACCCGCATTGTAGATGGTAGTTTCTGACCCTTTATTGCGGTTCTAATGAACCACACATTGCTTTCATATGATTGATCTTTTTTTCTCATTCCCAATTCTGTGGGAACAAACTCACGTTCGCCAAATGCTTCTGATTGCTGGATTTTCATAATACATCAATCATATGAATGCTCAGTTGACCTACAACTCTTTGTTCTTTTGGTAATTGGCCAAGAACTCTGTGAAACTGTCAATTGGAGTCAATCATTACGGTCAGAATAACAGCAACTTGTTCATAAATATCTTATCCACAAGATCCTGCCCCTCTTTGTTACTCGTTGCGTTTCACTTCTCACTAGACATCATTGTCTGTTCTTTAATTGCACATAATCAAAGGGCAAGCATGTAAAAATAACTAACATTTCGTTTTGTATACATTTTCTAAAATTATGCAAGATAAGCAAGAAAAATAAGGCAATTAATTTAAAAATATTTAATTAAACATTTTGGTATAATGCTGATAGAAATGATGCAACTTGCTCAATCACTATGTCCTTATTGGAGATCCATGCATGGAATGCTTGATCTTCGTTTAGTAGAATGCTAATTAAGTACCCAGAAAGAACACATGCCCCTTAAATAATTAAACAATTATCCATGCTGTTCTTGAGCCTGCAATGATCACCATTTGAATACTTGTTCAAATCGAGTATAATCGTTCATTGCACGATAGCAGTATCTTTACTCCATCACTACTGATTTTCTCCTCGTTTAAATATGCGACCTGATATACAGTAATTGTTTCTCCATATAAACACCATCCTTGAGGTGTCTCTTGAACATGGCAAGCGCTGCAGTTGTTAAGTTGGTGTGGTTGGTGGTGATAATTGGTGCTGTACCTGTGATTAGAGCGGCAACCATATCACAAGCACAGGTAGAGAGTAGCTTCAGACCCTGCCAAAGCTACATACTATGGGGTGGTCAAGTTCCAGAGCCTTGCTGCAAACGATTAAAAGCAATTACCAAGTCAGCAACCGACCGTCGGACACTGTGCAACCGTTTGAAACCGGACGTCAGAGCAGTTAGAACATTTCCCTTAATCGTTCAAAATGTCGCTTCACTTCTTAACAAGTGCTGTCTCAATTTTCCTTTCAAGATCGACGATCCTACCTTCAACTGCAACTCGTATGTCTCCGTCTACAATTACATTACAAACTATTTGTTGATCCAAATACTATTTCAACTCCTTTTTGTAATGATCTCAGGATTTACTGACGACGATCGTTGATAACGTGTCGTGTGGTATGTACGTCTTTAACTAGAATTCTTCCTCAGTCGTGGGACTCCAGGACGTTTGCGGACATAAAGATCGGAGCAAGTTACACCAGCCATTTCTATCAGCATTGTCCATAACTGTTTAAATATTATAAATAAAACAAACAGACAAGAAATTGTAAGAGAGACAAAAAAAACATTTGGCTAAAACTACTTTTGATATAATTGTTTAGGTTAAATATAAGATACAAAATTCAAGGGAAAAATTAAGAAGACTTATGAAACACAGAAGAATCTCTCTACAAAAGTCAATCATTTAACCTTATCCTATTTAGTCAAAGTTTTCTATTGAGAGCCAATTCTTGGTAATTTCGGTAGAGTCATTATTCTTTATAATTTCACCTTAGTTCTTCTTAGGCCTTCTTCTTTTTCTCTTATAGTTTTTAAGTACAATAGATTGCAATTGAGGGTCTAAGTCCTTGGTAAGTTCTAGTACAGAATCATATCATTCTTGATAACTTCACCTTAGTTCTTCTTAAGTCTTGTTCTTTTGCTCTTATAGTTTTTAAGTACAATAGTTTTTTATTGAAGGTCAAGTCTTCGATCAGAGTTTTCTATTGAGGGCTAGGTCTTTGATCAATTCTAGTAAAGTTATGCTATTCTTATAACTTCGCCTTAATTCTTCTTAAGTCTTCTTTTTCTCTTATAATTTTTAAGTACAATTTACTCATATTTTCTAATAGGAATGTCAGGATGTCTCTTCTTAATATGCTCCAACCACGTAAGCTTCATCTCCCATAGTTTATTATCAATGTTAGTCATCATCAATATGTTTGTTATTACTATATTCTTAACCTTATCTTTTCTTGTAAGATTATACATCTACAAAGTATTCTTATCTCTGCCACTATTAACTTTTGACAATGTACTTATTAGATGAGTCAATACTCTGTTCCTCAAAATATGGTCAGCCTAATTAATAAACGGTAGAATTTACCTTGTCAACTATAATATTATCTTCTTATCACGTAAAACTTCTAATACACTCCTCCATTTTAAGTAATCTTAATTTGATATAGGGAATTATGTCTTCTTCTATCTTGTCATTGTTTTGGATGACAGGATCCAAATTACTTAAAACAATATTTATGTGGTATATCTTTTGAACCAATCCTTATCTCCACCTCTAATATCATTTTATGACTTGAAAGGTTACATTACTTAGACTCTTCAAACTCAATTCAAAGCTCTTCCAACCTAACGTATTTCTAATTAATTTAATTATAAATTGGCAAGAATTAAAAAGAATACAAACATATGTAGTTCATTGCCACAGTCAATGTTATGTATAAATATTACTGAACATAATGATAGCATTCACTCCCTACAATAAAATTTACAAATTATTATTAAACTAAAGTATTAAAATATTATAATTTTGTAAAAGTAATATATAACTACTAAATTATAAATTAGAAAAGTACTAAAACTGGTTAAGTATTAACAATTATAACATAAAACTGCAAATAAAAAAATTATAAATTTATAATAATTTGATATTCTCTATTGTTTTATTTAAAATTTTCAATTAATTAATTCAATTTTTTTTATGAATAAGAATCAATCTTGAAATTAGCCAAATCTTTTAATAGACAAAAGCAAAGGAATCAAAGTCGCATAAATTTGATAAAATTCTTCTTCACAATTTTTGATACACATTTCATTTTGTGGCTAGTTGCGTTCACGTCTATCTGACATCAGACATTATTATTTGGTCTTTAACTGGGAGGATCATGGGTAACCACAGCCAACCTAAAATTGATAATCTCCTGGCCGAGAACAAAAGAACAGTTTTAGGAGTAATATATTTCCCAACCGTCGGCGGTGTTAGTTGTTCAGCTAGCCAAAAAAAAAAAAAAAACAGAAGACGTGAATCATGGAGGGAATGAACTGAAGAGCACAGGCCAGTGGCAATACACTGAGCAGACGGTGAATTGAGTGTTGGAACACCAAATGAAGATTTTATTCAAGTGAAGCCTGCAATTTTCGGGGCCTTACAATTCTGGACCAGATCTTCTGTCCCTTACTCTAACCCTACCTTATCTATTTTAATCCAAATAATTTATTTATGTAGGACTCACATAGATAAATGGTTTGGATTAAAAGAGGATAGGATAGAGCCAGAAAAAGGGACCCAAAAGAATGAAGCTCTTATTGCTTCCAAATTTCATTTTTGGGACAAATTAAGAAAACTGTATCTATCAAGAATTTGAGTTGAATGTAAGGCCCCTTACTTTAGCCTTATCTTGTTCCTTTTTAATCCAAACTATTTATTTATATGAGACTTATATAAATAGATGACTTAGATTAAAAAGAGACAGAATAGGATTAGAAGAGGGGCCAAAAGATTTCAGCTCTTTCGATCCACGCGGTTGAGGCTTAAGCTAGCTGTGACACAAGATAGTATTATTAGCAATTAGCAGCTAAATAAGCTGGACTGTTTCATTTTTTGCTTAGATCTTAATGCAAAGGAAAACAAGGGCATGACTTTTTTTGGAAATGTAAAGGAAATAGTGCATTTTTTTACATGTTTTTATGACATTTTATTTAAGAAGTTGTTTGCTCCCAAATAGGGATGCTAATTTTTTTAAAAATTAAAATTATAAAATATTATTTTTTAATTGATCCGAAGTTAGGTTATTTAAACTTAATCTTACTTGAGGCCAAATTCTTTTAAGCAAAACGGAAATAGTTAAGTTTTAAATCAGCCTGAATTTAAACCTGATCTATGAACCGATCTATATAAATACTGAACCTGGATTTAATCCATGAGTCGATTCATTAAAAATACTTAAAAGAATTATTTTTAAGTATTCCTTAACAAAATTATGGGCCTATTGCTTCCAAATTTCATTTTTGGGACAAATTAAGAAAACTGTAACTATCAAGAATTTGAGTTGAATGTAAGACTTTCTCATCCTGAATTCTTTTGAACTCAAGCGTAAGGAAATATTTATTATGTCTTAACACAGCAATCTGTCGCCCACTGCGATACTAAATTACTTTCTTTTCTGAACAAAATGGAGGAGTCCATTCCTCAGTATTTCTGGGCATAGTTCCCTCATCTTCCCTCCATGTCCATTGTCCTTAGTCTTAGCTAAACTCTCTCCATCTCCAGCGCCACTTGCTGGAGTTTCTATTAACTTAAACACAACACACACTCTCTGTCTTTCTTCTGGGAAGCGTTTGTAACACATTCATTTGAATAGAGATAATTTGGATCTCTCGCCCCATCTTTCTCACTCTCACCAAACATCCATTCTCAGCTTGTAATCTTATGATCTTTTTGGGATTTAAGAATCTTATGTAAATGGGGCAAGAGAGCTACACGCCTCAGAAGAGAGCCAGCGGCGGCGGCGGGGGAGCAGGCTTACCCACGACCACCGCCAACGGCAGAGCATCCCGGGCAACGATGATCCCCCGTGGCCGGCAGATCCACAAGACCTTCAACAACGTCAAAATCACAATCCTTTGCGGCTTCGTTACCATCCTCGTCCTACGTGGCACCATCGGCATTGGCAAACTCTCCAGCTCCGACGCCGACGCCGTCAACCAGAACCTCATCGAAGAGACCAACCGCATCCTCGCCGAGATCCGCTCCGACAAGGACCCCACCGATCCTGACGATGTGGACATCAACCCCAATTCAACTTACACTTTGGGACCTAAAATCGCCAACTGGGATCGGGATCGTAACGTCTGGCTTCGCCAAAACCCTGAATTCCCTAGTCACTTCGCTAATGGCAAACCTCGAATTTTGCTGCTTTCCGGTTCGCCTCCCAACCCGTGTGATAACGCCATTGGAGATCACTATTTGCTGAAGGCTGTTAAGAACAAGATAGACTATTGCAGGATTCATGGGATTGAGATTGTTTATAATATGGCTCATTTGGATAAGGAGTTAGCTGGGTATTGGGCAAAACTGCCTATGATTAGGAGATTGATGTTGTCACACCCTGAAGTTGAGTGGATATGGTGGATGGATAGCGATGCCATGTTTACTGATATGGTCTTTGAGATCCCATTGTCTAAATATAGTAAACATAATTTGGTGATTCATGGGTATCCTGATTTGTTGTTCGATCAGAAATCGTGGATTGCTTTGAATACTGGGAGCTTCTTGTTTAGGAATTGTCAGTGGAGTTTGGATTTGCTTGATGCCTGGGCTCCGATGGGTCCTAAAGGGCCAATAAGGGAGGAGGCCGGGAAGATTTTAACAGCAAATCTGAAGGGGAGGCCAGCGTTTGAGGCGGACGATCAGTCTGCTTTGATTTACTTATTACTTTCACAGAAGGATCAGTGGATGGATAAGGTTTATATTGAGAATCAGTATTATTTGCATGGGTATTGGGCGGGTTTGGTGGATAGGTATGAGGAGATGATTGAGAAGCATCATCCTGGTTTAGGTGACGAAAGGTGGCCTTTTGTGACTCATTTTGTGGGTTGCAAGCCTTGTGGGAGCTATGGAGATTATCCTGTTGAAAGGTGCTTGAAGAGCATGGAGAGGGCTTTTAATTTCGCTGATAACCAGGTGCTTAAACTTTATGGTTTTGGCCATAGAGGATTGCTTAGCCCCAAGATCAAGAGGATCAGAAATGAGACTGTAACTCCTCTAAATTATGTGGATCAATTTGATATTCGCCACTCTGTTCATCCCAGGGAGCTAGTGGATCCAAGGGCAAGAGACTAGGAGAGTGAGTGGAAATATGTCATAATTTGTGGGTAATGTAATTCATCAGTCAGAGGCAGAAAATTTGATAATGGCAATTTCTAGTCATGTTCGTTCTACTTCTTGGAACAAAGGGTTAGAATTCTTTTTATTAGCTTCAACTCCTCATGTTGTATTTTGCGTCAACCAAAGGAACTTATAATCATTCTCAATTGTGATTTTCTTCTGTGTTTTGGCCTTTTATCTAAGCCTCAAAGCTTCTCATGTTACATATTGCATTAGCAGGAAAATGTACAATGCTCAAGTGCTCATTTCAGATCATTGTGTTTCTGTGGAATGTGAGCAGTAAGAGTGTTCCTTATTATTCTATAATTTTCTAGTTGAGATTTTCTTGTGTTAGTTCATACTTTAACTAAGGAGATGTTGAATGTAAAAGCCGCATCTTACGCTCTTTCTGTAGGTGAGATGTGGAGTTACTTGCTGCAGAGTCAATACTGCACAAGTTTTGCTTTTAGGAATTTTTGCATAATAAACTGCTGCGAGTATTTAGGCGCACCAAGTGCTTGGAATCTTTTATTTTCTTGAAATTACTTTAGACCCTCTTTAAAGTTTCAGATTTATACTGTCTCCTTCCTATGAAAACATTCTGGCTGTGACCTTTAACTGGCGTAACGCTTGAATAAGGGGTATATTCCTTGACGTTTGCTACTGCACATTCTTCTTTCGTTTATATACATGATGTACAAGTTCTAATTTGAGAATGTAATGGCGTTGCTGCTTCTTGACTTTGTGATGTGAATGAAAGCACAAATGTCTATACATGCCTCATGTTTTAGCTTCGACCTGTTGGTTTCAAACTTTGTGAGGTGACTGTTACTGACATGATAGGGATAGGATAGTAAGGTTAATCAGAATTTTCAATACAATACGACTTTGGTATCAGAAAACTTTAATAATTTGTACTTCAATAGTCAATCAGTGAAGAGTAACATTTATATCATGGTTATTCGGTTCTAGTTAATGGTTATAAAACCTCGACCAGAAGGAACATTAGACATATCACTGTAAGCAGATCATCTCAGAACGTAAACACGTTTAATCTCCTTCCAAGTGTGGAAGCATGGTTGATAAGTAATCAATAGGAAACAATATGCAGGCCGGATGACAATCTATATGGAACACTGCAGAAGGTAGTCCCATGGTCAACCAAATTTGTTAAACTTTACAATTACTGCATAATTTACCTTGTACGTAACATGGCTTCAACGCACTACATGAGACTCGGTGCTTGACCAACTCTATTGCTGCTGATGTCTGTATGATCAAGCTTGTATGACCAGAATCCACCCATAAAATCCACATCAATGAATGAGGCACTAGATCACTCTTCCCTGTCGTCTCAACTCGGAGAACAAATCGCCATCAAATAGACCATCTCTATTAATCAGCTAGTTTGGAAGGTAGAGCCTTCCGACGGCTTAGCAGTACATCATTCATTTGAACAATTTTATTCAGGAGTTGAATAATCTTCTGCCAATAAAACCATATTAAGTGAGCACGTCGAAACCATCTACAATTACTATGATGTAGTTACTACCAAATTTAACATCTTCAGCTCTCTAATGTGAAAAACAATATAAATAGGACTTACAAACCACATCAGCATCTGGAATTGGTATTCCAATCCACACCTGATATAGGTTATAAATTATAATCTTAGCAAACACCGTGCAACCGATGATGGGTTACAATCAGCATCTGGAATTGGTATTCCAATCCACACCTGATATAGGTTATAAATTATAATCTTAGCAAACAGCGTCCAACCGATGATGGGTTACAATATTACCATTAGCATACGAACAAACTAATGTTCTAGCTAGTTTCTAATAATAAAAGTCGATCGATAAATAATTCATATAGCCCCTACTACTCCTAGATCAACTCGACGAAATAGTACCATCTCTCACACGCATTTTCACAAGCACGTTAAACAAAATTAATTTGGGAACGTTAACGAACATTAATTATCAAACAATGAAAGAAATCATACCTCATCTTTCTCCTCAATAATCCGCAACAACTGCAACACTCGGTCCCTCCTCCGCCATCTCCGCCTTATTCGCAGCAACAACCACCACACCACAACAATCGCCGCCGCAAAAACAGCGTTCCCGACCGACTTGATTGGCCTACCATTTCCACATTCCCTACCACCACCAACATTGTATCTCATGACATACAACACAAAATTAACGACCTTTGAACGCAACACCTCAAGTGCTGCACGTCCCCATCTGGGTATCGTCGGAACCGTGGCCGTCGGCGGCGCACGATCCGTATCCGGCGGCGAAGCTTTCACATGAGGCAACTTCGACGATAGCAACAACGATTTCGCATCTGGGTCGGCATCGACTTTTGATGGGATGAGGTTTTCGTGGTTGATTGGAGGAAAAACGGAGAAATCGTTATGGGCGTTGGTATCGTTAGAAGAGTCTCTGACGACAACTAAGGGCCATTGCTTTGCAAGCGTTTTGTGGGATTTAGGGGAAATGGGTTCCAAAGAAGAGAGGAACTCCAAGCCATTGAGGCCAGCTAGAGAGATGTCATCCTCCACCATTACCAACATTACATGAAAAAAATTTGTAGTTGGAGCTACTGAACTAGTGAACGTTGGTGTGCATTTTACTATCAACTGCGTAGCGTCTGTTGATGACTAAACTTAATTACAGATTTTAAGGCTGTTTTAAATGAGAAGTTGAAGGGGAAAACATTATCTATTTA
>JANZLX010000006.1:27755519-27774415 GCA_025531955.1 Erythroxylum orinocense | reverse complement strand
GCTTTTGAAAAAGCTGTATTTTAGCTTTTAAAAAAGCTGCTTCTACTGTAAAAGCACTTTTGAAGTTTTCAGCCAAACAACCATTTTTTTCCTTAAAATGGCTTCTGCGGTGAAAAAAAGTACTTTTGAAGCTTTCAAAAGCCGAACCAAACAGGCACTTAGTGTGATGAACGAATACAATATTTAACGAATACTTATCAATCTTATGTTGCAACACAATCAATAGGATGATTGCCAAGGCTATCGACGAAAGATTAAGGTAAGCATTGATGCATACAGTGGACTCTAGCTAAAGAGTGGACTCTAGCTAAAGAGATTACTTACGAGGAAAAACTATCAAGGATAACATCCTAATAATTCAAGAGCTTTTAAGAAGTTACTTAGGGAAGAACTTAAGCAAAAAATGGCAATCATAATAAACTTTTAAAAGGAATATGATTTTATGGACTAAAATGTCCTTCTCTACACTCAACATGTATTTGGTTTTTCGATTTTATGGACTAAAATTTCCTTCTCTACACTCTACATGTATTTGGTCACTATTGCCCCATATGATATTCTTATAAATAAAGAGCTAACCAAAATAATTAAAAGAGTTAAAGATTAAGACTGGGGATCCTTATTTTCTTACTTGTCGCTTTGACAATGGAAATACTAATAAGGTTGATAAAGCTCACGATCAACAAAGATCACAGCTTTAAATTTCACTCTAAATGTAAGGATTTGAGGATAGCAAGTTTGTCTTTTACAGATGATCTAATTTTGTTCTCCAAAGCTAATCTTAGCTCAATATATGTACTAATGACAACTTTAAATACGTTCAAATTACTATATAAGCTAGTCATCAATAGACTAAAGAGCACCTTTGCAGTTTCTTATAGTGTAAGTGGAATAACTAGATGGTTAGCTACTCGAACAAGAATTAAAATCTCCCAGCCCTCCACCTGCTATATGAGGGGACTTATAACAAATAAAAGGCCATCTTACAGGAGATTCATGTTTATTCTAGAGAAGATAAAGTCAAGAATCTCAAGTTAGACCTTATAGTGTCTATCTTTTACAAGTAGAATTAACTCATCAAACTCGTCCTCAATAATCTCCATATGTACTGCCTACACATATATGGTTCCCTATAACCATTTATCGATCTATTGAATAGTTACTAAGGAGGTTTTTATGGAAAGGAAAGTCGAAAGGGAAACTACTTGATCAAAATCAAATTGACTGAGGGTTGCAAACACCAAAAGGAAAGGAGCTTAGGCATATTACCAGCCAATGTCATGAACCAAGTCTTAGTGTTTAAAATGTCCTAGTTGATAAGAGTTCATTATAAGTGTGATGGATTCATAAATGCTACATAAGGAATCAAAGTGTTTGGTTATTCAAACCCAAAGCTAATTGCTCAAGGACCTTCCTTAACATCTTTAAACTTAAGGACAAGTTCAGACGGCAATTTGAGCACCATATAGGAAATGGGAGTACACATCATTTTGGTTTGACACATGAACAAATCTAGGAACCCTAGTGGATGTTTAGGAGCTTAATCCATTAAGGAACACCATACTAGAAAACAAAATAGAGCAACAAACACTAACTACTTATAGGAATGATACTTAAAGGCTAGCATGTGCTCAAGCTCTCATGGTGACACTAAGTAGAGATAAGGAAGAACAAGTCTGACGGAAAAGTAGCAGTAATGGTCAATTCACAAATAAATCTTGTAAGTAGCTATTGGAAAGAAGAGGAACCAAAATTCCATAATACAAATTAGTGTGGCGCATGTTGGGTTTCGATCATGCATCACTTGCATCAAACATGTGCCATTAGATTTAGTAAAACAAAACATGAACTTAAGATGTGTACCTTACAATCTCCTTCGTTCTTTATTGTCTTCACCTCTTCGAGTTGTCATAAACCACAAAGACTGAAGAAGGACGTCTCTAATGATATTCACACAAAGAGTGAAGCCTTATAACCTCTTAGGAAAAATATAACACACACAAATTGCTAACTTTGTAGTGTATTTTTTGAGAGAGTATTTTAAAAGATGGTGAACAATTCACCAAAAGATACTTTGTTTTCTTACAACTTTTGCATGAAAATAGAGTATCTTTGACACCCTTTAGCCTCCCTCTAACCCCCAACATCAATGGAGAGTTAGTGGGAATTAAGTGACTTTTAATCCCACTTAATTTAGCATGAAAACATTCACCCCTTCTTTAAAGGGTAATTTTGTTATCTTACTTATTGAAGGGTAACTTTGTCATCTTAAAAGGTAATTTTGTCATCTTAAAAGATAATTTTGTCATCTTACCTAATAAGCAAGATTCACATGTGTCATATGACTCACAATCAAATGACCCTAAACTACTACACTTTTGTAGCTTAGTCATGCATCTCACATATCTTAGATCCCCATCCAAAATCGTTTTACTTATTCTTCACATCTCTAGTGCGTGTGACCCATTAGGTTCCTGGTTACGTTAGTCATTTGAATTAACACTTAATTCAAGCAAGTCGTGAGCAGTATTTAGCAACACATCATGACTCCTTATTGTCCAAAAAGCTAGTATTTTGACTACAAACCCTTCTATAGAAAATGTTCTCGTGTAATTTGTCCTTTCACCATTCTATACCCTATTTGGTTTAGCGTATAGTTAAAGTGTTAACTCTCATTAGACTGACTATGTCACATCTAGCCCAAATGATGTTAGTTTTTATCCGCAAGGCTCATTACTCAATTAGATATGTCACTGAAGACTATCTTCATGACATTTTCACTTTGGCTAAAGATTCCTAAGTAATAACCCCGACAAGAGGCCGTGGGTATCATCTCCTCTTATCAGGATTAGTGAATCCTTTATTGGCTACTTAATTATCTTCAAATACCTCAAGATGTACCTAATCACCACCCTATGAGCAACCTCTAAGAGGCAACGAGAAATGGAGTCAAAGTATATAATCAATATCCAAGATATCCTTGAGCACCTTAAGTCTACGGATATTTTCACCATTGCTATGATGAGACTATCATTGACACTATAATATATTATCCATATGATTGTCTTATGTTAGGTTATCCAATGTACTTACTACTCTTAACAAGCATCTGCATGTTAACTCTAAGCAACTTATGCTTATAGCTTATGAGATCTACTGCTTGATCTAATCAAGGAGTATAACATGTATTAGTTTTTTCGAATTAATAATGTCCCGTCTCATTAATCCTATGACGAGGGATAATTTAGACACTAATATAATTACACATGATAGGAATCTCATTATCATGATCTCATCATGATTTCCTTCATGCTACATAATGTATGAAGGACTTCATTAATTATATTTAAGATCACTATCAATTCATAAAGAACATGAACATCAAATTAACGAAAATGTCTTTTTATTAATCATAAAGATTTATACAATAAGTGCTAAAGGCGATTGCCTTTAGAGCCCTTCTCTAACAATATAAGCATGCTTTTCCTATGGAATAATTACCTTATGGCTAGCTATCAGGGGAAAGTTAAGTGCACTCTCAAGATTGAAAATTTTTCTTAGAGTGGCTTTTTTGTGTGTGTTATGCAAACAAGCAGAGGAGACATTAAGTCATCTTTTCTTTGAGTGCCAATACTCATTCAGATTTTGAGAACAACTAAAAAGATTGAGTGATGTTCAGTTTCCATCCTCAACTTGGCAAGATTTAATATCTTGGTGCAACAGGAATCACAAAGAGGAGGAAGTAAGCTAGATAATATCCAAGCTAATCCTAAGCAACACAATTTATAATATATGGCTAGGTAGGAATCCATAATCTTTAAGAAGGAACTTTATAATGTACAAGCTTTGATCATCACAATTACTAACACTACAAAAGAACAATTAATTGTTCACCAAAAGACTGTACTATACAACCAAAGCTTGAATTATATGTGAAGAATATTGTAATATCAACAAAGCAAGCAAAGCAACAGAGCATGCACAATAATTAATTGAAACGAAACATTATTGGCTTGCAAGTCTTCTAAAATGTCAATCAATCATCATTAAGAAGGTGAAGTAGACAGGTCATCACCATATGCAAGTAAATAGTAGTGAGACACAAATAGAAAGAAAAAGGAAGTTAAGTTGACTTAACTATGAAGGAAACAAGTGGAGCAAACACAAGAGCATGAGTTGCACCTTGATAACTCCAATCGACTTGAAGCATATAGAAGAGAACGTAATCACTTGTGTCTTGCGTGATAACTAGAAGACTGAAACAATGGTTGATATGTGTAAATATATTCTATTTTCATGTGTGGGCTTCTGGATGTTCTTATGAGCTTAAAGCTTGGACTATTTTTGTAAGCATATTTTTGGCCCAGATGAATGAATCAATTTAATTTCTAAAAAAAACATAACTCTTTCTTATCTTTAGTGGGATAAAAACTTTGAGGGTTTATTGCTAAAAAATTTAAAGTTAGATTTAATTTGATTTAAAGTCAACACTCAGCCAACTTTCATCCAAACATAGTACTTTCAATTTGATCTCCATTTTGTCAAGGACAATGGATTTAGAGGCCTCACATATTTGATTATAGTTGCATTAGAAAGGGTGTACTATAACACATTTGAATTGAAAAGATAAGCTAAACATATCTCAAAATTGGAAATCTCATTTCATATTAGAAGGATGAAAGCACATAAATAAACTAACAAAAAAATATAATCTATCAATTATACAAAATTGAGTCTTATTTTTCTAAAGTAGAAATGGGTAATAAGAAAGTGAGAAAATTAAGAAAGGAAGTATCTTAAGAGCTTATCAGAGATTCAAGACCTCATATTTTGATTTTCTTATTTATAATATAATGTTGGTCTTTTTGCTCATTGCAACATAGTTTCTCAACTATTAACTAAAAAAGTTATCAAAAGTTAGTAATGGTCATCATAAAGAAACAACATATAAACATGCAAGGAAAGAACCTCTTAGCAAAGAATTGAGATTTAGTAAAAAAGACATAAGAATGCCGATTGAGAGTAAATTTTTTTAGGGCTAATTAAGTTTGCATAAATTGATATTATTTAAATTATTAAATAATAAATTCCATACATGACATAACTATCTTATGTGGCAACCAAGTGATAAACATATAAATTTAACATGACTCACCATGTCATCCAATTTAATAAAAATTTAACGTCAGATTTTTTTCACAAATTAAAATTTGAAGTATTTTAGGTTCATTTTTTAAAATTTGGATTAGTATAGAAAAATTGAGTAAATTTTGAGATTTCTTTTACAACTAATCCTAGAATAAGCAATAAATCATTAAGATGTTAGTATGAGATTCAGTCAATGTTAACTAGAGAGTTAACATACATGCTAGTCTTGTAATACATTGAAATTGTGAATATTTTATTACTATTTTCGATAGTTTTAGCTAGTATCACAAAATCAACTAAATACCAAGATTTTAAATATAATTTATTTTATAAAAAGTAAATAAATAAGTTGACCTTAACCTAATATGGTAATATAATATATGCAATATGCCATGTTTAATTATTGTTTAAGAAAATACATATTCATGTAATAAAAAACATTCCTTACTAGATAATTAAGTGAAATTTATCAGAGACATAGAAAAAATATACCTAGTATTGAATAATTATGAGATATCCTATAACGTAATCTGCAAAATATTAACATAAAAAAATGATATGTAGTAAAGAAATCTTCATAACAAATAAGAAAGTTGCTTAATCTAAATTTAGACATATTTGCTAATATGTTTATTCAAACTATTTGAATAAAGAAATAATTTTGAAGCTTAATGAAAGGTAAGGGAGTTTACATAAATATAATGCACATACTATTTTTTTATACGCAACATACAATTTGTCAAATCATAATAAAAATGAATAAAAAGGATATTTTTGAAACATGTGACTTGAATAAGACAAAGTAAGCATTAACTATTTATTATGTTTTTAACTAAATAAATGCATAAAAATTGATGAGACATGATAAATGTTAAATAAATCTATTGAAGTTGGATTTATTCATGAATTTGTTATTTATCTCATTAGATGCCAAAACTATGGTTAATAAAACCTCTTAAATTACAAATACTTTTATTACAAAGTGCAGTATAATGAGAGTGCATTTTAAGAGTTTGAAAGTGGATACAAAAAAACTTTAGGTTTGTTAATACCAAAAAGATTATCCCTTTTTTGTTGGTTGTATCTAGTGATAATTTTATTTTATTGCTTTCAATATTTATTTTGTGCACTTAATTTCTTCAGAAATATTGTTAGAGGTAAAGACACAACTAACTAAAATAGTTGCAATGCTAATATTAGTGGGTAATTTTATTATTAAAAAACTTAATGGAAGTGGAATCATTACTGTTTAGGAGTAAAGGGTAAACAATATTCTTTTTAAATAAATTTTGCAAAATTTTTTAATAGCATAAAAAGGAAAAGAAAAATGACCAAAGAAAGTAGTTAAAAGGATTAGAAGCCTATTATATTAGTACGATTTGACTCTATTTGATATATAATGTTATTAATAATATTATCAATGAAAATTCACCATATCAATTCAAAAAAAAGTTGGAAGCTCTTTATCTATTAAAGAGTTTGTCCAACAAGTTACATATGAATGACATTTATATCAATTAAAAGAGACAAGTAGATGAAAAGATCATAAACCATCTTAACATGTTTAAAAGTCTAATGGATTAATTACATAAAGTTGAGGTCGACGTTGAAGAAGGAGATAATGCATTTTTAGTTCTTATTTTGTTTCTTGAGCCCTATGATAGATTGATTATGACATTGTTATATGTTAAGAATATATTAAATCCCAATCATAAGAAAACATTTTCATTATTTCATAGAATTCAAAAGAAGAGAAAATTTGTAGATGAATAAGAAATGAGTGTTGATCCTTAATGACATATGAAGGGAGATGAATTGTGTTTATTCACTTTTTACTATATTTGTAAACTAATGAATGAATTACTTATTTTAATGAATGGTTATGAAAAATTCATATAAAAAATGTATAACAAACATCATAATTGTAAAATAAAGTGAAAAAATAGAGATAAAATCAATTTGTAATGATTTGGCATCCATTTTACAAGCTCCACTTAGAAGTTAATATCTTCATCCTTCAATGGGTGAAGAGTAGCCCTCCATATAATATCTTTTTTTATCATAAGTGAAGAGGAAACCTTTACAAATTTCTTGCCTTGTCATAGGTAAAGAGAAATTCATTGAGGCATTGTGGAAGGAAAAGTTACAAAATCTGATCCAATTTATCATAATTGATTAGTTAACATATTGATTAACTCTATTTTGAAATATGGAAAAAAAATCCTGATTTATCCAATTATCTATCAAGAAAAAGATTCAATAAAAGACAAAAAAAGTCAATTATCTGCTTTTTACAAGTCTTGTTTAAGGTCAAAAGGAACCCTCAAAAAGTGTACTTTAAATAATTTCTTCAATTGTAATAATTACACAATCATATAAATAAAAAACTCCTTTTTTTTTAACTCACGCTAATAAATAAAGACTTATATATGTTATGTCATGTAAATATGCACTCTTTAGTCTTTCAAGGTTTTTAGTAACTCTCTAATATGCTAAAGGTTCCTTTCAAAACTCATTTATCGTCTATTTATACTCAAACCTAAATGAAAAATGGTTATTAGACACACGAACCATCCACTGTAATAAATAGTATTTAGGCATGTCTAACTAGCCAGACACTGACCTTTAAGCTCACATATCCCCAAGCCTAATAGACATCACCTAGTATTTAATTCTTTTCTCCTTTCTTTGCTAGCAATCTAAATGCTTAGGCTAGTTGAACCCTTTGCCAAATCTAAGTCAAAATTTTCAACTCCCAATTCTTTTCAAACATAAAACACACCCATTTGATGAAAACTTGATTAAGAAATACTTAAAAAAATTGTAAAGTTTGTTTGAATATCAAAAGGGTTTTCTTTAAAGATCAAAACAATTTACCTTTTAATTATGAAAAGATTTATATTAGGCCTTATATACAAATGATCATGCAATAATTAATCCTCTAGTTCATTGAAATGACTAAGATAGAGTTATAAAAAAGATTACAATAATTTGTTTAAATCTTGATATACTTGATTCCTCCTTATTCTTGATTCTTCACTTTGACTTACCTTACAACTTTCTTAAGTTGTAAATGTGCTCAATTTTGTTCATTTTTCTATTATTTGATTACTCAATTTATTTCAATGAGCTCCTTTGTTTACTTGCCCTTTTTGTTGAACTTCATATTTCACATATTACATAGTTCCATTATAATTGATCTACTAATGCCACTAAAATTAAATTCTTTAATAATAATATATTTTATTAACATCAAAACTATAGGTTAATAACTCACTTAATCTAACAATGAAGATGGTAATGTAATATAGAAAAAGAAAGTACTCTCCTTACACCCTCACCGTACACATATTAGTGGGCCAAATTTTTTTATTAAACAAAAGTTTATTTGTAACTAATATGTAGATTTAAATTATATTTTTATTATAATATTAGAAGAATATTTTATAGTAATTATGAAGGTTCATGACTTCATAGTGAGTATTATTAATGGAAATATTTTAAAATAGTGGAATTATATCAATTTCATATTCTCATTCAAGTTAAAGTAGATATTTCTAAAACTTTTTTTTGAAAAATAAAAAAATGATTGATTTATTTTGTTTCCAATCAGATGAAATGCATTGAAAACGAATGTTTAAAACAATGTTTTGCTTATATATAGTTAAGAGTTTATTATTTATAGCATGACGTGCCAAAAATATTGTCAAGAAATTTAGGTCTTTTTTATTTTCTTCTGAACATCTTTAAAATTTCTTATAAATAGTCTATATAATTTAGGCTTCAATTATATATTAAAGACATTTTATGAGTACAAATCATTTGCAAGAAAAAGTTAGATATATTGAGATTGTATTTGAAGAAGTTGAAAATGAGTGTATAAGGACTTTAGATTGATTTTGAAAGAAAAGTATGTGAAAATACAAAATAGACGGTTTTGTTGAATCGTATAATATTATTGTGTTCTAATCTTTTTTCGTTATTTATTTATTTTTAATATTAATTTTATTCTCATCCTTCCAAAATTTGTTTAATTTCCTAACAATCAAAAAATAAAGGAAGTGATGGAGGGCTAAAGGTGCTTGCAAGATACCATCTCACTAAATTTCGTATCATTGACAAAATGAAAAGTAACCAAGTAGTACGATTTGATCAAATTTCATGGAAAAGTTGGAAGCTTTGATCAATTTCAGGGGAATCAACTTTGGCCAAGCCGAAATATTTTACTGCTGGGATTGTTTTCCCGTGGAAATAGGTGTTACCTCCCCTGAATTTGGCAAGCATGAGACAGTGGAGAGCCCACAGTCACTGCAGAGTCGTCGTTGACAGAAACGGAGTCAGAAGCAGAGTTCTTGTCACTTGGCTTTTCTAAAACAATGAGATAGGCACTCTTATCTTCAGGTGCATCAATCTGTGAAGATGCCTCCTGAAGTTGCAGAGCATATTCCAAGTTCCATAGGACATCTCCCATTCCGGGTCTGTCAACACCATGTTCCGCTAAACATTTCTCCGCAGCTTCTACGTATTTTTTCAGTGACTCCGGAGAGATTGTCCCCGCAATGTGAGGATCAATTATCTTCTCAATCATTCCCTTTCTGTGCCAGTGCATTGCCCAATCGGCCAAATTAACTTGTTCCCTAGGCAACTTGGGGTTTATCACAGGCCTTGCGCATAACACCTCAAAGAGTACTACTCCGAAAGAGTAGACATCAGATTTCTCAGTGAGTTGTTGCCTCCTGAAATACTCTGGATCAAGATATCCAAAGCTACCCTTCACTGCGGTGCTTACATGACCCTGCTCCATCGGTGCATCCTTCGAAAGGCCAAAGTCGGATACTTTTGCGACGAAGTTCTCATCGAGAAGAATATTTGTGGTTTTTACATCACGGTGAATAATGCCTTGTGCTGCACCAGTGTGAAGATAATGCAGGCCTCTAGCAGCACCAATGCAAATCTCTAACCGTTGTTTCCATGATAGTAGAGCCTTGTTTGAGCCATAGAGGTGATCGCGAAATGGACCATTAGCCATGTACTCATAAACAAGAATCATCTCAGATTGTTCATCCGAGAAGCCAATAAGAGATACAAGATGGCGATGCCTTAGCTTGGACAGCATTTGTATTTCTGTCTGGAATTCATTTATGCCCTGTTCTGAGCTCGGATTTCCTCTTTTTATAGCAGTCCTAGTTCCATCCTCCATCACTCCAAGATAGACTTTTCCAAACCCACCAACACCAATTACTGCCTTTTCATCGAAATTCTGTGTCGCGTTCTGCAATTCATGCAATGTGAAGTACCTTCCGAGACCTTGATTAGAGAAGTAACTAGAGTGACCACTCTTGCTCTTTCTGGAACCAAAGATGCTTGATCTCCTAGTGCTGCTCTTGCTGGACAAGAAACTCGACTGACCGGCGTGGAGCGGGAGGAGCCATGATGAGAAGCTGCTACGTCTCTGCCAATCTTGGGGCCTCTTACGCCAACGTACGAAAACTATTGCAAGTAGAAACATCGCTGTTGCGCCCATTGCAAGGCCAATTCCTGCAACAATCTTCATTCTTTTTCCTCCAGAAGATACATCGGCACCAAATAAACCACCCAAGTTCCCCTCTGGATCACTCATCTTTATAATCTCCAGTCCGTTCAGAATAGCGTTAGGCGTGCCCGAATTCAAACCAGAAGCAGGGCCAACCTGAATCCTGATAGAGCTATTCTGTATAGATGATGCATTGAGAATAAAATCTATGTAGTATGCAGTGGAAAGTGCATTGTTGATAGATGAGAGGTCAAGACTAGACATTCCCATCAAGTTGTTTACGTACACATTGAAGTACAAATCATTAAGGGCCTTGCTCACAATGTCACAGAAGTGCATTCTGATCAAATAGGAGAACCCTGGATGAACACTCATCTCCCAGGTGAGATTGAAATTTGGCTGCAGTGTTTCGGAATCGGCCATCTCATCCGCAGTTGCGTAAACCCAGTTGGGAGCAATGTAAGGAGTTACACCACTCTGTGGATATTTGATTACACTAGGATCAACATACACATTTTGAGCCCCTTGAGGAAAGGTATTATGCGCAACATCAGAGAACCACGTTCTTGACAACGTATCATTTTTCGGAGTTATCACTGGCCCTCCAACATTCAACCTATAAGAAACCTCGAATGCATACTTGGACAAGCCATTGAAAGTGCCACCTTGAGGAACCGTCGAAGCTGTGTCGGAAATAAGACCGTCAGGAGCCGAGACCACCTCAATGGCATTGACAAAAGCAAAAGAATCTTTCTGGGGCTTGAAGATAAGAATTAGTCTGTCACTTGCAACATTAACTAGATATTCCTTGAACGCCGATTTTTTATCATCTGACACAGAGAAGTCTTTCAAGAGAACAAACTTGTCTGTGCTGACACTGAAAACTGCACTGGTTAGATTGTATTGAGGGTGAGGAAGGGGGTAAAAGTAAAGACGAATCCAATGCAACCCTTGACAAGAGATATGAAAGCTATATTTTGAATCCACAAGCAATATCCTTACAGTGCGGTACAAAGGAAGAGCTGTGGGTGGAGTAGAAGAAGAAACAGAAGATATATTTGCGGGAATGGAATCGACTGAAACTTTCACATCTTCACTGGTTTCAAGATTGTTTCGGGAGGAAGAATCGGATGTGAAGGTTCGACCATCGTCAAGATTGGTATCTTCTGATGATCCGCAATGAAGCAGATGTTTATCAGGAGGAGTATAAGAATCAAATTTTGCATTGGCAAGAATGATGAAACAAATGAAAAGAATGGGAAGGGAGGAGAAGGGTCGAGGCCTAAACAGCCTGTGATTCTCTCCTCCCATTATCATGACTCAGTGTTAATCGGGGCCAACGGCGCAGTTAAAGGGGAGGAGATGACGGTACTGGTGGTGTTGACGGTGGAGGCAACATTGGTGGCCAATGGCTCTGCAAAAGCGAAACAAAGTACCTTCTCCTCCAGAAAAGGAGGGACTACTGTGATGGTTGTGTGATGAATGCGGTAGTGATAAAAACTGCTGCTTGATGGATGGATATGTGAGTTTTAAGGAAGAGATGAAGAGGAATTGAGATAGTTGGAAACCAGTAAGTGAAGAACGTGCAGGGTGGTCTGGTGATGGTATGAAGATTGGTTCTTTTTAGGGGTGGTTGTTTTGTTTATGTGTTTTTGGTGGATGGATATGGCGGAAGAAGACTTGGTAAAGAGGCAGAAACTTCTGTTTAACTCGGAGTAGCGACCTGTGCGTTGGACCTTTAAAGCCTCTATTGCTTCTCTGTCTTGGTGTAACTACGTGCTAACTAACAGCAAGTTCATGTCCTAATCCTGTGTTGTGCAGCATGATTTTTTCATACGCTATTTTAGTCCATATTATTATTCAACAGGCAGTTACGATATACGCTTATTAGGAAAGTCATCAAACTTTGGAATAATGAATTTTGTTTAGTTGTTGAATATGGACATGTTAAGCATTAATTCTGAATGCTAATGTTGCTATTCTAACTTAATTCAATTGCAGTTGCTGATAGATGTTCTAAACTACTAAAAGATGATGCTAATTGCAATACTCAATCTTATAAATGCAATGCTTTTAACTTTTTAATATTGTTTTCTAAGTTGATGACGATTTTCACAAAAAAGAATAGGATCCCCAGAGATGTGGAAATATATTTGACTTCTGCTGCAATATAAAAAGAGTTAGGACCTGAACTACACGGGAAAAAATAATACGAATTACAGCTAATATCAATACATCATGCTTCCCTGTTCAGCAGTGCTGAGATCTTATCCTCTGTCAACATTGCGTAGATTTTATATAAATTATTATTGTTCTTAAAGAAGAGGAAGTAAATTAACTGAGAATTGTAATTGTCGTTGAAAGGAAACAGAGTTGTAGCAAATCCTCCTAACCACTTCGCATGGTACTGGAGATCAGGGTCAGTGTTCACACAAACATTAGGCCCCAAAGAAGTGAAATCTGTGCTGCCCGAGCCTGAGCTGGGAGCATAACCGGATCCAAGTTTTACTTGCTCCAACCCAAATCCAAATGTCCCTTTTTCAGAGGTTTTAGGCGTAACCCCTTCCCGTAAAAACCGATTCACCTAAACCTATTTTTGGGTCATGCGCTCACCTAGACCTAGGAAGTTTCATTAAATCCAAAATTATTTCTAAAATAAAAACTAAAGTCTTGTTTGGTAAATGACTTATCAGCATTTTTTAGCAGATTAAAATAGTTTAATTGTTTGACCATATCAAACTGCTGATAGTTATGTTTGGTAATCAACTGGAGGAAATCGCTTCTAAATTAAAGGACTAAAAGATTATTATATCCAAAAGTTATTACAAATTATCAAAGAAATAGAAAAAGAGATAGAGGTAGAGCTAAAGATAGATAGAGATAGAGATAGAGATAGGGATAGAGGTAGAGGTAGAGATAGAGATAGAGATATATAGAGTTAGAGATAATAAATTTATTATTTAAATTTAATATTTTTAATTTCAATTTTTGAAGTTGAATTAATATCAAATTTGAGTCAGAATATGTAACATCCTAAGTTAGGGGTTAGAAAAATTAAGAAATTTCAATGCATTGTTTATTGACAAATACAAATTATTGTGCATGCTTTCGATTACATGTTTCGGGCAAAATGAATTTATAAAATATGAATAAATTGTGGAAATTTTATTCAGAGACTATTTGTATTATTTCAGAATTTTTGAAAATTTTAGAAATTTTTCTGAAAATTTTGAGACCTTAGGAAAAATAGACCAATGGTATTTGGACATGTAGCACTTCTTTATGTGTGACAAATGGCCTGAGATGTTGAAGACATGTGGTAGCTTGCATGAAAGGCAAATGAGAGTCATGCAAGGGGGCCATGTGTCAACGTGTTAATAAACATGCAATCAAGTTGAGAAAGATGAAGCTCATTGTTTGTTCTTCGGTTTTGCTGGGTTTTATTTTTCTCATCACCGAAACACTGGTTTGGATTCTTATAGCAGTAATATCCTTTGCAACACAAATAAGTCGGTCCAACTGTTAGTTGCTCATCTCTCGTTAGTCTTGCTTCTTCAACCATCACCGCACTCTGTTCATCATCACTCTCATTGTTGAAGAATTTGAAGAAAAATCAAGTAAGTGATATTCTGAGTTCTGTGAATGTTTCAAATGATATGTTAGTGTTGGAAATGAATTCATGCATGAGTTGGATGACATTTTATGTTGGAAATATATACATGCATGAGAAGTTTATGTAGTGTGGTCTCGGTGAATGGATGTCCTAAATGACTCAGATGAGAATTTGAAACTGTGAATGTGGAAAACAAAATGCTAAAAATTTAAAGTTGCATGTGTTAATCGGATTTTGATGGTAAGTGTGAAGTTTGGAGTTGTAAATTGTGTGCATGTACTGATGAGCTAAAAAGGAGTTAGAGGGATTGTTTGCAAGTTATTGGAGTTAATTGATGGAGATTGAATTTCAATAATAACATAATAGAGAGAGAGGAAGAAGATGATTAAAACGCAGTAGAGTTCACCGCAGCTAACTCTTTTTGGTTCGCCACAACCAACTCGAAGTATTTGATTTCTGTAAAAGTTCGCCGCAGCAAACTTTTAAGAAAATGTCAAAGAATTTTGCTATCTGGAAAGTTCACCTTCCTGACAACTTGAATATACTTCAGTATTTTAGGCATAACTTTCTCTGTTGTTATTCAAATGGAGTGATTTTTGATTTGGAGTAAACCAGAGACATAGGAATACAACTTGTCTGAAGAAATTAAGTTCTAATTTTGCCTATAAGAATTTCAGAATCTGATTTGAAGTTGAGATAAAAATTCTAATGAAGCTTAAAAACAGTCTACAATCTTTTGAGTATAGCTTTCAGTACACAGAACCAAATGGAATGAACTTGGTATCATTTCAAAACAAAGAGGGACAATTTTGTAGAAGGAAGTATTACCTAATTACCTCACCTTCTTAATGAGAAAATTGAACAAAGTGAACGTGAAAGTTGGCTGCGAGATAATTCTGGATTGAAAAATTGAGTATGGTTTCATATGATTGATATTGTGATAAGATTAAGGATAATAAACCTGAGAAATTCTCATGAGCATGCATTATGCATAATCAGTATATATGAATATGCATAAATGATTTCTGATCATGCACAATAGTGATATGTGTTTGTATTAAATGCTATAGAGGAACGTATCAAGCGACCGATTCTAGACATTGCCAGGGCTTCGAGGCAATAAGCATTAAGGGAGCTTTAGTGAGTAATTTAGACAGTAATTTTTGTAAGTAATCTAGTAAGTAATTTAGATGGTAACTTTTGTAAACAATTTAGATAGTCTTATCTGTAATTAAGTCTTGTTGAATAATTTTGGATAATTCAGTAAGAAATCTAGTGAGAAATTTTGGATAGTTCTGTTTTGACTTTTTGTGTGTTGTTTGGCTTTAATCCATTGAATGACTTGCAAAGCTGTCAAATTGATATGTTTGAATTTTGGCATAAAAGCAATGATTGGCTAATTGTGTTGAACATAAAATGAATTTGATTGGTTTTAAAACTGTCAAGTCCTAGTTGTGGGTAAATAGGCATGCCTAGAAGGGTCTGCAGCTGCTTTTGTGGCACTTCGGTGTCTTCTGTTAATTGCACTTCGGTGTCTTCTGGTAATGGCACTTCGGAGTCTTCTGTTAATGACACTCTGGTGTTTTTTGTTAATGACACTTCGGTGTCAGGACTTCGGTCTCTTCTGGACACTTCAGTGTTAGGACTTCAATCTCTTCCGTATAAGTCCCGTTACCCGCTTCTAGTTATGGATTTAAGGTTTAACTGGTGTTGTGTTTTGATCTCTGATAAGCTTTGTTAAGAACAAACAATATTTTGATCTGATGGGTTAACACCCTATTCTGAAAATCAATTATATATTCTGAATGTTCTGTTTTGCTATTGAAATGACTGACTTTAGCTTGCGAAGTATTTTTCTTAATAAATCTTATTCTGTTCTGAATTTCAGTATGTTGAGATGCTTTTGTGTAACCTGATCCAGTATTTGTTGTGGTTAAACATAGTTTAGTTAGTACTCACTAAGCTATATGCTTAGCACGGTGGATTTGCCCCATGTAGGTTCAGATAGAAGGACGTACCGACTGGGACAAGTCAACCGCAATTGCCAAAGGAGTCTGAAATTTGTCATGTTTAAATTATATTTTGAGTTTATTTTTGGACTTGTATTTGGTGTATGCAACTATTGAATTTTTGTTTCAAGGTTTATAATAACCGTAATTCAGGCTGGTTTATGAAAGTATGATATATAATATATGTTTGTTGAGATTCTGAAAATGCATGTATAAAGTGTTTCGTATGTTTTAGAATGTTTATTGTTGAATGCTATGCTTCTGTGAAATGTTTGGCATTCTATTTGTATTGTCTTGGGTGGCGCTCGCAATATCATCTAGGGGGTATTAGGGCGCTACACATGCAATCATTTTTATTCTAATGATAACTATTTTTTTACTATACAAAATTTCTCTAACTGTAGTATATGTTTATGCTTTTACTAGGCTAAATTGAGCAGAACAATTCTATCTAAATATTCCACCTTGAAACTTTATTTCATTCAATTGTTTACTTTGTGTAATCGCAATGTTGACATCCATCTTTCATGTTACCATTAAATTTTATAAGATATTAGTCAACTTAAAATCTCATTGAATTTTTTCATTTATATGATATTACATATCTTTAAAACTTTGTTGTCAAAATCCTCATTAGGAATTAATAATAATATTGCAAAATGAATATAAAACTTTCCTTGCTAACTTTGACAACCCTTTTTAAACCTAATCTATGCTCAAGAAATTTGGTTTACTTAAACTTAGTATCAACCATACTATACAAAGTTAATTTCAACTCAAAACAAACTATAAACATAAGAAAAGTAACTAGTTAAAAGCTCATGACAACCAAATAAGTTTAAAACTTTAATCATATATTTGAATTCTCCCACCATTTTATTCAAAATAATAGCTTTTACTACTATTTTGAAAAGATTACTGTAATCTCTTTAGTGGACTTAGTTTATCTTGAATTACTCAACAAACTAACTAAATTTAAATTAGGTAGACAACATTATTATCAATCGCATCTCACATGACTCTTAGATTTGTTAAGTAACAAGTCCTTCCAAAATGTAATATCCCGATACCCATGTTAAGGCTAAAATAGTAAATTAAGAAAAATTTATGTGAAATTAGGAAAATGCACACTATGCATAAGTTAATTGTGACATACATATTTATCTTTGCACATTCATATGATTGTACATGCATTCATTAACATTTTCAGGTAAATTGGTTTATAAATGAAAATTGTGGATTTAATTGGAGTGTATTAAATGTAATGTGACAATTTTTGTACATTTTGGGTATTTTGCTATTTTTGGTGAATATTTTGAGCTGAAAATTTACGTGGTGATAATAGTTATTATTTTATAATTTTTAGTGAATTATGGATTAATTATCTTGAAAATTAAATTTGGTGTGTATTATAGTTTATTCCGCATTTTTGGAGACATTTTGGATATTTTAAAAATTTGGTGAATTATTTTTTAACCGAAAAATTATTCGGAGAGTCATATTATTATTTCAAATTTTTGGTGATTTTTTTGAATTTTCGAAAATTTGGGGGTTTAAAAAAAAGAAGACAAATGGGAAGGTGACACATCGCCCACATGCATGGGTGCCATATGTCATTGAAGTGTTAACCCGCGTGGTTGGTGTCTTCCCTTCATTTTCTCATTGCTCCACCAAAAACACCACTTGAAAACTCCTTTCTTTGTTTTGCTCACCCATCACCAAAGCTACTTCTATGCATGTTTTCTTTTGTATAATTCTTAACTCCTAAAGAACTAGCTGAAGACTATAATATGCATTGATGTTGGTTGCTAGAGAGGGTTAGAAAATCTGGATTTTTGGGCTGGAATTTTTGTTGCATCAAGTAAGTTTTTGTTATGAATAACATTTTCTGGTGTGTAATGTCCTGTACTGGGTTTCATGCATGAGTAAAATGAAAGAAATAAATGCAGTAGTGGGAGTGAATAACTACTAAAAGATGGGGAAAAATTACAGTAGAGAGAGAGAGAGCAGAAAATTCGTACATGAGTTTTGGTTTTGATGTTTTTTGATAAATATTGTATCTTGAGTTGTTTTAAAGTAAGTTGAAGTAGAAATGCAACGAGTATATATTAGGGATGATGGGGTAAGTGGAAAGAGAGAAAGTGCAGAAAGTGTGTAAACAAAAGTTGAAGATGATAAATAGTATTAGAAACTTTCTGATTTTAGTATTTATAACTAATGTTGTATTTTGAGTTGTTTTAACATAAAATAAGTTGCAAATAAAGGAGTAAATGTAAGGGTATAACCTTGTGATGAGAAATTAAGTAGAGGAAAGGAAGAAGATGGAGGAGTGTTGCTGCAAAAATGAGGAGAATCACGAGCAGAAACGTGATTCTACAGTAAAAGAGTGGTAGTTGCTTGTATAAGTTTCTGAATAGAGTTTTTATTGAACAACCCTAAGTCTTTTGCCTATAACTTTTTCATCCAAACTCCAAATAACTTGAAACTTAAACTAATGGATTCCTAAGACATTTTTATTTCTCTCCATAAAAATTTAGAGTTATCTGAATTGATTTGAAAGTGATTGATAGGATGAAAGTGTGGAAGTCTGCTG
>JANZLX010000006.1:27734180-27744724 GCA_025531955.1 Erythroxylum orinocense | reverse complement strand
AAGGGTTATGGGCTAAAACCGAACCGAACACATGGCCGGTTCAGACTATTTCTGGTCGGACCGGCCGGTCCGGTTCGGTTTTCAAACCCTTGGGTTCAGCATCACAAAATCTCTTATAAAATTTAATAAAAGTACTAAATTTTCAATAGCTCGTAATAAAAATATTATATTTATATACGTAACAATTTGTCAAACTTGCATTGTCCTCTCTCTCTAAAGAATAACAATAATAATATTTAATATAAATCTTGCTGATAAATAGAATTTAGAGGAGTCTAATAAGACACAACCTTATCTTTAATTAACATAAAAGTTACTTCCAATTGACCCACGTGAAGAAAGAAAAATTTGTCACAATACTTTCATTTTATAAGTAGTCTATATTAGTGGATTAGTAATAGGCAATGACTCTTAGTTAGGGTTTATTTTAATGTCCCCTTAAATCAAAATAATGAAACAATTTCATTTATTTCAACATCAGTTGGTGGCTATCTATTTTCAATTAGAATCATCCGAAAAATACCTTATTAATTATAATTAGGAGTGTTTGACGGTGCAAAACCCATTTTGGTACCAATTCACCAACTGAGTTGACCCTTCACCTATCAGAAGCAAATGTTGATGATCTTCCATAACAATGTCACTAATATAGAGTATAACCATTATGATTTATGGACTTTGTAAACCGAATCGTTAAAAAACTCAACTAATTCGATCTATTCAATATAAAAATCTTAAAACATTTAATTTTTGAATTTGGTTTTCAAATTGTTAGTTCACAAATTTTTAGTTCAGTTTATTTTAATAACTTTTATAGTTAAAAATTAATCAATTAATTAATTAATTAAATTTTAATAATTAATAAGGTGTTATAAATTAAAATAAATCAATTAATTTTCTTTTAACAATATTTTTAATTAAACTTTAAATTATTTGATAGGTAAGGATAATTTCTTACAATTATATTTTAAATTCTTTAATTTTATTCAATTTTTAGCTAATTTTATAGTAACTTAATATTAGTTGAACATTTTAAACATTAAACCTCTTATTTTGTCGATTTAAATTTTAATCTGACACATTGTATCTTTGAGAACACGTCATATTTTGTTTAATTAAGCAGAAAATGAAGTCAAACATAAAAGCTTGCAGAAGACTGCCCACCAACCGTATGATCGTACATCATTATCATCTTTGGTCATCATCGAACCTCTAGGTTCCACACATACGCACCGCACCCTTTTCATCTCTTTAAAGTTTTAACCCAATCCATTTTTGCTTTTATTGTCTGAGGCTTGGCTTGGCTTGGATTGGCTGTTATTGACTTGTCTCCGTTAGAATCCCTTTTCTTTTTTCTCTGCGATCTCAATTATAATATTTTAAAGTACCAATTCTTCATTTTATGATTTCCTTGGATGTTTCAGGGAATATAATTAATTGTGAAATAATCATATGAATGATCTTAAAAGATCATTGACAATCCAATGAAGATTTTCCAATAACACTAAGATATTATCACACATACAATATCTTTTTAAATAAAATAAATAAAGATTTTTATTTTAAAAGATTCACGTAAATTAAATTAGTTCATTTAAAATGATTTCTTATAAATGAAAAAAAATAAGAATACAATTTATTGATCACTATTTTCTTAAATATAGGTCAATATATTTAAAGAAATTGTTTACTATTTTTATTTTAATAATTTAATTTATTTTTATAATTTAAACTCGAGTTTAATATTTAATTAAAAATAATTTAATCTATAAGATATGATCGCAATGGTTAGAGAGCAATAAATTCTTTACTTGTTTGGTTTGTTAATTATTTTCATACAGTATAATTTATTCTCAATTTTTTAATTTGCTTTCTTTTTTAATTTTTTTAATTAACGCAGGGAATATTATTATGAACTCCAACTTCGCTAGGCTTGAAGTCTACTTCAACTTCCAGCTTAGCACTTAAGCAAATGGGAAGCTTCAATCATGACACACTTGAAGTTATTAGATAATCAAGAAGAACGACCCACGTAATCAATGGATGTGATTGTGATTGGATATTAAATTTTTGATTAATGGTAATGGAATGATTTATTTCTTGATTCAATAAGAATGCAACCGTCCCATCTCCTGAAACATCAACATTTGTTTTGTCTCTTTTCTTTTCTGAAGTGCTAATTATTAAATGTTCACTTGAAAGCTAAGAATTCAGTCCCTTACCATGTGAAACATTACCCGAAAGGGAAGAGAAGACCGACCCTATAACTACTTGCCTCTTCACTTTTCCTAAACCATGTGTTAATTGGATTCATTTATCACATTTGAAACAAAAACTGAATTTTAGTTATGATTGTAGGTTTAAGTTGATTGAATCCAATAAACACAAGATACATACATACCCATCGAACATTTTGATGTTTAGCGCTTCATACCATGCCAATTGGAAGAGGGCCCCTCAAATCCTCTGTGCCAACTATTCTAGTCCAACTCTGTGCCACTTCATCCTAGCCATTTATTTACGTGAGTTTCACATAAATGGATGGCTATAATGGAGTAGTAGACCCACATAAATAGATGGCTAGGATGGAGTGGCACATAATTGGGCTAGAATAGCTGACATAGAAGATCACATCCCGGAAGAGGGTGGATTCACCTCTTGAAATGTCATTCATAGATTCAATTCCTTGATCACCTTTTCATGTAGTGCACAATTGTGGAATGATTGATTCTGGTTAGCCACATGAAGCATGCCTCTTCATTCAGTTAAAACATAAAGCCAGCTTACTGTATAATCCTTGGTGACCTCAAACAAATATGCGAAGTATCAACTCTTTCTTTCTTTTCCCTTCAGACAGATAAATTTTGGCTAATGCATATATAAATTATTGTATTCCAATTGTGATGGAATCTTACAGTGCTTCATTCAGGACTACTGAATTGTTTCTCAGGTATCGTAAGTTACAGTTCTATTTTCTTAATGAGGGTTGCAGACTTTTCCGGCTTCTTGTTTCAACTATGTTTTCCAGTTAGATATTTTATGCCATTAAACGGCAGCAGTTTTAACAAGTTCGGGCCAAACTTCAACTGCAAGCATTAGAAGATACAAATACCCACAGTACAAAATTCATTTTTCTTTCAGGTAATTTGTCCTTTTACAGATGACATATTGGACACAGATCAAAAGCACCATAATAGGAATTTGTTTGCACCTGAAGCAATTCAAAAGAAAGTAACAGTTAGTTTAGCTTTAACATGATGATAGTGTTACTCTCAAAAACCCCATTGAATGTTTCCCTAGCTAAGAACCTAATGCTTGATTTTTCTCAAAACTTTAGGATAGCAAAGAGGAAAAGCCAATTTGGATCTGACCCCAAAACTGAACAAAAAGACAGAATCCAACTAACTAGCTTGCCCTTTTACTATCCAAAAAAATAAAAGGAAAAAATTGTACTTAAGGTTCTTTAATCCTTGCACTAGAACAGAAAAGAGAGCAAAGACACACTGTAATAATATCTTAATTTATTTTGTATTCTAATAGCATATTAAAGAAAGCATTATATTGCCTTCCTTTCGGCCAACTAATACTTGAGATTTGGAGATTACAAAGACCCTCTTAATGACTCCAAAAGAGATCCATAGGTAAAATCAATGCCTCGAACAACTCCATCTCTCTTTGCATATAATCGTTCATCCTTTTTTAGTCAGGCTACCTGTTCATCCAAAATAACCAACCCCCCAACCCCTAACGTACCATAAAACTTGGAGAGCGTAGAGAGAAGATGACTCATTAGATAACTTCATCAGAATAAAGAGGAGGAAACATCAGTGCCTGCCACACTACTCCCCCAATACAAACTCCATTGTTGAAACTCTGTTTTCATAGCCCTCTCTCTCCCTTCAATGGAAGATAACAACCAAAGAATTCCACCATGCAAGATCATCAGAAGATCAATCTACACTTTCCTTCAGAATTACCAATACTTCACCACCACCTCTGCTCTTCTCGCCTTCCCTTTCTCAGCCGCAATTCTCCTCTCACAAACCTTGCTTCCATCTTATTTATCATCATCATCTTCTTCTTCTTCATCTCTTTTACAAGCAATTTACAGTCGCTTAGACGCTCTCTTTGAAGCTGCAGGATTTCCACGTTCATCGGGATTCTTATCCCTTCTTAATCTCAAACTTTCTCAAACAATCTCTGCCAATATTTTCACTCTACCCTTTACCTTAACTTTCCTGTTGATTGCAAAAGCATCTGTAATTCAAGCTCTTAACCACCACAAACCGTGTCTTCCACCTTCGTTCTCTTCTGTCGTATCAATCTTTAGCCCTTTGCTTCTCACCTACATATGGAATTCTTTCTTGATTATCTCTGCAAATGCATCAGCTTTTTGTCTCTTCTTCTTAGCCTTCAACGTTCTTGAAGGGCTCCGTTACTCTACACCTACATGTTTCTTCTTCCTGTCGGCTTCTGGGGCAGTTCTTTACTCGATCATTCTTGCCAATACACTTATCATATGCAACTTGTCTTCGGTATTGTCAGGTTATGAGAAAAGTGGTGGATATATTGCGATCTTGAAAGCATGTATCATGATCCAAGGCAGAGCTTCTACGGCTTTAACAATAACGCTACCTGTGAATTTGGCCATGGCAGGAGCTGAAGCTCTGTTTCAATACAGGATTGCTAGGAGTTATTTTCATGTCAACGAAAAGTCTAATCTTTTCACAAGTCTAGAGGCCATGTTAATTGCCTACTTGTACTCGATTCTTGTTGTTCTTGACATAGTCACGAATTGCCAGTTCTACAAAAGTTGCAAAACAAGTTGTTGCATAGACCAAGATGGGAAATACGCTTACAGGATCGAAATTGCAGAGGAAGATAATGGAGGTTATTTGAGCTTGAAGGTTTCACAAGAATTTCCGTAGTATCAAACATTGTCATCAAGAATACAGGATCAAGGTCCTTTCTCCATTTTTATTTTCGCTAAAGGCTACAGTACATACACGGATATATAAACAAAACTCGGCTGCTCATGGGAAATAATGGCAGATATTTAGTGGTACGATTAAAGTTTAGGAAATTGCATACGATTCATGTTAATTCCCACTGTTACGCCATTGAATTGGATTTACTTTCTTCTTTTCTTTTTGCTTTCAAGAAGAAATATTCTGCTGTAAATGGTAAGGCACTTATTTTTTAGTTCTCATGTAATGACACTTCTTTTCAGAAGAGAGAAGATTCATTGGTGTATGATCCAATTTAAAGGTCACGGTACATTATAGTTCTAAACCTAGAAAACCAACGACACAAAGTTGACTTTGGAGCCATAAATTCTGTAAGGCAACAAATGCTTTTCCTTTTGTTTTGCTGATGTTAACATGATAAGCAAATGTAGTTTATAAGCAACTTGAGAGGGTAGAATGGAGTACCGATTTCTGATAATGACTCTAATAATGGCCTAGTGTGATGTTGATGAGAAATGAAGCAACAGAATGCAGCACTCATGTTCATACACTAACATGTCATCATTTCTTTCTCTCTCTCCTGGCCTTTCACCTAAATTCATAAAAAGATAAGATTAAATTTAAGCCAATAGAATATAATTCCATGGATTTACTAATTGGATTTCAGATTAAACTTAAGTAATAAAACACAATTTTTCATTTGAATTTTTTAGCACATGAGGGTCTTGATCAAGGGAGTGCAATCATCAGCAACCAGCTCAACCATGTTTTACTAGCTTCTTTTTTAACACAAGCACTAACTTCTTTTAAGTTATAAACTTCCCTTTCTCATTTCAAAAATTAATTTTATAATTATTAAGAACTGCTTTTATCTTATAATGAATTCTTATTTTGCAAGATTTTATAATGAAATTTTCAGATTTTTATGCAAATGTTACATCATTCATAAAAGAACGATGCATCTTTTTTTTAAGAAATAAAGGAAAAAATCATTAATAAAGAATTGAAGTACAAACAAAATAGTATGTAGGGTTCCCTTCTACGAGTTTAGATTCTCTGTCCAATATTATGGTGTCTTGTTCTATCCTATGAATCTCAGTCATTCATTTATGTGAGTTCTGCGTTGATCTCGCATAAATAAATACAGGACCCACATAAACGAATGGCTGAGATTCATGGGATAGAATAAGATCATACCATAATATTGGACAGAGGATCCCGTCTTCCCTTCTACTCGTGAGAGCTTTAATATGTATAGCTACTCAGCATATAAATTTAAAGAGCATAGTAATCTGTCTAAATACAGAGGTTTGATCTTCACGTTGCATCTCCCAACATTACAAGTTCATGAATGTTTCCCATATTTTTCGAGATAAGAGTTGTGATAGATTTTTGTTAGGAGTTAAAACATTTAGCATTTCTTTCTTTCAGTATGAATTGGAAAGTCATGCCTAATGTTTTTAAAACTAGATTGGACTAGCCAATTTGACCGGAATAAATATGAACTGATCTGATTCTTGGTCCAATTTAAGTTGATGACCTCTTAAAAGAAAAAACGGTTGGTTAAGTAGTAAATCGGACGGTTTTTTGCAAAACCAACCTAAAAATTGGCCGATTCTTAAAAGACTCGTAGAGTGATTTGAAAATCTGTCAAGATGTAATTTTATACACCAACTCATGAATGCTCTGAACTTGCATTAGTTGCTTCAGACACGATGCACGAAGTGCATTAGTTGAAGTTGTTCTTTTCTTTTAGAGTTAAAAATTGCTTGTCCCAAAGTTTTCACTTTTTTCAATTCTTTTATACAATTTAATTAAAAATTATATTTTTATTTATTTCTTTATATTTTAATTAAAAATTTTGATAACTAGTATGATTTTTACTGAACATACTTCGGTAATTGGACTACATCTTGATCTGTGGACCTCAGAATGTGATTATTCTTAATTGTGATTAAACTAGAGATATGAGGCTACAAGTTTTCTTAAGAGATTAAATTCTAATTCTTCCTTTAAGAATATCAGAATTTGAATGGAAGATGAGATCAGAATTATGCTAAAGCTTAAGAATAGTCCACAATCTTTTGAGTATAACTTTCAGTATACTGACCCAAATTGGATAAACTTGGTATCATTGGAAACCTAAGACAAATGTGGAAAACTTTCTAGAAGGAAGTATTAACCTAATTAACTCAGCTTCCTGATGAGAATAATTAAGCAAAGTGGACCTGAAAGGGATTGTGAAATAAATCTAGATTGAGGGATTGAGTATGATTTCACATGATCGATAATGTGATAAGATTAAGGATAAGAAACCCAGATTTTTGACATGAATATGCATTATACATATTCAGTATACACAAATGCGCATAAATGATTTCATAATCATGCACAATAATGATATATGTTTGTATGGAATGCTATAGAGGAACGCATCGAGTGACCGACTCCAAATATTCTCGGGACTTCGAGGCAATAAGCTATAAAGGAGCTTTTGTAAGTAATTTAGACTAATTAAATTGTAAGTAAATGTATGTAAGTGATCTTTGAGTATCTGTAAGTAATTCACTAAGAAAATTTTGATGGTTTTGCTTTGACTATTTTGTTTACAATTGATTTTGCTCCATTAAATGATTTGCAAAGCTGTCAGTAATCTTTATAACGCTCACATTTTTATTTTGTTCTGTTTAGTACTGAATTGAATTGTGTTTTATGTTGATTGTGTTCTGACCCTCGGGACAATGAATGTCTGAAATGTTTTAAAGCATGCAATTATGATTGACTAATTATTTTGCACATAAATTGAACCTGTTTGGTTTTGTAAATGTCAAGTCCTAGTCATAGGTAAATAGGCATGCCTAGAAGGGTCTGCAGCTGCTTCTGTGGTACTTCGGTGTCTTCTGTTAATGGCACTTCGGTGTCTTCTGTTATTGGCACTTCGGTGTCTTCTGTTAACGGAACTTTAGTGTCTTATGATAATGGTACTTCGGTGTCTTCTATATAAGTCTCGTTACCCGCTTTTGTTTATGGATTTACAGTCTAACTCGTTTTGTGTTTTAATCTCTAAAAAGTTTTGATAAGAAAAAAACTATATTTTGGATCTGATGGGTTAACACCCTATTTTGAAAATTAGTTTCGTATTTCTGTATGTTCTGTTCTGTTGTTGAATATGACTGATCTTGGCAAGCGAAGGGTTTTCATTAATAAATGATATTCTATTCTGAATTTCAGTATGTTGAGATGCTTTTGTGTAACATGTTTCAGTAGAAATTGTGGTGAAACATAGTTTAGTTATTACTCACTAAGCTATATGCTTAGTATGATGGATTTGCCTCATGTAGGTTCAGAGAGAAGGACGTAAGGACTAGGACAAGTGAACCGTAATGACCAAAGGAGTCTGAGTTTTGTTTTGCTTAAAATGTATTTTTGAGTTTATTTTTGGACTTGTATATGACTTTGGATTTTTGTTTGAAGGCTTGTAATAAACTTAATTCAAACAGGTTTTTGAAATTATAATACATGTATAAAGTGTTCCTTATTCTTTAGAATGTTTACTTTTGAATGTTATGCTTCCACGAAATGTTTCGAATTCGGTTTGTTATGTTATGTTTGTGTGGCGCTCGCAATATCCTCCCATGGGGTATTAGGGCATCACATGCATAACAGAGCAAGTTCTAGAATGATTAAACCATGTGCGACAACACTCAACAAGAAAACAATTTGAGCACAAAGAATGTAATTGCTCTTTAAACGCTCATTTCTCGCTTATTAAAGTAGGCTTTTGTCAAATCTTGTACGCTTTTCATTCAAATCAACCATTGTGAAAAAAAGATAGTCATTCTATCATCAAATCACTATCTATGCTTGCAATCCATCATGCTTTCTTAGTTTGACAAAATAATGCACATTAACTTACAAAACAAAACAAATTTTTTTAACAAATTCAAGAAATCCCTCCCCTACACCTAAAATCTACATTGTCCTCAATGTAGAAAAACATAAAACAAGAAACATAAAAGGGAAAGAAAATGTAACAAGGGCATAACACAAGTCACAATGAACACCAAAATTAAAGGAGAGGAGAGGAAAAAAAATAAAAGACAAACAAAGAAAAGAAACTTCCCTGGACAAGTTATAGTGGAAGAGATGAGTGTGGCATGGTTGCTATCTATGTTATGGGTGTGGGCTGATTCGATTTTTCCTGCAAAGAAGAAACAAGCAGAGGAGAGTATTGTTTTTTTTGTTTAAAAAATTTAAAATAAAATAAAAATATTGAAGAAAATAAAGAAATTAAATAATTAACTGAGAAAAAAGTCAAACAAAAACCATTAGGTTGCCTCCCAATCAGTGTCTTTCTTTATTATTTTTGGCTAGTTACAGCTTTCATTCTTCAGATTGATTCATAAACGATTGAGTGAACTGAATCCCCTATACAAAAAAGACATCAAAATTGTCAATGAAAGGTTTAAGTCTATGACCATTTACCTTAAATATTTTGTTTGTCTCTAAACTTTCAATCTCAATAACACGATGAGGAGAAATATTTATGGCAAGATATGGTTCAGTCCACCTAGACCTCAACTTACTAGCCATGAGTTTTAATCGCGAATTATAGAGTAAGACTTTTTGGCCTACTAGAAATTGTTTTCGATGTAAGAATTTGTCATGTAGGTATTTGGTCCTCTCTTTGTACATCCGAGCATTGTCATATGCTTCCAATCATATTTCTTCCAACTTTTAGATATGCAACTTTCACTCCTCTCCTATTGCCTGAACCTTAAAGTTGCATTGCTTAACTACCCAAAAAGCACGATGCTCAATTTCAACATGTAAACGACACATCTTACCAAAAACCAACCGATATGCTGACATTTCAAGGGGTGTTTTGTAAGCAGTGTGATAGGCGCACAATACATCATCTAATCACAAGTTCCAATCTTTGTGTTTGCGATTAACTATTTTCTCTAAGATGCACTTTATGTCCCGGTTAGAGACTTTAACTTGCTCATTTGTTTATAGGTGATAGGTAGTTATTACACGACGATAAACTCCATATTTGCGCATCAAAGCTTCCACCGTGTGATTGCAAAAATACGTGCCTTGATCACTGATGATTGCTTTAGGTATACCAAATCTACTAAAGATGTGAGATTTAAGAAATCCTATAACAACTTTAGAATCATTAGTGCGGGGAGCCTTGGCTTTTACCCACTTCAAGACATAATCAATAGCAAGCAAAATGTATAAAAAACCAAAAAGAGTTAGGAAAAGGCCCCATAAAATTCATGCCCCTACATATCAAATGCTTCACAGACTAGATGTTGAATCCCGTTTCCGGAACCCAACTGTCCCGAGACATGAGCCTTGTGGTGACCCACTCTCGGAACCTTGGTTCTTGCAATTCGACTTGAACTTCGTGACTTACTTTTATAGACAGCTTATTCTATCTTTTTCCTTTTTATCGTTCATACGAATACATATTGCGTGTGGGCCCTCTTGTAGATTTTAAAACACAATTTAGAAAAGATATTTTCAAGAGCATAGACCTTCGCGCCCGCGGGTTAGCATTGTCGCGCC
>JANZLX010000006.1:27711784-27734080 GCA_025531955.1 Erythroxylum orinocense | reverse complement strand
AACTTCAAAATAATTATTCATAAAATACTAAATCCGTTACCAACAATTTCTAAAAAATCATTGAAGTATCCAAAAATTACTGAAAATTATCTTAATATTGTCCGAATCAATCCGAAAGTTCATTAAACCAATGTACCCGGAAATACCATGAATGCATGCTAAAATATCAAAGAGGCAGAACATAAATCGGACTAAATTTGCTTAATATGCTAACCCCTAATTTGGGGCGTTACAATAATAAAGTCCTTCTAATCTATAAGCTCATATAATCCGAATAAATGATAACTGGTGAATTTGCAAGCCTATGGTAGTGTAATCTATTAGAGAGAGATTTGAGTTAAACACTTTGACCTTAAACACTTGAGCGTAAGAGATAAATGTGTGAGAATAATGCACTTTGGCTTCATATTTACGTTTGAACAAAGATGTATTATTTTGACTTTGTTTATTTGTATCGGTGAAAAGTGATTATGATATATGCTGCAAGTTAAGTCTTACTGGCCGAAGTTAATGGATTGTGTATACTTAATCTTATGAAGGATGAATTGATAAAGTGTAGTGGTTTGACATGTTTGCTCGAGGGCAACCAAAGGTTTAGTGTGGGGAATTTGTTAAGTTGTCATTTTGCATTCATTTAATATATAAATCTCTCTCATTTATTGAAAATATTATTCAAAATTGATGGATTTGTCTCTTAAATGTTCTCAGATGATTTTCAACACTAAAGAGATGAAATTGAGTCAAAAAGATGCAAAGGAAACAAAGAAACCCCGAAAATTCTAGATTGGCAACAAATTCAGTGATTAAGCGTGGGCACGTGTAAGGATAGAAAATATTTGCCGATTTGTTTTCAAATTCAAATCTGATTCGTTTAAGATTTTCATAATCTTGAAAGATCATATTGTTGGAGATTTGCAATCTGAACACGTGGGAGGAGTGATCGACAAAAGAGGATGGAAAAGGAAGGGATCGGGAGACATTTAGGCGTGTTACTGTTCACCAACGCCCTTAGGAGTAGTTTTACATTTTTTCTGCATTTTTCTGCTTCTGGTTTTCTCGACAACCATAGTTAGTTTTTCAATTTCTGCAATATTCTTTAGGGATTTTTCAGATTTCTAAGAAAGACCAGGGATGGAGACTATGTGTTTTGTTATTTCTTTGATTTTCAATTTTCTTATGAGTAGCTAAACCCCTTTTCTTGGTTGAGGGAAACCATGTTATCATCTATTATGTGTGAGATGTTTCAATAAAGTTTGTTTTGTTGATAAGCATTGAGTGTCTTCCGAATTACTATTTCTAATTGAATTGATTGATTTCTAGAGTGCACAATTAGGAATTAATTCGTTTAATAGCTAGATTAATGAAATATGACGTTCAGTTTTGTTAATCACAAGTAGCAATTAAGATTACCTTCTTTACATTAGAGTAGGGAATTCTAAGAAAATACTCATTTTGATTAAATGCATATCGTACATTTGTTATCTTGTTCATTGGTTTCTTAGTTCTTAAAGCTATTATTCAATTGAACCTATGTTCGTATCTAGGTTGTTGATTAATAAGAATGCTTAGAATACATGTTTCTATTCATTTACACTTAAAAGAAAACAACCCCCAGTGAATGTTGATTGATGAACAGAATTTTATATAAAAGATCCATTTAGCGTGATAACATCGGTAACCCAAAACCAAGGTTTTTCTACTAAATTTTCAAATTCAATTACTTTTATTAATCTATGTTTTTTTTTATTTCTACATTCTTAATTTTTACATTAATTGCAAACCCCCCCCCCCCCCTTTCATTACTTTATTTTAGTTTTGAACTTGTAAACTCTTTACCATTAAAATTCTTCTTGGGAACGATATCCACTTACCACTACTACATTAATTTGTATTAACAGAAGTTGATTTCTTTTTTAATTTAGTTGCAGGCAACAGTAGTACCAATTGCATATCTTGGTATTTGGTCAATAGCATCCAGTAGAGGGATTTGATTTTAACTTCGTGAAAAATCTCCAAAATTCCCATTTCCTTCTCTTCTTTCTTTGATTTTGCCAACCTGCCAGGAAAACGTGAGGGGATCACAATTTTAGGTTTAGTGCTAACCGACTCATTTCTTACCCCGTTTGTTGATTCATTTGAAGGGGTATTGTTCTCTTCAACTTGAGGTTATTTAGCTGCTTGCAATTTAGGTATATGGCTTTGCACCTCTTTTCCACTTCAAAATGTCATAACGCTAGTGTTTTCCTTTGGAATAATTTCTATCTGGGCAGGTATCTTGCCCTTCCCAACTTCCATTTTGCTCATGGTTGTGGTTAATTAGGACATTTGCTTTTCTAGATTTTGGATGCCAGCTCGCGTATCCTATTGAAAAGTTTGAGTGTTAGTAGTCAAACTTTTCACAATATCTTTTAAAGACATACCTGGCTTAGAAGATGAGGATGCTTGAGGTGGTGGAATTGGTGGTCTCATTTGAAGTGGATATGGCTGAAATCCTCGTAGCTTATTGCCATTACTGAAATTAAGGTGATCTCGCCAGCCTGGATTGTAGTAATTCTATTAGGGATCATATCTCCTTTATGGTGGTCCTGAAAATCCTCTTACAACATTCACTTGCTCATTGGGGTCTTCTTGAAGAGTTGGACACATGTTTGTCTCATGATTGGTTATGAAGTAAATGTCACATGTTTTGACCTATTGAATTTGTGATACAACCAATTTTTTCCCTAAAGAAGTCAAAGCATCTAATCTTTGATCAGTGGAAGAAACACTAACCTCATTAACCCTTCGTGGGGTGCTATCCTGTCGAGTCTTGAACTGTTCTACATTAGCAGCCATGCTAGAAATCAAACTCCTTGCTTTATCTAAGGTTTTGTTCACTAATGCTCCTCCACTTGCAGCCAATGTTATGAATATTGTACAGGACCTAGTACTAGATTGAATTTTGGTATGGTACTGTATCGGTAATGGACAATATTAGGTACCGTTTCAAGCAATTTTTAAAATTTATAAAATAGTCCCTAAATTTTTTAAAATTTTGCAAAATGATCCTTCAATGTTGTACTATATAATTTAAATCAATCTTGTCTCAAAAAATCATAATAATAGAAATTCAAAATAACAACAATTTATTTATTTTTCTTAATATTATTTTCACTTATTCCACATATAAATAATAACCACAATTAATATGAAAAATAATATTTTATCATCATAGAAATATAAAATTAAGAACAATACAAAGTAATTAAAATATTACAATTTTGTCATATAATAAATAATAATTACATCAAAATATAAAATAAAAAGAATAATTATTATCAATAATAAAATATATTTTCCATCTTAATATTTAATTTTCAACAATAAAAATACATAATTTTATCTTAATATGTAATTGTTATTAATAATAAAATATAGTTATATTTATATTAACAATTTTAAAAAGAAATACAAAAAGTTGAGGCCTTTTAATTTTCATTTTAACATATTTTTAAATATTCTTTGTAGAAAAAATATAAATATTATTTACTATATGAATTAAAATATTATATTATTAATAATAAAAAGAGATGATGATGGTGGAAGAGAGTGAGAGTTAGGGTGTGAGAGGAAAAAATAAAGACAGGAAGAAGAAGGTTGCAGAGTCGGTTGGGGTACGTTTGTTTTTTTTTATTTTCATTTTTTTCATAAATGCCCTGACTTTTTTTAAAATTTTTGATACCAGATACTAACAATACCGACAAATATCATGCGAAATAGGTGGACTCAGTACTAAAACATCCCATTTTGTATCATTTTTCAGCTGATATTTTGTGAGATTCATCACACAGCTTGTGACATCAATCATATGCCATTGGTAGTTCGGAATCTGATGTTGAGGACAACTTGCACATAGTTGTTTGAATCTCTTCCGATACTCGTAGAATATCTTTCCATTGAATTGTCAGAGTCCACAAATATGATGTTTGCGGCACGAGAAGTAGGGAAAAATTTCTCTAAGAATTGCTTCTTCAGTTCATTCCAGTTGGTTATGGACAAAACTTCAGTTCAGTTCAGTTCAGTTCATCTCAGACAGGCATAGATGGACTTAAAATAGATATACTGAGATGAATATGTTTTGATTGATTCAGGTGGTACTTTGTAGTTTTGTGCATGGTGATTCGAATTACCAGGATAGACCAGTGGGCCGTCCTAGAAGTGATTAAGAATTCCACACCTCAGTCCAGTGATAAATCCGCAATTGCAGAATCAAGTATCCCTACTAGTGGCCAAAATTCAACTCCTACTTTAATGAGCGGCTGGCCTGGTTCACGTCCAAGTGATCTGAGAAACCCTCACACAGATATTGACTTGACGCGAGGATGACGGTAACTGCAACAGACACATTGCAATTTTTGTATATATGTGTTGTTGTATATGTACTGGAGTCGTTAAAAGGTTATAATGATGAATTAGCTGAATTGCACCTTTATCTGCCCCACTTAAAGAGTAATTTTAGTTTGTAGCAATTGATTGTCTTAAGATGTTGAAGTAGTTGCCCCCTTTAGAAACTTTCTGGTAGAATTTAGTGAGTTGGGGTACGTTGTTGTAACAGGAAGATTATGAACACCTGTTCCGAATGAATGGTGCCTGTTACAAAATATCTAAATAATTATGATATTTCAATTCAAATGTAATTTCAGTATATTGTGGAAAGATGGTTAAGTTTATGATTAAATTGCTTGAATTTAAAAAAAAAAGATATTATTAATATGTTCGAAATACATATGTTTTTAATATGTTCAAAATAATATTTAAGGAATCCAGATAACTTACAAAACTAAATTATTATAATCCTCTGTGCATAACAAGTCTTTCTTTTCATAAATAAATATATAGACTTGGGTAAGTTCATTCGTGAACAAAGAGGACTTCAATTATAAAACTGAGTTATTTACCAAAACAAGTTAGAGACAGAGTGAATAGAAACATAAAACCTTGTGAAATGGTTCATAGATGCATATGCCAGGTAATTGAGAAATGAAAAGGTCTATGAAGCCCCCTCCAAAGGACTTCTTACCCACTTACCCCAGTCCTTGTAGGCTTTTATCCCAACACAATATTCTCCACCTTGTAAGCTTTTATCCCAACACAAGGGCTCATAGGTTCCTTTTGATCCGAGCCTAAGAAGCTTCCTTCTTTTTCAATTACCTCTAGTGGTGGGGGAAGAAGCATATTGCTGCTCTTGAATAAAGATGTTATCTGTTCATTGTGACTAACCTGAATCACACATTTGGAAGTTTCCAATACCCATTACTTACTTGAGATATATATTTTTCTTAGGATAACTAACCGTTACCTACACTATACATAGGGAGGTAATATGACAAAGCTGAGGAAAAGAATTAAAAAAAAAAGTTAAAAAAGTAAAAGTGAAAGTGAAAGTTCAAGAAAGAAAAGAGCCAAAGGACTGAGCCTACTATGGAGTCACTGGCAAAGTTTACTTTAAGCTTGAGGGCTTCATAAAAAAAAAAAAAAAAAGAAAGAAAAGAATCAATTCAATGATCATTGTAGGAAAAGCTGGATAGTCTGCCATGGCAGGGACCACTCATTCTTATCACTTTTATCTCGCTACTTGGTATGCACAAACTAATTTCATCACTTAGTGGCTTCCATATGTTCATTCATCACCACTCCAAGCAATAGAAATGTCCCTCAAACTGATTGCTTGACTCCCTGCTTTTAGTGTTGTGTCAAGTAGACTTGACCTTTCCCTCCAGAGGATGAGTCTTGATTGCCGGTTTCTAGCAGCAAATTTCACTTCTCCACTTACATTAATCCGACATTGGACCTAGAGTAACTAACCATAAGCAGTGACGATCACTTCTCATGTCTCCTACCTGTAACTAAAAAGAATCATATGTTGATATATATATTATGCTGGTAAGCATGCATACCACCCCCATTAAACCTACAGCAGTTTCCAAAATCTCTAAAATCATTTCCAGCCATCATGCCAACTATTGATCACATTTCCCCATGTAATTCTTTGATAAAATAACACAAATGGTTCTCCTAAAAACTTGTCAAGAAGAGAAATGTCACCGATGTCTGAAATAAAATTTCTCATTAGAGATTGTCATTATCTTCTTACCTCTTTGATACCATGATTTTCGAACTGCCTGGCGAATGTGGCGTTCATGTCTTTCTAGGAGTTCATCCACCCTATGCGATTGAGACAGTATGGGTCCAGAGAAATCAACCTTGTCCCCCTGATCTTGAAAACTCTGTTCAGTTCCAACATTACCACTAAATTAGCTTGATAAATAATGTTGGAAAACGTAAAGAATATAGAACACCTAATAGAACCAATTTACTTCCTGGATCTAGATTATGATGACATTGACAACCTACTTTAAGTAAAAGGTCTATTTGAGCCAAAATGCGAATGCTTCTTACAGAAAGAAAGAAAAATTGATTAGAAAAAGAAATTTAATCATGCAAATTATTACCCCAAAATTCCTGTTGTCCCTAAAACAAAATCATCCTTCCTTCTCTAATCCCACGTTGCAAGCCACATCTAACAGCCACTTGAATTCTATGCTGCTTCCATATTGCTCATCCATCTCAGAGATACTTAAAGGGTACCCATCCTATACAACCTCAAAACTAGTCCAAAGGTTTTGATCATCTTCTTTTATAAAACGTATATGGTTCTAAAACATTTCAACACTTCTCAATGGAAACAGAGAACAGGGAACAAAAAAGGTTTGTATATGCATTGACATGAATAGAATCTTTTTAGTAATAAAATGAATGTGGAACTTAATCTTGGGTTTTCTAAATGTACCACAACTAAGACAAGGAACCAATTAGGTGGTCATCAATTGGTGGCTATTAGTGGCTATATTTACTAAATAAGAAAATTTTTATTTCATAAAAATAATATTTTTTACTATTTATAGTAGTGATGGCCACTAATTTTTCTCCCTAAGAAAAATAGCCCAATAACCATAGGTCTAATCACTTGTGTTACTGAAATTGACAATAAGCATATTTCTTTCCTCGATTCCAATAACAGTAACAGAACAAATTTTCATTCACATGTAGCCTACTAATGTAACAAAGTTCTTTACTTAATTGCAAAATTGTAAAAAGGTTTCCTTTCAACTTCAATCTATTTTTGTTTATAGTTAGATGTGTTCTGATGATAAACGTACCAAATTATTTCTCTTGGCATCCATCTCCTCTCTTGCAAGAAGTGCCAATGAGAGTTCTTGGGAATGATATTCCTCAGAATTATCAAAGCAGTCAGGACGTTCAAATTGGCTCCATTGTTTCTGTAATCCACGCTTTGATATCTCATATGAATCATGGCCTCTAGAATTGGTACGTAATCCATATGAGCCATCCACATTATCATGCCTCTTAGTATCAAGATTAATCTTTTCCTGGAAATTGGTTTCCAATCCATTAGTGATATGACCTCTTGATATGGACCTGGTGTGGGATCTTGCAGAAGTATCATCTTTTCGCCTCTTTGCCCATGCAAAGCCACTTGAAGTAGAAACTTGTAATGGGCCAGAGAAGGGAACATCTCCTTGGGATGCATTCTTTACATGGAAGATCTCCTCCAATTTATCAAGTGATGATTTCCGTGACTCCCCACCTGACCTGCCCTCTCCTCCCTTCGGAATACGTAGGGTATAATTAGTACTAGGTTGAGCACCCTGAACTCGAGCTGCCAGATCCTAGAAGATTGAAAGAACATAGAGACTTAGTTTCCTCAAACATGTAAGATAGATAGAGAAAGAGAGAGAGAGAGAGAGGAGAAGACGAACCTCTGATGGTACCAATTTAGAAATTCCAGACTGCTTCCTCATTGGTTTTCTTGTTTCACCACCACAAACTCTGCCACTGACTTTTTTCCTGCAAGTTTCAAACCGATTACAACCTAATGTTAGTATAATCCATATTACATAGCAGAGCTACCCGTGAGAGCAGACAACTTGTTAAACAATAGATATGCAAAATATGCTAATGCTTATACGTCCCAAAAGTATTTGGCAGTTCTGCATGAAAGAAAATGTCAGAACATGATCTTGGAAACATTTGAATCCAAAACTGTGCTCGTTGTCCTAAAATGCGCTGGTTGGATCAGTGGATGAGTTCCATACATCCAAAAAAAATGAAAAGTAAAAATCATCAGTGCTCAGGACAGCAACATCTCCTTTAAGACGTCATTTAAAGCATCATGGACATACCTTTTCCCCTCCTCACGATTTTTTGCATCAATCTCTTTACTAGGTGGGTATTTTGGCAAGCTTGATGGATCACAGGCATAAGGTTTTGTTGTGAAATACTGAAAACAAAAATGAATTAGATGATCCCAGTGATACAAACAAAAAACAAATAATACCGCAGAACTGCCAAGCTGTAAATGCAATAATTTTGAAATGCACTTGTTTGAGGATAACGAAACATGATAACACATATAAAGAGTTGGAGCAGTATACAGACTGAAATGAACTTAGAAGTATATGGTTAAAAGAACTTGATCAAGGAATTTGAGTTTGCATTGTCACAATAGTCAAGGCTATTTTCTATGATGGCCGGTAAAATCTCAAAGGTGATAGTAGTACCTCAGAAGTAAGGGCAGAGGATGCAGTCCCACGTTTATATGGCTCTACCGAAAGCAAAGTTTCTATTAGGTCCACTGCAGTTGTTGGCAAATCTTTAAATGTCTCATGAAGACAACTATCATAAGGTTGCTGAGGTTTGAACAAAGTTGCATGAGGAAGTTTTGACTTTTTCCAGTATTCATCAGGTGGGGACCCACAAAGCTTGAAAATTTTGTGCAATTGTTCAACCTGAAGGAGAAACAAGAGGTTCTTTTTACACAAGCTTCAAATGGAATAAAATCAACATTTATTTCAAGAATTAAATGAAAATATTAATGCTATATGGAATGCAATATATTAAGCCGCCACTGCATCCTTTCCCATTGCCCTGTTTAACAGTAAAAAAGGGCCAGAATCATGCTGTACATACTAAAACCTTGCCAAATTTTAATTCGATATAACCTAAGAATTGTAGATAGTTGTTACCCAGGCTAAAAACAGCCAACTGACTTCTTGTAATTAAGGAATCCCCCTAATTCTTTTGTAGCTACTTCTCATACTCCGGGGTCGTTGCTGATAATTCTAGCAGTGGAGTGCATGGGGTAACTTAGACTGGCCATTAGTTCAGTGTCTTCAGGATGTAATATATTGGTATAACTTTTAGAAAATGCTAATGCTTCTTCTTTTAGAATAGCATAAGGTGTGAGATAGGATGCACACTGGAAAGCAATCATGCAAATTCATCTTTAATTTGTAGGTCCGTTCCTCTACATAACCTGTCTATACCTTGTTATGAGTATGAATTCATTTGATTCTTTTACATGAAGTCTTCAAAATATAGGCTCTTTAATCAAATTCCTGTGAGAATTAATCAGCACAGAAATCTTCTAGTATAGGATTAAGCAGAAAAAACATTTCGACAACCTCACAGCTCTTGATTCCTTTTCAGTATGAGAACATGGGGAAACAATAGTTGCTTTCAGAAGGCCTTTTGTAATTTCCACGACGTAACATCTACCATTTGTACTTTTTGACCATAACCTGGGAAGTATTAAGGTAATAGGACCATAACTTAAGTTAGATGATTACCTCTGTTCTCCCTTGAAGGATGGGTTTTCCTAGGAGAAGCTCAGCAAAAACACATCCAACGCTCCAAAGGTCCACAGATGCTCCATAATCAGTTGAACCCAGTAAGAGTTCAGGAGGTCGATACCATAAAGTCACAACACGGCTAGTCAGTGGTTGCTTTTGCCCTGAAGGGCAGAAATTTGCTAACCCAAAGTCTCCAACCTTTAGTATACCTTCATTGTTTACAAGAAGGTTAGATCCTTTTATATCTCTATGCATTACACCCTTCGAGTGACAATGCTCTATTCCAGATAACAATTGCTTTATGTAGCACTTAATCTGCAAAGTAGAAGAATAGCCTTAGTCAGCACAAGAATAAACAACTAAGACGATGAAACAACATATCAGCAAAATAATCACCAATATCATATTGGTTTTTTAAGTTATAAGCCTCCACTATGTAGTCAATGAGAAGAAATACCTTCATCGCGAATGTAGAAATGGGATGTTACACACTATGGCAGGACTACTTTCACGTGGTTGTCTCAGAATTCTATAAAGAAGAAACCGAAAAGGCAAAGTGGATATTACCTGTGACTCACTGAACCTGACATCAGGGCAAGACAAGAGTCCAGTGATATCATGCTCCATATACTCAAAGACAAGGTAAATGCTACAGGATAATCTTGAAGTTATTAATCCATCCAATTTCATAATATTGGGATGATCAAGCCTGCGAAGAATCAGTATCTCTCTTGCCATAAATCGAACACTCTCAGGCTCAAAATTGTCAAACCGAACCTTCTTCAGAGCAACTATCCTTCCAGTCCCAGCCTCACGGGCTCGGAACACGCTACTGTAAGTACCCTGCCCTATCTATGGAAAAAGCAAAAACAGAGAACCAAATAAGTTCATTATCCAGACAAAGCATCAATAGTATACAGTGATAAATAATCAACAGAGTCCAATTAATCTCAATATTCAATAAAATCATGTATTCCTGCTACCATTACCCTTATCAAAAAGATAATGAAACAGATTTTTTTTTCTGGACTGTTCAAATCTACAAGGATCATCAATCCCTTAATTCCTTCAAACCAGTCAAAAAGCGCGCTTTCTTTAATTTCTTGCCGAACTATATAAGACCACCCTACCTTACCATATCAAAGTATAGAAACCATTTATAACAAAATAAAACTCTAAGCAAACCTGTTAAAACTCTAAGTTTTGAATTTCAGTTAACGTGTGGCCTTTCATTGGTTTAGGAAAGTCATAGCTTTTCAAGAATGTATTAAACAACCTTCTCCAATTTTTCATAAGCATCTTGCTTGAGAGGAATCCATCCCTGAATGGCCTCGCCGGCGACGGCGCTGAGCCAGGCGGGCCAACCGGCGGCCACCTGCTCACCCTCTATATACTTGTGTAAATTCCTCAGCCTAAAGCTCAAGGAGTCACCATTGGAACTCGCCCTCCCTGACTCACCCAACTCGCTGCCGCAACTCAGTTCCCCATTCTTCTTCTTCTTCTTCTTGTTATTGTTAGTGTTCTCGTTGTTCCCACAGTAACCCTTCTGACAACTCTTGTCGAACTCCGACCCGACTTTGATCCGACCCGAGTTGAACCTACCAGAATGGTCTATCGCTGGCGTCACTGACACCGTCTGCTTCGAGCTGACACAGCCCATCTCCGACCGAGCTTGACCCGACCCGGATCCGAACACTCCCACGCCCACAAAAACCAGCAAGAAAATTTAAAGGGCAAAACGAAAATGCAGAGCTCTAAAATGAAGAAGCTTGAATTTATACCCAAAACCAAGGGGAAAAAAAATGGAATGTTTAATGTCACTTTCTAGTGTATAACATCATCACTCCACTCTCTTAAGTTTTCATTTCCTTGGAAGTCTCCGAATAGTTTCTCAATTGGCCGAGAATTGCGGGAGCAAGAAGATTGGAAGATACGGGGGAAGAGAGAGAGAGAGAGAAGGTCATTAATTTGGCAGCGGAACGAGACGACCGTAATCCACGCAACTGTAGACAAATCTTTCTTTCGATGCGTACGCATTTTTCCTACTTTATATGTTATGCGTTTATATTGTTGATAAGGTGAAATATGTTATTACAGTAACGTGGTTGTGTTGAATGATGCATGAGGTCTTTAACTTTATTCTTTGTTCTTGTCTGGAATTGGGTTGGGTGCATTTTAATTATAAACAGACAGGCAGGCACGGAAAAGGTGTCTCGTGTTGCATTTTGGTTAAAACATTTTCTTGTAGGGTTGGGAGATGGAGACCGTGGGAGGTGGTCTCCACCCTCCACCCAGTTTAGTTATACTGCATCCAATGCTTTCTGCAGAGTAGCGGTAGGTTATCGTTTTGAAACGTTCAAATTTTATTGGTGTTGACTTTGTGACGTATTTTATTTTCCAAATGTAGGCTATAATTGTGGGAAATTAATGTAATAAATAATACTAAAAAGGAAAAGGAAAAATAACTCTACCTATTCTCTTCCTTCCTTTTCCTGCCACTCCACTGTCCACACCTTTCGTCTGACATATACACTGCCGCGTTTACAGTGGAGTTTACCCTATGGCCCCAACTGATTGGATTTTTTTAACCATTGGATATTGCTGATTTTCTTTTTATTATATAACATATTTTAGTATATATATTATTCTTACGAATAGTAATATTGACATGCAAAATACATATTAAATGGAATAAAAGTCCCAGACACTTAACATTATTCAATAAAATTATGTTGGAATGAATGGGGGCCGTTGAGTTGGGTTGGGTTGGGTTGGGTTGAGGAGCTGATGCTGCTTTACTCTCTGATCATTCATTCCCATTCTTTCTATCCTTTTTTTCTTTCACCTTTCAATAAGAAAAGGACGTGGAATTCGAATATTTAGGTGTTTCTGTAACTCATATTCAATCCCTAGGGATAAAGAATGCTTAAAATGTGCGAATCTAACTCTGTAGAGCTGATCTTACATATATTTTACACAACAGCTTTTGCTTAGAGCAATTATGCATGTGATGTGTGCCACCACCACTGCTCTCATATTTAGCTATAATGGCTGCCTCCCATGATTGAATCAGAATTCTTGTACATACTTGATTGCCCTCAATCCACATGCCGCGCAGACGACATCGTAAGCCACTACCAACGGTACCTTTTAACACAACATCAATTTAAGGTTGTGCTTTTCATAAAAAGGTGAACCAATTTAGTCCGTAAATGAACATATCACTGTGCCTGAGTTGGCAAGACAAGTTTGGCTCCAGAGGTACAGACTTTTATCTTTAATACATATCGGGATCATTACCTTGTATAAAGTAATATCAGCAAACCAAAATCTCTGTCAACTTAATTTTTCCTTTCAATGGCGTGCTAAGAATACGACCACGTACATCAGCTTTTAATATGACAAGCTTCTCATAACCAGTAATAAATTTATTATATATATACATAATAATCAAAGCTACTCGTACAACGAGGGGACTGAATGGTCAATGGTCAAGTTTTAAGATAGGCGTAAACTAAAAAATATGGATGTTATTATAAGTAGACATTGATTCTCACTAGTTTAAATCAGGCTATGATCTAATTGGCTTATCTGTCACGAGCTGAGTTAGTAGAAACGTTCCATAAAATAAGTAATTTCATTTTAATGGAGATACTACCTTTTGTATTAAAACAAGAAAGAAGTATTAATCTGACTCTATAACAAGACAAATTCTTTCAATGGACGAATTTACCCTGGTTATCACAGTATAGATACACAGGCGAGGTAATTAGATACTTACCAAAGCAGATTCACGAAAACACAACTTTTCGCAAGCACTTCAAATTATATTCTAGTTAACTAAGTGGCTATTATTGTGCCTTTCTGGAACTAAAACTATACAAAATCATCTACCAAATCCATCAACACCAATTAAAAATATGAAGCGTATAGTAAGGATAGCCCACTCAATTCAGCAAGAGAAAAAAAGAGAGAGAAAGGTGGGGTAAGTCAAAGGTAGGTCTACTGTTGTCGACATCCCAACAACTTCACTCTTCATCTCTTACAGGACCAAGAACTATTTTGGTTGCATAATGCATTGAGAATGGCATACACCAACTCAAACTCCGGAAGGGACAAAAATATCTAAAAGTTGCATAAGATGATCATAGTTTGAGGCAACTTTTCATCATTGGGGTTATTTCCATGAACATGTTATTAACAAATTAATTAGAGGAAGAACTTAATCATTCAATAGGAGCATTTAGACGCATAGAGATTCTCCAGAAACACAAAGTTTTGTCCACATGCAATTTAAAAATGATTGGAGATAAGCTTTCTTTTCACTTTTCTTCAGAAACGCCTGGTAGAGATCTACAATTGTTGTTGGTAAATTTCTTTTCTTTTCGTTCTTATGGTCTCCGCTTGGTGAATTTGGTGCATGCTGATAATTGCTTGAAGGTAATAATTTCTTTTACTTCTCTAGATAGTAGATAGTGGTGTTTGCCAGCTTGGTGCATCATCATTATTTAGAACGGTTTTAAAAAAGACTAATTTAATAAGTGAGTGGACTTCCAAAGTCTACAAAGACAACTATAATCAAATTTGATGTGGGTCAATGAAGACTAAAGTCCATTTTTCCTCTATCTATCTTATGGGAAGTGATTATTTTTATTGAAGTTTGGTAGAAGTAATCGAGATCTATCCCTTGGTCACTCAAGAAATACATTTTCTTCTCGAAGTGGAGGGATGCGTTGGTTAAAAGGAGCCTAGTATATTTGATAATTGTACAAATCCAATTACAAATAGTGATGACATTTAGGTCTAGGCTAGATCCAGCTTGACCCGAGATCAACGGTTCAGGCATGGGTTGGTTGAGTCTAGGGACGAACCTTGGGCCCAAAAATTGTGAAGCTTGAGCTCAAGGCCCAATTAGTTTATAACTTAAACGACATTGTTTTGCTTCGTTTTCTATTGTCACTATTTCGTTTCGAAGAAAATGACGTCGTTTTATTTTTACACTGCTTTGAATCTGAACAAATAAAACAACATCGTTTTAGTCTAGGTTTTATAGTCTCTACATGTAAAACGATGTCGTTTTAGTCTAGGTTTCACTACCGCCCTCCTCTCCTCTATCTTGCTCTATTTTGCTCTTAACCAGCTCTCACAAACAATGCCACCCTCCTCTATCTTTCGCTCACTATCACCCTTTCACCACACATCCCAGTCACTATGTTGCCCCTTTGTCACACCACCCCACTACCTTACTTCCTACCACTATCTTTTTTTCTTCTTCTCCACCCACCCATTAAGGTAAGGTTCCTGAATCATTTGTTTAAAGATTTAACTTGTGAGATACTATAGTTTTTGGAATTACTATCGTTTGGAGGGTGTTTTTGTGGGCTAACATGATCACATACACGGGTGTGTATGTAACTGTATAAGTGATTATGAGTTTTAAGAACTTACAAGGTCATATACACGCTCGTGTATGTGATTGCGTTATGTGGATAGTTGATAACCAAAAGAATGGTTAAATAATGACAACACATTATGTTGACAATAATTAGACTCAACTCAATAAACTTTTGAGATAATTTATATTTGCTAATATTGTTATCATTTACTTTTTCACTATTTTATGATTGATGGTAGTCATATATGTACATGGTAGGTTCCTTTATGTGTCGGCATCACATACAAACAAAAGGTTGGCGACTGTGTTAGGAGACTATATGATAGATTATAATACCGACATCGAATTTTCCACAAATTTGCAGCAATGCAACCATTAATAGTTGTATTGTCTCCATCAAATCTTCAACGGTAGCAAGTCAATTTTCTATCTCATTTTTGGTGGTATATATGACGTTAAACTATTTTTGGTTAGTAAAGGTGTTAAAAATCTTTGTTGTGACTTATTATTGTGATTATGAGATTCAATAACTTATAAGGTCATATATCCATCGTGGAAGTGATCGTATAAGTATAATTAAGTAACATACATGGTCATATATACGCTTTTATATGTGTCTGTAGAAGTATGAAAAAATTACAATGACTTACAGGATATCTATAGTTGAAACCAAAAGATTTAGGAAGTTTTGCAACTCATTGCAATCGATTTATCTTTAAGGTTCCAACTCTAAATACATTGAAGAAGGATATTATAAATATATAAGAGGATAAGAAAAAAAATTAAGAACATCATCGAGCATTGAAGGACAGATTGACATTACAACAGACATGTGGATAGTTGATAACCAAAAGAAGGGTTAAATAATGACGACGAGACATTATGTTGATAATAATTAGACTCCACTCAATAAACTTTTGAGATAATTTATATTCTTTACTATTGTTATCATTTACTTTTTCATTATTTCATACATGGTAGGTCTATTTATGTATTGACATCACATACAAACGAAAGGTTGGCGACTGTGTTAGGAGACTATTTGATAGATTATAATACTGACGCTGAATTTTCTACAAATTTGCAACAATGCAACCATTAATAGTTGTATTTTCTCCATCAAATCTTCAACGGTACAAGTCAATTTTCTATCTCATTTTTGGTGGTATATATGATGTTAAGGAGGTGTTTGTTTTCTTTTTTTCCCGTTTCTTGTTGTGATTTTTATAAAAAATGAAACTTCCTATTAAAACATGTTTGGTTCATTGTTTTTTATTACGCTGTTTTCAAAAATAAAAAAAAACTACAACTGTTTCACGAAAACAGAAAAATACGTTTCCCTAATATTTCACAACAGGTTTTCGTTTATTCTAAAACAATTTCTTTTTTCATAAAACAAGTTTTCTCTCTACGCCGACTTCAACATCTTCAGGGCCTTGCTGCAATTTTTCTAGCGATTGCTCCAGGTTTGTGTTTGCTTATGTTGCTTGTTACTGTACTATTTCTCTATTATTCTATTTCTATGATTTCTCCATGTATTTGTTATCTATATGTGCTTTCCTATCTGCTTGTTATTTTTTTTGTTTGTTTCTGCAATTTTTTCACGTATCTGCGATGTTACTTACATTTTTAGCCTTTAAAAGATCATCGTCTTTACAGAATACAGCACAAAGGAATGAAAATGACTCTTTTTAAATATGCTACAATACCTATGCATGTTACTGTAGCATTACTTGCTGATTGTTTCTACGATTTATGTGAGATCCCATATTAGTTAGAGAGGGGAACAAAGTATGTCTTATAAGGGTACGAATACCTCTCTCTTACAGACGCGTTCCATGGCCTAATGAACCAGATTCCATCAGAACTCCGAGGTTAAACATGCTTGGATGAGAGTGGTTCTAGGATGGGTGACCTCCTGGGAAGACCTCAGGAAAAGCAAAACTGCGAGAGCTTGGCTAGGCCAAGGCCCAAAGCGGACAATATCTGTAAGCGGGTGATCTAGGATGTTACAGGTGGTATCAAAGTTGGTACCTGAACCGTTGTGTCAGCTAGGCTGGACCCCAAAGAGGGTTGGGCTCTAAGGGGGGTGGAAAGTGTGAGATCCCACATCGGTTGAAGAAGGGAACGAAGTATGCCTTATAAGGGAACAAATACATCTAACTTACAGACGTGTTTTTCATGGCCTAATGGACCAGATCCTATCGAAACTTCGAGGTTAAATGTGCTTGGGAGAGAGTAGTTCTAGGATGGGTGACCTCCTGGGAAGGCTTCGAGAAAAGCAAAACCGTGAGAGCTTGGCTGGGCCAAGGCCCAAAGCGAACAATATTTATAAGCGGGTAATCTAAGATGTTACAATTTATCTGGTTACTTTCGTGTGTGTGTTTTCGTAATAGTAGGTTGGAGTTGCTGTTGTTTCTGATGGTGGTCGGAGAAGAGGAGGTGGAGGAGGGTTGTTAGTATTGTTGTTGGCTGAGCCTCAACGGCGATGATGATCTAGTTTTTTTTTTTGTATACCTCTACCTCTCTCTACTCTTCCTACCTTCCCCCTCGCATTCTTAACTTTTGGTTTTGTGGGTTTTGATATTGGTTATCTGCTTGTTGGGAGTTTAGCAAATTGGGATTTAATGAATACAAGGAATAAAAAGATATTGGTGTTTTTTCGGGACAATATAAGGAATCAAAAGATACCTTGGTTCTCTCATTTCCATTCATTTATAGAGGGGGAAAAAGCAAAGAAGATAACTTTGGTGGCGATGATGGGTGATGAGAGAGAAAAAGCGCAGAAGGTGAATAGAATGGCTGCATGGACTTTTGGACTAGGAACTGTTATTTCCCATTTGTGTTTTTTTAAGTTCAACAGTATCTGTTGCATGGCATGTTGAGTTCTTCAAGATGAGTCTTACGTGTAGCTTTCCATTTACAGAATGTGCCTTTTATTCAACAGATACTGTTAAAATCCTTGTGGCACTTTATTCTATATTTTTAACCTTTTATCTTATCTCAAGCAGTTGTTCTACTTCTCTACTTTATACATCGGCCTAAAATCTGTATCTTTCCTTCTATAATCTTACTATTGCACTCGTGCCACGCTTGCCTATGACACATTGATATTATTGATTATTGGATATTATTGATTATTGGATATGATAGCCAAAAGGTCTTGCCTGTGTACTTGTTGCACTCGTATGACACATTGACACTTTTTTTTTGGCAACCCAGTACATATTAAACATCTTATAGTATTCACGATTAAGTCATATATATATCATCTAAGTGCAACTCAAGCAAAAAGAACAAGAACATTGCAGTTGCAAATCTTATCTTCAAAAGAACATCTCTAGTATATTTCCTTACAAGTCAAATCTCACATTCCATCGACCTTTTATGTCTGCATTCAGAGTCCAGTTATTTTCCTTAATCTGAAAATAAGGCATCTTATCGATTACTTCGTATCCAACTTTAAACTAACATCCTGATGTTTCTCCTTTTGGCTTCCTCTCCTTGAGTTCTTTGTCGAAATTGCATCGTCCCTGAACTTTGAAGTTTAGCTAGCCATCATTAGTCAAATGAAATGCCTTCTTTCCGCGTATGTTATAATGTAGCTTTTCATGTCTTGTGTAATGTAGCTTTTCCATAGCATGAATTCTCAGAGCTTTAGAGTCAAGTCCACACCCTAAAAACCCCAACTTTAGTTCGTAAGCTCACATTGACACTATTGATTATTGGATATGAAAGCCAAAAGATGTTGCCTATGTACTTGTTGCATTCCTATGACACATTGACACTATTGATTGTTGGATATAATAGCCAAAATCTGTTGCCTGTGTACTTGTTGCACTTGATAATATTCAGACGTGTTTCATTTATCTTCACATAACAGCTATTGTTCCTTATAAGTTGGGAGAATTGAAACATTAAATGCTTTGAACATGAGTTTTTGATGTCATTTATTGTGAATCTTGTTCTTGTCTTCACGTAATAACGTCATTTATTATGAAACCTATTCTTTTCTTCACGTAGCTTATTGTTGTTTATAATCGTGGGGAAGCAAAACATTAAATGCATTTGTACGTTAGTTGAATTTGCTTGTGAATCCTGATGAAGTGGCTTATTACATTAAGCTGAAGCTGAAATAAAGGAATGTGTAAATGATTTATTATAGTAATTTTGCTACTAGGTTTTCACATATAGTGAAAATTTAACTTGTGTACAAGTTTAGACACCAAATATTTTTTAAGAAATTATTATGATTGTCACATGTTTATTTTAAACTATATTTAGCGTTTAATACTTTGTAAAAATTATTATGATTGATGTCACTTATATGTTATTACATTTAGAGATGGAAGGCTTAAACAATATGAATGATTATAATGATTGTATGGAAGTAAATGAAAAAGATGGAGTATGGAATGATATTATAGAGATGTATTTAATCTCTTTAATGGTTGAAGAAGTGAAAAAGGAAAATCGAACGACTACTACCTTTTCCAAATCTAGTTGGAAGAACATTAAAGCAAGGCTTCAAACAAAATTCAATAAGGAGTATATTGATATTCAATTGAAAAATAAGTATAATGGATTAAGGGCCATATTGAACAATTTCAAGAACTTACTCAAAGAAACATGAATCGGTTACAACTCTTTTTACTGGTGAAGTTAATACTACAAATGAATGTTGGGAAAATCTATTTAAGGTAAAATATGTCTTTTGTTTTATTAATATATCATATTATATAATATTCATTCTCATTTATCTTTTTCATCATTATAGGTGTATAAAATAGCTCACAAATTAAAAAAAAAAAGATGTAAGAAATTTTTAGACTTGTGTCATATTTTTGGAGGTACTACTGCAACTGATGTGCATGCACATCTATCAACTAAATCTCCATTGAATAGTATAGAAAAGGAACATGGAAATGATATTGATGAAGATTACTCGTATAATGAAAAAGAAGATCAAGATAAAAGCTCTCCGTCTAAGAAAAAGAAGTCTCCTAAGAGCAAGAAGACATAGAAGACACATTCTAATATTGTAGAAGAAGCCTTACTTATACTTAGTGAACAATAAAAAAGGAATAATGATTTACTTAAGAAAAAATTGAGTAAAACATAAAGATGGAATGCCTGAATTCTTTAGATAGAATGTCTGAATTCTTTACTCAAGAGTCTAACATAAAGATGGAATGTCTGAATTCTTTAGATGAATTGGGTGTTGACAGTGTGCAATATGGAAAAATTGTGAAGGCTTTATATGATTCTCCACTTTATATGGATATTTTTTTGAAGATGACACAAACAAAGAAGCTAGATTAGATTATGTCGCTTTAGTTATATTTTCATGTTATTGCATATCGAATTCTTATTGATTTGACACTTTTATATTTATTCCATATTTTGAACATTTTAAGTTTGTGCTTTGTATAAATATTTGACTTAATTTTAAGTTTATATTTTTTATGAATATTTTCCATATTTGATTAAATATACTTGATTGAATATTTTATTAATTATTTAATGTTGATATTGTAGATACATGAATTTCTTATCAGATTTCGAATCAAATTCTGATGATGAACAGAAGAAGGTAATCATTATTTCTATAGTTGGGAGAGAGAATAAAAATATTTGCATTTACTAATCATTATTTCTGTAGTTGGAGGAGAGAACAAATATTTTCATTAACAAAAGCAACCATGTAGAACTTTTGCTTTTCCAGGTCATGATTGGATATTAGAACTTTTGAATGAGAATCCTACAAGGATTTATGAAAACTTAAGAATGAGAAAGATAATCTTCTTGAGTTTATGTGATAAGTTGAAGAGTTTAGGAGGCTTAAAGGTAACAAATCATTTGACTGTGGAGGAACAAGTAGCAATTTTCTTGATGACTATAGGGCATAGTAAGACAACTAGAGTCAATACAAAACGCTTTCAACATTTGACCTAGACAATTTCGAAATACTTTCGAAAAGTCTTATATATAGTTAATTGTCTTACAAAAAGAGTCATTACTCCACCATTCGAAATACTTTCGAAAAGTCTTATATGCAATTAATTGTCTTGCAAAAAGAGTCATCACTCCACCATCTTTTACTAATACACCTCTTAGATTCAACATAGTTCAAAATTCTTTCCATATTTTCAGGTATATTCATATATTTAATTACTATTTTAATTATGTCCTTATGATTAAAAATTAGTTTTAATATATTTTTAATTTTTAGGATTGTATAGGAGCAATAGATGATATATATATTGATGTACATGTTCCGACCGATGAACAAATACCATACAAGGGCAATAGAATTAATCCAACCCAAAATATTATGTGATGTTGCTCATTTGACATGTGTTTTACATATGTAATGGCTGGATGGGAAGGTACTGCAAATGACTCTCGAGTTCTTTTGGAAATAGTGACAAATCTAACAAATCAATTTCCTATACCTCCACAAGGTACTATATTATTTTAAATAAACATAGTAATTATGATTAATTTTTAATATCTTTTTGTTAATATCATGTTCTTTCTATGTTAGGTAAGTACTATTTGGTTGACTTGGGCTACATTAATATGCTTAGATTTCTTTCACCATATCGAGATGAAAGATATAATTTGCGAGATTATAGAGGCAGAGGAAGACCTCAAGGTCCACAGGAATTGTTTAACTACAGACATTCTTCATTAAGAAATGTTATTAAAAGATGTTTTAGAGTTTTAAAAGCAAGATTCATCATACTTAAAAACTTGCCGAGTTATGATATGAAGAAACAAAAATACAATGTTATTGCTTTTTGTGTTATACACAACTATATTAGAATATATGGACAAAGCGACTGAAAATGAAGAACAGATTAGGGAAAGTGAAAATGAAGATGCAAATTTTCAAGTGAAGTATAATATCACTCCAACAAAACTTCGAGGTATGTCTTGGAAGCGAGATTAAATTACTAGACAAATGTGGATTGATTATATTATTTTTAATTGATTTATGTTTCTTTTTGTAAATGATAGTACTATTGTATTTTCAAGAATTATAGTATGATTGACATATTTTATTGATTAGAACGAATTAATACAATTTCTAATTTATGTAATTTTATTATATACAATTAATGTGTAGTTTTTAATAATATTTGATTTGCATATATTTAATTTTAGTTATAATGATAATTAATTAATTTAAAAATATAATGTATT
>JANZLX010000006.1:27688412-27705716 GCA_025531955.1 Erythroxylum orinocense | reverse complement strand
ACTATTTTAATTATGTCCTTATGATTAAAAATTATTTTAATATATTTTTTAATTTTTAGGATTGTATAGGAGCAATATATGGTACACATATTGATGCATATGTTCCGACCAATGAACAAATACCATACAGGGACAAAAGAATTAATTCAACCCATAATATTATGTGTTGTTGCTCATTTGACATGTGTTTTATATATGTAATGGCTGGATGAGAAGGTACTGCAATTGAATCTTGAGTTTTTTTTTGAAACAGTGACAATCTAGCGAATCAATTTCCTATGCCTCCATAAGGTATTAATATTATTTTAAATAAACATAGTAATTATGATTCATTTTTAATATCTTTTTGTTAATATTATGTTTTTTCTATGCTAGGTAAGTACTATTTGGTTGACTTGGGCTACACTAATATTCCTGAATTTCTTTCACCATATCGAGGTGAAAGATATCATTTGCAAGATTATAGAAGCAGAGGAAGACCTCAAGGTCCACAGAATTATTAACTACAGGCATTCTTCATTAAGAAATGTTATTGAAAGATGTTTTGGCGTTCTAAAAGCAAGATTCCTTATACTTAAAAACATGCCGAGTTATGATATAAAAAAACAAAAATACATCGTTATTACTTGTTGTGTTATACACAACTATATTAGAATGTGCGGGCAAAGCAATGAATTATTTGAAAGTTGTGTTGAAAATGAAGAATAAATTAGGAAAAGTGAAAATGAAGATGCAAGTTTTCAAATATAGTATAATATCACTTTGACACAACTTTAAGGCATATTTTGGAAGCGAGAAGAAATTGCTAGGCAAATGTGAAGTGATTATATTATGTCTAATTGATTTATGTTTCTTTTTGTAAATGATAGTGCTAATATGTTTTCAAGAATTATAGTATGATGGATATATTTTATTAATTGGAACGACTTAATATAATTTCTAATTTATGTAATTTTATCATATACAATTAATATATAATTTTTTAATAATATTTGATTTGTATATATTTAATTTTAACCATAATGATAATTAATTAATTTAAAAATATAATGTATTAGTTAGATTAGGTTGGATGCATCAACAGTTAAGTCCAAGCTTTGGCCGAAAGTTCATTCAAGCTTAAGCCACGTGATTTGATCCTTAGGTCGAGCCCAATTAGGTAGTTTAAAATGACATCATTTTAGAAAAAATTCATAAAATTACATCATTTTGAGAGAGTTTCTCTAAACTAAGGTCATTTTGTTCTAAAGATTGGAGTACTTGGATAAGGTCTCAACTTGACCCTTTAAGCTCAAACTCAATCTCATATAATCTTAGCTTGGCTCGTTAATTTTGGGTTAAGTGATTTTATCATTCTAAATATGAAATTTGAAGTTTGAAACTTAAATTATAAATTTTGACGGGAGAAGATAAAATTTCAAACCTAACAAGTTAGGATTCTCACATATTTATCTGGGCTTTAGAATATCAACATTTGCTTATATGCTAGTGGGGTACATTGTAGACATTTGAGGCATGATCGTGGGTTTGTTATCGTGGCTTTGTCACCTTTCTTTACATACGCATGACTCATTGAGTGAACCTACATCCTAATACTCTCAATACTTACAATTGAGTTGTCAAATTTATACCTCTAACCTTCTGAATCATGAAATCTAACTATTGAGACATGCAAAATAATGTATACGTATTAGCTTGCAACCTTGTAACGACTATATAGAAGAGAAAAGTTTCATTAATGAAATACCTTAATTACTATTTAGCTTCCATATTCTTTTTAATTGAAGGTGAAAAATGAATTATGGAAAATAAGTAATTTATATCTGCCTGAAAATGGCCATATATAATATTAATATCTCTTATCTTTGATTGATCATTTTCATCAATCAATCCTTGCATGAGAAACATTAGAACCAACCTCTCTTATGAAACCCGGACCGAACCGGCCGGTCTGACCGGTGACCGATCGGTGGTCCGGTCCGAGTTATACCTCAAAACCGGTCCTAAATTGGACCAGTGTGAACCGGTCAAAACCGGTCAATTGACCAGTTTTTGACCGGTCCGACAACTGGTCCAACTATTTTTATTTTTTTTATTTTTTATAATATTTTTAATATTATATATAATTAAATATAATTATTGCATAATTATTACGTCACACCGGTTCGATGACCGGTTCGGTTTTGAGAACACTAGAACCAACAATAGAGATGCATTCTATTCCCACTTAACTATCTCCCATCTTCATCAATCAATCCTTGCATGAGAAACATGAGAACCAACAATAGAGATGCATTCTATTCCCAGTTAACTATCTCCCATCTTCATCAATCAATCCCTGCATGAGAAACATGAGAACCAACAATAGAGATGCTTTCTATTCCGACTTAACTATCTCCCTTCCTCAAATTTAAATTCCCTTGCCCTTTTGTTGCTTTCATTTCATGATCATCAGCATCATTTCTTCTTATAGTTCAGCAATAAAATGCGAGTATCCGTTAATGTTAGGTTAAGAAAAATAAACATACCTTTGCAGGGAAACCGCAGCCTTTAATCTACCGAAGAAGACTGTCAAGGATTTTATACTTGAATATCTTTTAGGCTCTAATCGTAACTGCGTATTACATGACTTGCACCAGCTAGACTCTAGTGACTACCAAATTTCAAGGTCACCTGATGGACGTAAATTGACTGCTTCAAAAGTCTAAAGCTGTTTTGGTACCGAGGCAAACGAAACTGCCCTTATGGACTTGAAGCAGATTAGGCCCATGCCTGAATCATGAAATATTAATACTGCAACGTTGAATCTGTTAACTATTACAAGCATAAACAATTTCCCAAAAAAGAAAAAATTCTTGCTAAAGTATCCTCGTTTAAAGTAACACTAATTATATGTCTATTAACAACCACTTGTATTTATTACGTAAACATCTTTCAATCCAATTGTTTGAGCCAACCAGTCTGGTTGCCAATACAAGATTCCGAATAGAATGAATACGCTGTGCCAATTGATTTCACAAGCATGACCAACCTATATAACTCAGAAGACAGCAATCATAACTGGCATGATAAATGAGCCATTGAAGTAGAGGCCAAGGTGCCAAATATATAGGTCAGTCCCCTTAAGATATGAAGCAACTCTCAAGATGAATTTATCAAAAAATCCCATGGATTAGAACTATGCAACTAGATGATGGATCATACCATCCACCACCAGCAAGCCTTTTAAATAATTCCAGGGGGAATTCCTCCAAGTTACAAAGTCTGAAATCAGAACATGGCCAAGGGCACAACACAATCAATATAATTCTAGAAAGGGGTGAAATAGTACCAAGTGCTACAAGTTCACTCACCAGAAGTGCCGATTAGATTTATAGCAACATACCCACTGGTCTTTTGTAGGCTCGTGATAAACTGTCAAAAGAATTCCACATGATTTTGCTGAATAAGGCCCACAAGTTCATTCTATTTTGCAAGGAGCCATTCTATTTGTTGCCTTAAAATTGCCAAGCATTTCAGCCACACTTCTGCAGCGACACTCTTTTCCAGGCCGGATGACATCCCCATAAACTGCCATTTCAATTATGTCAAGCTCCCTATCTGAAAATATATCGAAACAAGTGAACATTCAACTAAGAGTCCATTGATGAATCAAGTTCTGAATAATACAGAAGACACAGCACCCAGTATTATGACCAATAAAGTGAAATAGTCAAGTCAGAAAACTGGGCACGCAAATCTGAATAGAAGCAGCTTGGAAAACAGGCTTCAGCCAGAACCTAACAATATCATTTGGATACGACAAAACAACCACAAACTTGATATCTGTTAGTTCTTATCGTACATGTGAAGTACTTTGGCACCCAATTAAACTTCAAGTCTGACATTATTCAAGTTAGAGATCACCAGCAGATAAGATCAAAGCAACAACAATCTTGATACAGGTCATACAAACTCTATAGTGATTAAATCATTCCAGTTACCACCCACATGTATCCTCAAACACCATTAGCACCATTAGAAGCTTTTGAAACATCATCACATGATGTTCTCAAACATTACAAGAAAAACAGTCAATTCTTTCAGGGGTAAAAGAAACAACCACCATAGGCTCCCTACCCTGAACCTCATAACAACACCATATGATTCCTCTTCCATGATCGTTTTATGGCAGAAAAGCATAGAATTAAACTAGAAAATTCAAGGATCTCAACCATTTCAAATGTGTTCCTACTATTCATTTGCTTCATGCCAACGATACATGTAAAATTCTGAAAATTTGTCTATTCTCTTTAGTAGTATTGGCTTAATAAAAGGTCTAGTCTGGTGACGATATTTCATCACCAAATTTTATCCCTGTATCTCGATTATGAAGACACTAGTTGTTTCAGTTAAGGTTTATCACTCTTAAAACCACCCACTACAGATCAGCTAGTCTGCAGATTATGAATTCTCTTACCTCCTTAACATGACAAAAGCCAAAGTCAAAAGGTTGAACCTCAAATCTTACTTGGTATCCGTTTTTATTATTATCGTTTCCAATTTTCCAATTTGTGATTTTGGTTTTTGGTCTGTTTAGAAAACAATATTATCTTCTGGGTGAAATAAACACATATGAGTATTGATATTAATAATATAAGGAAGTCCATATAACTTGACAATTATGTTCTCGTGAGATTGAATGTTTCGTAATAAACAAAATTGCTCTTATTTTTTCCGAAACAAAAATGCAAAGATGATATCCTCATTCAGAGTTGCAAGCTCAGCGTTCAAAGAAAGTACTCAACAAATTCACTAACCAAACTCTGAAAATAAGCATCTTCTTGTTATAAAGACAGTCCGTCACTCGCAAAGAAAAGAAAAGCAAACATACCAGTGAAATTGACATCACAAGAATAACCTTTTAACAAAGTTTTGTCAACCCCATCTTTGTCTGATTTATATCTGTTCACCCTTGTTTGCAGTATTTGACAATTTTCTGCCGTGGACTCACCACCTGCTACGAACAAACACACAATCACAAACACCCCAGAACAAAAATCTATGAACTTTATGCCTCATGGGGTTCAAATTTCCAGAAGAAAACCTCGTCCACAACTCGATTCGTAGTTTTTAGCGACTTTAAACGAAAAGTGAGCTTCTATGCGAAAAGACTGCAATTTTATGTCGACTCACAAAACAGAAGTTCAACAAACCTTTGGAGAAGGGAACGATGTGGTCGTACTCGAAGCAGAGGCAACCTTGGCAGTTGCAGAAACGTTTGCAGACAATGTTGCCGGCAGAGTCCTTGCGCCACCTTTCAGGGTGTCGACCTGGGACAATTTCCGCCTTTGCCCAGCACATATTTTTCACCAATCTGTCGAAGAACCTGGGTCTCTCCTCTCCACCGTCGTTGATCCCGCCTCGGCCACGGCGGGGTGATGGTGGCGGAGAAGGAAAAGCGCTCATCTCTTTTGTATCCTCTAGATACGCAGCGTTTTCTGTTTGCCAAATTTTGGTCAATAAGTGGTGGCAACTGGCAACCCGGTGCATTTAGTAATTAATATTAATATAAAGTTCACTAAATATATTATGAAAATTCTATCCTGAACTGTAAATTAATCTTATTCACTAAATTTGATTTAAAAAATACAAATTTTATTTCTTGCTATGTCATGTAAAATTTCTATTTCTGAATACAGTTTTGGAATCTTGTAATTTAAATTTAATATTATGTTTATTTATAAATAATCAACAATTGATGACTTCAAATAGAGTTTTATTATAGTAATAAATTGTGTTTTTTAAAATTGATGTAATTAATATTTTATTGAAGAATTTAAAAATATAAAATTTATCTATTAGTCTAATTTATCAAATAATTGCAAAAATCTTTCAAACTAAATTCATCATATGAACAAAGATTTTGTTTTCATGAGAGTAATCCAAACATATATGTAATTCCAATATAAATAAATGTTTTGGTTTCCATCTGTATGACCATTCTCTGGCAAAACAAGTACAGCAGACTGCCACCTTTTACGTACGTCCAAAGATAATACAAACATCAATGATCAAACAACAAGAAAGTAGTAGCTACAACAGGTTCAGATCGATCACTACAATGCCTTTGCAACGCGAGCAATTACTGGCAAAACATCGTAGTCTCCATCTGCAACAACTCTCACCACCTTGTTTTCTCCGGCAGACAAAAACATGTTTACATCAATTGCTAAGCACCATAAAGATGCAAGCTCTGATCCTCTATATTTTCCCGCAAACTTTTAGTTACCTCTTCTACTGTTCATATGTTTATCTCTGTGTCTCTTCCTCTAAGATGTGGTTCAACCCTTTTGAACATTCTCCAAGATATTCGTCGGTTTTCAGAATATAGAGATTGGTAAGTTCGTAACTCTTGGTTACACGCAAATTAACCACTATGATCATATTACGTTAAAATTAATTGCAAGGCAAATGTGATTTTATTTGATGCAGATTGGCTCTTGGAGGGTCCTTGGGAAAATCTTGTCTTGCATTGCAATAATATATGGGTGAGATTGATGCCAGACCCATTGAACGGGTACAAGTTGTAGTGACCCACTTTGGTGAGCAAGGTGAAAATCAAAAGAAATATCAGCATTCTAGGCACAGCAGTGGTAGCAGTAGTGAGGTAAGATGTTAGCAAATAGTTCACATCTTGAAATCTTACGTTTTCTAATTACTGGATAGATCAGGTGGAGTTAAAATTTCAATCGTCATTTCTGGTTCTGAAATGTTTGCTACAACTATTTGACAAGTAACTGATTTAAAGCTTTTTAACGGGTTGAGATTAAATTAGGTTGGATTTATGCGTTTCCAGATATGGATTGTTCCTGATTACGGATATAGGCTTATGTTTAACGGTTTGTTTACGACCTTGTTAAGGAAAGTCTCGAGTTAGACTGATCCTGAAAATGCTTAAGATACGTTTTGCTACTAAACGAGCAATATTCATCAGATTTGTTACTTTTGCTCATGTCTTGACAAAGAAACAGTTCGAGTGGCCATCATATTGTTCATTGTTTCTTTGGTCTCCAGGGAATGGATAAAGAGAAGGATGCTGAGAACCTGCAAAGAGAGTTAGCCAATTTGAAGGTGCAGTTGGAGGCAAAGGACTCTGCTTACCTGCAACTACAGCTTAATCTAGAAAACCACCAGAAAGCTGCCGAGGAGCTTTGCACTCAGCGGAAAAATTCCGAGCGTGAGAGAGATGCCTGCATAGAGGAATTGACAGGAGCCAGATATAGGATCTGTGAACTTGAGTCCAAGGTGCATGAGATGGATGATCAATTCTTAGAAGCTGAAAAGATAAGAGAGCAACTTTCGTATGTTCTATGCGAGTTGGAGTCTACGCAAGGAGAGATGATGAGAATGGAATCAGAGCTTGCTGCTGCCAGGGACGAGAAGCTGATGGCTCTGACTAAAGCAGAAGTGATCGAAAGTGCTGCAGCCATGGAAAAGGACAGAGCTCAAGATCTCCTAAATCATATCACTGAGTTAAACGAAACCATTTTCATGTCCAAACGGGCTATCATTGAAGCAGTAAAAGACAAGGCTGCTACTTTATCAAAGAAAGATGTTGAGGTAGAACTAGCAACAGAGAGAGCAGCTCAATCAGAGAAACAGATGGAAGAAATGAGAAAGCAAGTGGAAGATTTGGAAAAACAGCTATCGGAGAAATCTTTAGTAATTGATTCCCTGCAAATGGAATTTAATCAATCAAATGGAAAAGTAAGTTCACTTGACAATGAAATAAATGACATGAACCAGCTTAAGGCAGATCTTACAAGCAAAGAAGAAGAGAACTCTGAGCAGACATTCCACATTGAGGCATTAGAGACTGAACTGAATCGGTTAAAATCAGAACTAAAGAATGCAAATGATGAGGCAAGTACATTTAACCATGAAGTCCAAACGCTCACAACTGAATTGAAGAAGGTCAAAACTGAAATGTCCCAAATCAAGGAACGAGAAAATGAAGCACAGGTTGAGATAGCACTGTTGAAATCTAAGCTCCATCGAAAGGGGACGAAACTTGCAGCAGCTAAGGCAGTTGAGGCAAGAGCCGTGACGGCCAGGTCGGGGTCATTTCGTGCGGTTCAGCAGATAACAGTTGAAGCAGAAGAAGTTAACAAGGAGAATCAAATATTAAAGCAAGTAACAGATAAATTAACTGAAGAATCTGATGAGGTTAGCCTGATTGAATCTCAATGTGAGATTTCCTCTCAGATTACGGAAGAGTCAAGAGCTGGAGTTGACAGAGTAGATGAAAATCATGACAGTATCACAATATCACTCGACGAATACAAGTCCTTGATTAGAAAAGTTGAAAACGTCGATCAATCTCTAGGACAGGATCAGGTGGAAATGCTGAAGAAGGAGTTGCATGCTGCGGTGGCAAGAATCATGGAGCTCAGGACTCGGGCAGAACAAGCTGTTACTAGAGCAGACGCTGCTGAGAAAGCGAAAGTATCACTAGAGGATCAGATAAAGCGGTGGCGAGAACAGAAAAAGAGAAGAAAGGCTGCATTAGCTGCACTGAGGGAGGAATCTTCGTCAAGAGAATCTCGTATTGTCACTTATGATAGTTCACCCAAAAAATATCTGCCGCTGGGTGAGTTTCTCAACATCAAATTTTAATCTGTGCAAGTAACTTTCAGAACACTGATGTTGTTTCCCTAAATAACCTTGAATGTTGTCTTTCAAACACTAACAAATGAACATACATAGCAGGTACTATTGGTTGTATCAGAAGATAAGAGACCTTATCTTTACAAACAGTTCTCTAGTGTTAATTAACTGAAATCTTTAGGCATGGATGTTCTGCTAGAAAATCAGATGATTATGTATTTCACGATAGACCAGTCTTCCATGGCTAGCTCCCTCGTAGCATTTATTTCTATTCTGCAACCTTGATGGTTCATTGCTGAACTTGCCCATCTGTTTATTGCCCCAGAAACAAAAGTTTGAAAACAAGTTCACAACTAGCTCTAGCTATATCCTTGCATACCACTGCTTTACAAACTGCTTTTTGTCATTTTAAGTTGATAGTTACATCATTGATTAATGTTTCATGTGAACTATTTGGGAATTTTATTCTTATTGTACATTTATTAGGTATTACTATTACAATTAAAGTTTTAAAAAAATTAAATTTTGATCCAATATGAAAATAATAAAATAATTCAATAAATAATCATATTAATGTTGGAAAATCAGGGTGAGATCAAACACTGAACTTTTTGTATGATTTTACGAAAGTCAATACTATTTGAAATTCTATATTATGTTAAGATATAATATATAATAAAGATGAATCTTAATTCTTACCTTATTGTGAAATTTGATCATTTTCTTGTCACTTTCCTCAAAATTGTTTTTGAAATTGATTCATCTCAACTACAGTACACACAAAAGTGGTATTCACAGAACGTGTTGAGAAAACTTTACAACTGTTGTAAAAAAAGTTAGGTGAAAAGTGTTAATTCCCTTAGAGTCTAAGCCTGTTTACAATATAGGTTTTAGAAATTTTAATAACTTAATTAAAAATGAATTCTAATTTTAATGAAACTTCAATTAGAATTAAGTACCCATTATGTCCAAATAAAATTCAATATCTCATAACAATCTTTATTCATTAAATATCTTATCTTTAATTATAAAGTATCTCAAACTTTACAATCAAATTCAACTTGATTAAAAATACCTTTTTCCTTTTCAACCCATCCTTTTTGTATGACCTGTTAGGTTCTAAAATATGTTGACAATGGATATAAATTATAACCTTAATCATATTTAAGATTAGATAAATTAAACTCTTTATTTTATGTTTAATTCTTTGACTAAACAATTTATATCTGTAGATCAAGATTGACATTTAACAACTTATCATTACCACTTAAATATTTAGGAATGCCAAAATGAAATTTGACTAACTTTTTTGTGCATAATTTTTATATATAATTAAATCATTTCATCATACAATATTCCAATTGGACATAATACATGAAATTAATGTTTACTATATATTTGAGTCCAACCACATTAGTTCTCCATCATTAGTAATTGATTCAATTAATGATATTTAAAACTATTGTTAAAGTATCATTCCACCTTGGCCGTGGATCTTTTGAATCAATACTAATTAAGAACAATAAAACATTCTATTTAATTACTTTAGGGTGATGAAGTGTAGCGCCCCTTACCGCAAGGTACACACCGGGACACTCGAAGATCATTTCGGTATATATCCTACGATAAGGGCGAGCTACGATTGATCACTACATTCACTTCACATGGCATGGTATCATAATTTACTTATAAAACATCATAAGAAACACCACAATATTTTAAAACCAAACTTTTCCTCATTTCATTTCATAGAACCCGAATGCCCTACACTATGTCTTTCAACATTTTCTATATGTACAACATTAAGACCAAGTACAAAAGTATTATATGAAAGAGGAAAATATTCAAAGTCTAACTAATCTGTCCAAAAATCTCATCTGACCGACCTTTGAGCCATGACTTCTCTTGCTAATCATAATCCACACTACTGGTAGAGCCTCTCAATAGCTAAAGTCGTCTCTCAGTCCTAAAAAGACAACGTTGCAATTTTGGTGAGTTTTGCGAACTTAATGAGGTAACCATCATCGATGGTTCACTCAATTCATGCAACACATCATTTCCCATAACATATAATCACATACTGCAATTTACATAAATATTATATTTTCACTTAAGCATAGGTAAATTTGGCATTTCGTTCTAGCAAACATACTTAACAATATGCATATGAAATGCTTATGAGACACTTTCCAATTTTTACGTTGTTGTGGTGCCTGAACTGTCTCATATCCATTTTAGATACCGAGCTCATTAATAACTATCCTTTATCCGATGAGGGATACAAGGCTCATTTTATATAGTGAGCCTTAGGCCTTTAATCACTGTTTGAGCTCAAGGCTCTTTTCACTTATTGAGCTTTAAGCTCTGATCGGTAGCTATTCTGGTTACAACTGCCATTATTTGATTATGCATTCATGAATGGAATGCATATACCACAGTCAATCACATTATAAAGCACATAGGTCTTCACATTCACAATCAAGCAACACTTCAATATCTAAATCCACATTACACAATCATCAGACCTTCTGTCTAGAATCCACAATCAAACACATTCATTTATCATTCAAAACATAAGCTAAGCAAACAAGTAATTAAGTGAGACCGTCTAGGTTACTAACCAATTGCTCCCAAAGCTAATGCCTAAAATTTTTGACAATGTCTAGAGGTTGACGTTTCAGTTGCACCTCTATATCAAACAACATACACCAATATCACAATTTGTACAATCATAAGTGTTTAATAATGCACATAAATGAAATGAAATATGTACAATGCATGTTCATGACAATCCCAGGTATCTTACCATCAATTCCCATCAAAAAATCATTCTCATATCTAAAACTCATCTAAGTATAATTTATACTTAGGTTTATGCCTTACTAAAATCATTAAAATCACAATTCATTTCTCATTGAATCACTTCAAATTTTTCCAAGACACCCCATTCGAGTCTACTGTTCACGTTCAATTAGAAGGTGAAAATGAGGTAATTTGGTTATACTATCTTCTAGAAAAGTGTTCCTCTATATCCTATCTTTCTATTGATACCAAAATCGCTCAATTTGGATTAGTAATTGGGAGATATGCCTAAAATATTATTGGGCTGTTCATGTCCAAAAATCGTGTACTATTTACAACTTCCATCAAGAAATTGAACATCTTAGAGACTGAATCATAATTCGACTTCTTGAGATACTTTGTATGCTTATATCTCTAGTTTACTCCAAATTAAAAATAATCTCATTTGGAATCCTATATATTCAGATATAATCAAACTACTAAGGGGTGTTCAGTAAGATAATCCAATTTCACTGTTCGAACAGATTCCACATTTTGATTTGATCAACCTTGTTCAAGTCAATTCAGAATGTTACAAAACATTTTATGGAGAGATAGAAAAATGTGTTAGGAATATATTGGTTCAAAAATCACTTTATTTGGAGGTCGGATATCAAAGTTATGGCTGAAAGAAGCAATCAAGGTTTTGTCCTCAATCAAATTGAACCTATTTTAGGACAATAGCCATAACTTTCTCTAGAGATAACGGATTAAGATTTCCTTAGGTTCGAGAGGACTTCAAGATCTACAACTTTTCAAGAAGACCTTGAAGACAAATTCTATCGTCTAAAGTGTTAAATTTGGATCACAAGATGTTCTAGTCAACATAAGAAAGCAGAAAGTCAACCTAAGACGAGGGGTGAGATGAATTGAGAAAAACAAATGAAGCACAAAGCAGACGAATCGAAAAACAGACGAAGCAAAGAGCAGACAAAGCAAAAAGCAGATGAAGCAAAGAGTAGACAAAGCAAAAAGTAGACAAAGCAAAGAGCAGACGAAGCGAAGAGTAGCCAAAACAAAGTCAACTTAAGATGAAGCAAAGTCAACTTAAGACGATATGACGTCATCACAGACGATACGTCTTTACAAACAATACATCTTTACAGACGATACATCTTTACAGACAATATGACGGCATCACAAACGATATAATGTCATCATAGACGATACGTCTCTATAGACGATATGACGTCATCACAGACGATACATTTATACTCCTGAGCATCTCTCCTTATAAGGAACATAACTTTCAACTTCGATGTCCAAAATTACATACTTTATATCGTTGAAAAGATAAAAGAAAGATCTACAATTTTCATAAAGACAACTTTGTCAAAACCTCTCTAGATCAGTACAGAAAATTCACATAAGTTTTAGATCAAAAAGTCAACCTCTTAACTATTCATTCCCAGAAATTTCCAAGCTTCATTCTCTAAAATCCATGTTTCCTCTCAACTTCCATTTAAACACTCATTCCAATCTCAGATCATCATTTTACAACTACTCTTCAACTCAAAAAAAACATTTTCTTGATCATCTCTAAAGGATTCATCAACTCACGTATACACTTATATATTTATATATATACACAGTGAAGAAACAGAGCATGCTTCATCTTTCCAAACTTTAATCTTCTACACTAACCTTATACACCATTTCAATGCTATTTCTTGCTCCAAAAATCATTTTTACGTCATCTATTCACTAACAATCCATCAAAAACTAAATTAACACTATAACCCAAATTTTTATCTCATCAACAGATATATATATATATATATATGTAATTGCCAAGCTCCATGGAAATGACAATACTTCATCAATGTATTTCAAAAAAATCCACAACTCTAACAAATTTATTCACTGCTCACTTGTTGAAATCTTCAAAAGCTTCAACTATTTTCAAGCCCTAAATTCCATGCAAAGCATGTAATCCACTGTGAACATTAACCATCTTTTGGTTTTTCTTAAAGCAGAAGGAACAACTTGCAAAGTGGGATTGGTATAGGAAAAAGGAAAAACACAGAAATCACTTAGAAGGTATTTGATGAAAAACTTTGTGTATTAGGAGGAAATTCGAAGAAGGTGATTATGAAGAGGTTATCTGGACAAAACTTAACCTTTCAACTCTCAGAGAACAGTAACTTACTTCTAGGAAAAATACAAAAAGAAACTTGACACTTGTCACATTCCTATGGTCTAAGCTCTAACCAAGTTTCTCTTGAACTAAACTCTTTAACTCCCATCTTTATAATCCAATTATCTCCAAATATCTTTTGATTTCTTTTTCCTATTTTCCATAATACTCTATAAATTTCAAAATAAATCCTAAATTCAACAAAATTCACAAATATATAATTCCATTAATCAATAAAATTTCCAATATAAATAAATTTCAAATTCACAAAATTTCCAAAAATCACAACTTAGTCTAATTATACCCGAAATTATTCATGAATGCATATACAATTATTTTCATGTGCAACAATTTCACTATTCGTGTGTATGTGTATGGTATATTATGCATGAGCATGAAAAATGAGTTTCTAAGCTCTCATTGATTACTCACATTTACTATTCTAACCTTCCCGCAGATAATAGGATGTTACATGAATCTTACATTGATCACTTAATTACCTCCATATAGTTCATATTATATCCAACGACTACCGACTCAGCTACCCTTGACTAGAATAAGTCATAAGTAGTATCAAAATATACCAATTCTTATATGAGATACTTTGTTGATCTTAAGTCAAAAAATTACTAGTATAATCATCATAATGATAATTTTCATAGACATAAAAATAATGTTCAAAATGAAATTCTTATATGTGATCAATTTAATGAACTTGTTCTTAACAAACACCTACATGTTTATTTAAATATCTTCATTTTTTTTTTCTATAAGATCAACTACTTCCTTTATAAGAAAGAAATATAATGTAGTCTTTTTATATGTTCAATCTCAATAGAACAAGGATTAAGAACAACTTAGGGATAATATATAAATGGCATATGAATCTTTGTAATTTTGATCTCATCACATCATTTTCAATGTAAATTTATCAATTGGACTTTATTACATATATCTAAATATGTATAAGATAAAAAATGCATTTAAATAGTTATGTGAATAATTTACAATTAACTGATTGGTTATAGGGTATAAAACAACAATTATGTGAGTTGAAGTCCAATAAGAAAATGACTCTTTATTAATATGGATCAAGTTTATTAAACCTATAATAAATAGGTATAATAAAGTTAATATAAATAAAATCTCCTATACCTGTTTAATTAAGTTTCACGAACATCTAGTTTTCTCTAATTTATTAAGATATATGTACATTAAGAAAGGTGAAGAGAAAACTTACAAACATTTTTTAAGCAAATTCTTTAAAGGATGATCTAAAGTTTCACCAACTTGTTCAAAGGTCATCATGCTTACTCAAAAGTTGTAATAGCTTAATTAAATAAAAAGTTTATATATCTTCGTTTATACAAGTTTATAATTGAACTTAGGCTGATTAATAAAATTTATGTTATATATAAAACATGGTATAAAAGTAATTTCATAATTATATAGATAAATAAAGATTTTTCTAATTTCTCTACAAGGCAATAAAAAAATTTAATATGTTTTTATTTAAATGCATAGTATATTTGTTATATGGATTAGTATCTATATGATATCAGTACACATTTGGTGCATGTTACACATGTGTCATGAATGCTAGAGTATGTCCCCACACATTTGACACATGAGTTGCATGTGTTCCACGCATTTCGGCAGCACATAGAGTGTCACACATATAATACATGTATGATTGTTGCCACACGTATGCTGACATCAATGTTATACAGGTCAAAAAATCCAAAATTATAGAAATGACCGTGTGTCGTAATGCTAATTAAAATAAAAATAACTAGACTGTTACCGTAGAATAGCGAGTCTAGGTAGATCCCACAAAGAGTGCGTGTAAAGTTTATAAAATGAAAATAATCGATGTTTACACTTAAAAGGGGGGTTTTGGATTTTTGAAAAGAAAAAGAAAAATAAAACTAACTAATAAAAATAAAGTAAAGAAAACATGCAATAAAATGAAAAATGTAGGGAATTTGGTAGGGACCCGATTCTTCGGTTCAATCTCGGCCTAAACCCTAATTAAGCATATGTTATTAATTTGTTGTTCTTTAACCTCTCCTGAAAATTATTAATCGTGGGTTAAAAATTAACTCGAGTTTTCCCTTAAGTTTGTCTAATCAAGATACGATCATTGATTAAACCTAACTACTGAACAACCTAGGATACGATCTCTAGATTAAATTAGGCAGTAGCATTACGAATTAGGAAAACCGATTAATCAAGGCAACAATCACATATGATGCGCTATTTAACCTAGGTCATGTTATCCCTAATGATTACGAATCATTAGTCGCTACACATGAATTTCAAAATAACAATTATGGATTATATTGAAATTCTAGCAATGGGTTTTGCAATTAACAATCCAATGAACGCATTAAAATTATCAAATCACAATAGTCATCGGGTTCATACACAAATAATTGAATAATAACAAAATTTTGATTATCCATACACAATACCCAAATCAGTTAAAATTGGATAATATAATCAATTCTAAGGAGAGAAAGAACAACAAAATAATAATAAAAATACTTAACCCAAGTAATTGGCGTCGATTTTACCTCCGAACTAATATCGGAACGTTCAGCCCTCCATAGGTATTTTTAGATAAATTGCTTCAACCTCATTTTAACGTCCACCCGAAAATCCCTAATTAACTCCTTACTTTCACTGCCCAACACTGCTGCTTGATTTGACAATTTAATGTCTCTCAACTCATTTAAATCTGCCTAGCTTCTGGCTCCTTGGCGCTTCCACACTGCTTCACTGTAACGTGACTGGTCCAGCTGATGGAGCCTCACGAAGCAAGCCAAGCCGCAGCCCTTACCTGCGCCTGCGTCACTTACGTTTTTCCTATCTGCGCTCCTCTCTCGTGTTTATGCCCTTGCGCTGCTACCTCCTGTTTTATTCTTGTCTCCTGTTTGTTTTTCATTTAATTTCCAACCCTCTTGATTTTATTGCTATCTCCGTAGTTGACGCCCCTCACTGTGCTTGTATTCCGTGTTGCCACCTGTCCACGTCTCTTGTCTTGATTTTATTCCTCAGCTTATTTGAATTTCTGCCCTCTTACGATGTTTTCGTTGTTTGCTGCCTGTGCTTGATTTAATTGTTGCCACATTGTATTCCTTAAATCCCTCATTTGTTTTACGCCTGTTACGTTGATTTCACGCCCTATGTTCGGTCCCTTATGTGCGTGACCTGTCCATTTAATTCCCATCTGAATTGATTTTATTTCTCCTTGTTAATGCCTTCAAAATGTTGCCACGTCCTTTCATTGTGCGTAAAACGCACAACATCTGCCTTATCAAAGCTTCCTCATATAGCAAATTATTTTATATTTCTTGTCTTTTCCTTTTTTTTTTTGCTTCCTCCTTCTACAAAGACAAACAAAAATAAATAAATATTTGAAAAATATCTCAAATGAGCTTTTGACTCACTTTAATTTATTTTTACTTCCAAATTGTACCTAAAATTAAATATAAATTAAAATAAATATCTTAATCATTTTTATATCATTAATCGCTAAGTGTAAATAATTAAAAATATCAATAATTAAGCATATATCAAGTCCCCCCCCCCCCCCCCATTTAGCTTTTGACCGCCCTCGGACAAAACATCTAAATTATGCTCAAAAATTCGACACATTTACTTAATTTCTATAT
>JANZLX010000006.1:27653825-27671373 GCA_025531955.1 Erythroxylum orinocense | reverse complement strand
TCACATAAAATAAAATAAAATATATTAAATAATAAATACTAATATTTTTATATAATTAATAATAAAATAATAAACCTTCTGCAACAACCATTTTAATATAAAGGGTATAAAAATCATTTATTATACATTCCATTCCATTCCATCCATCTTCAAAACAATATTTTACTACATTACATTATGAACTTTTCCATCCTTCTCAAACAACTTTTTACTATATTACATTCCATTTCATTATAAACTATTACATTCTCTTCCATTACATTACATTTCATTCTATTAATTAACATCCAACCAAACAGGGTCTTAGGTGCCATTGTTGTTTCCTGTACTGTACTTCATTTTTTCATCCATGATAGTAAGATTGCTAAATATGCATGATTATATTTGATATGTGTCATATATAACACATGTTTATAATATCTTCTAGTATCCAAAGTCTTATGAGACTAAAAATAAACTTCGACTAAAAATAGACTTTGATTATCTTTTGATTAAATATTTTAGAAAAATCTATAAAGACAATATCGGTTAATATTTATTTGAGGGAGAATGTTAAAATTTTATTCTTAATCGACATTTACTATTTATTATTTTCAAAATTACGATTAAGAAATCAATATTTAAATTGGTATAAAATAATAAATCGATTTAATTGACTCAAACTCTAGTGAAGAAAATAATACTTATTAGTGTGGGTTGTATATTTATTAGACTTACAAAGGAATAGTCTAATAATATCAATACATACTAGGTTTCAGGCATATTAGGGATGGTAATGAGTATCCATGAAATCTAATATTTGTTCCCAACTTAACCCTTTCTTGTTTGCGCCTGGGGGAAAAGGCCCGAGGCCGATCAAGCACAAAACAGCCACCCAACTCAACTTGACTCGATTCTTTAAATTAAAGAAAGCAAAATAATATTGTTTTTCTTGTAAAGGTTGAACCTCAGGCTGGACCTAGGCAGTCCAAGACCAAGGCAGGCTTGAGGCTTAATTTTTTTAAAAGACCAGGCCCGAGGTTCGACCTAAGACCCGAACAACTTAGGTCAGCCCTAACCCACTTGCCATCTCTAATTCTCATACTTAAGTATTATAGATATCTATTTTTTTTAATTTGTTAATAAGTTTGTCCATTAAAAGAGCAGAAACAATCTTTATTTCAAATAACTTTTGTAAAGTTTGATTAAAAGTTTGAGCGAGTTGCTCAAATGTTTATATATACATATAGATGTTCAACGTTAAACTAATAATCTTGAAGCTTTAAACAAATTTTTTTTGTCTTATCTAACAAAATAAGCTCTAGCATCAGGATAAATGACTGAAGAATAATGACCGATCTTTTCACGACGTATCTGAATTGTCCATTTTCTGCATTTTCTCCGGACTTGTGGACAACAACAAGTCTTTTTTTTTTTTTGTTTGGAAAAGGAACAAGAGCATGTCTTTCCATAACGAGTCTGGCTGCTATAACATGAAAACTTAGGAGACAATAATGTTTCAGCCCTCAGAAAACATGAAACTTTTGATTTCCGAGTGGAAATTTGTACCCATTTATCAGAGTCACAAAGACCTGGTGGCATAAGAGACTGCAAAATCTCTGCCTTTCAAAATTAAAATTTCAGGGGAATCTTTTGAATAGTTTGCTGATAAAAAGATACATGTCATTTGATTATAAGAGCCAATAGCGTCCATAGTCTGGTGGTTCTGAATGTTAATTCTATTTCAGAAGGGGAAGATTACGCTAATACCGAATGCTGAAGCTCCCTCCCATCATGCAGAAGAATTGGGCCTGAGGAAAAACAGTGATTTACGAGCCACAAGAGTGATCCATCGGGAAAAGTTATTTGTTGCCCACATCGTAGGGGAAGCTGGTTACTGCCTACTGGCTGGTACCTTCTAAGAAAAAACACAATGGTGCCTAAATAAAGAACAACGACCAAGAATTCTTAGTATTATAAAAAAAAAAAGGACATATGGTGCAAGCGACGGTTTCATCTCCACTACTCTCTCATATGACGCAGTAACAGTTGATTTGCGGCTTACTCATAAACATGAGCTAAAATTACGTGTGCTTGCACTGCTGGAACGCTATAAAATGTCAAACACAGACGTTGGAATCTTGAAGCATAGCAGGCGCCTTTCGATGCTCTTTTCCTAGATGCTAATATTCTTCTTGGACGACGATGGACATAATAAAACCCAAATGTAAATCAAGACAACTAATGAGGTTATGATCAAGGCTTGAAGTTCCCTCTTTCTTTCTATCATCCAAATATAATGATGTGATATACGATATTAGAGAATAACACTTCCAATTTAATTACTTTTTCTTGTGCTGATGCATTGTTCTGCTCTTCCCCTAAGTTTCGAAAGCGTATGTGTATTTGCAACTGGAAGTTTGCGCGCGTTACAATGGATTAATGCTTCTCCTGCAAATTGGTCACGTCGATGGTATGTCTAGACATATATAGGTTGACGAAGACAAACAATAGTCTTTACAGCCTCTAAATTTGATTAGGATGCTACCACCATTTGGAACCCTCATCAGAATTTATATTTTATTGTTTCCATTTGAAAACTACTATTCAAGCCTATCCCTATCCTTTGTTTTTGCATACATTTTTTATGAATTAATTACAACTGCACTTACATGTATGCTAAGCTTCTTTTCAACAATGACACGCCATTAACTTATAGTTTTGGTGCCCATCATCCGATTCAATTAACAGTAAGTTGTCTAAATCTTTATTTGAAAATTACTTTTGTTTACCGAAATAAAAAAGAAAGCTGAAAAACCCTTCCTCTCTTTTTTTTTTTTCTTATTAGAGAAACATAGAAATAAGTGAGCATATGTGACTTACGTATAAGATTGGGATTATTATTAGTTGTTTCTCTGGGTCAAGGGTCAAAGGTTGCCCACACGTGGGGGATGACGTTTCGGACTGCAATCAAGTCGTTTAACATTCATAAATGTCATAATGCGATGGCTTCATCCGTTCCTTGGACGTATAATGATTTTCACACTCCACTAACTTTGGTCCAAAATTGTTGCTGGTGCCGAGTACAAAAATATTGACCAAAACATAATTTAACCAAGTTTGAAATGTTGACTTGGAAAAATAAGCCTCGTTCGTAATAACACGTGTGCCGAATTTTTATGACTCCTTGAAATATATCATTACAATATTCTTCTAATAGAACTTGTTAACTATTTACTTATGTTGATAATATTTACTTATGAGTGTCCCATATTAGAAAATGAGGAAAAAGAAGATTAATATATAAATTTAGTGGGCTATTCTATCTATTGCCAATTAGTTTTAGAATGAAACCTCACTTGAACTTGTGTATGGTCTAACTTTCCTTCTCGTATGAGCCTGTAGGTTCATTGCAAATTTTACATAGCATCAGAGTAGGTTTGGTCCGGATTGTTAATTTCTTGATTGTTCGTCTGAATGTCCAGTCTCAGTGGGCCGGTCTGGTTACCACTGTGTTTATTTCAAGTGGCAACTAGATGTCTAGTCTCAGTTGTACTTAAGCGGGAGTGTTGATAATAACCATATGTGAGTGTCTCATATTAGAAAAAGAAGGGAAAGAAGACTAACATATAAGCCTAGTGAGCTACTCCACCTATTGTCAATTAGTTTAATAATAGAACCTCACTTGGACTTGTGTGTGGTCTAACTTTTCTTCTCGTGTGGATCCGTAAGTTATTGTAAATTTCACAACCTATTCATATGGAAGAAGGATTCTTGTTAGATAATCTCAAAATAAGATAAAATAACATGCGAGGGTAAAAGTAAATGTTTAACAAGAGAAAGAAAACCTACATTTCATTTCAAATTTCTATCCTTCTATATTAGAAATTATTTCTACCAAGCACCGGACCAAAGCATTGAAGGTTGAGGTAAGGTTGGCTTTTATTGAAATATAAGTGAGAATTTGTTTTATATGAAAAAAATATATGATCTTAAACATGCTTATAAACTGAGTGAGTTACTCATTTTATTATCAATTAGTTTTAAGATAAAATCTAATTCGAACCTATATGTGCTGAGTTTATTTGTTTAACAACTTTGACTTGACGAAGCTCTGCTTGTTTAACAGCTTTCCGATAAAGCATACCAAGAGGTAATTAATGTTAAATTTAATATTAGTGCGTTGAGTTGAAGATAAGGAAATTAGAAAATGTGGAAAGGGTGGCTGAGAGCTGTAGTGACATTATCTATAACATTTATATATATAAAAAAAAAAACACGAATGATGCGTTAAGATAATTCCAAAGAATTTTGTTCTTGTTGTTGGTTTATGACGTGGTGATTAATAATAAGTTGAAAAGTAGTTTGTCACACTATTGATTCCGATATGATTTATAAGGACTTCAAGATTTACGTTAAAGAATCAATTTACAGCTTTTTCCTCCCTTTTTAGTGCTTTATCATTTATTATAACAACTAGAAGAATATGCTGAATGCCTGATAAATATTAGCGTGTCAACTTGAACGATCTACATGGGGCATCTTACTATTGAATTATTAGTTTATTCCATGATTTTAAAAACCGGATCAGACCGGCCGGTTTGACTGGTAACCGGCCAACTATCCAGTCCGGTTTAACTATAAAAATTGATATGCAATTGAACCAGTCAAAACCGGTCGGACTGGTTCGACCATTAGTTCAATCAATTTTTTATTTTTTATTTTATTTTTTGTATTTTTAAAATATTTATAATTAAATATAATTATTACATAATTATGACGTCACACTGGTTCGATCGGTAGTTAAACCGATCGAATCGATCAAATCGGTAATTAATAAGACTTTCGATTTGATAACCGGTCCAAATTTTGAAATATTATTTTATTCCCTTTATGTTGATCTCTAAGATTCTACTTTAATTCAGACGTAGGGTTATAAATAAACGAGGCAGTGTTATATATATTGAAATACAAAATCCAGCACTTTTCAAATCAGAAGTTTGACTCTCTACACTTACAACAAGATCATTAAACCGGGCCTTCTTATTTAAAGATCTTCTCGATTCTCCGAGGAGATATTGATGCGATAGGAAAAGCAAGCTTTTCCTCTCATTTGCTTTAATGTATGAAATTATATTATTCCTAAATAGGACTGGAAATGTGAAGTGGTAGGAGAAGTGAAAGGAACGTCACAACTAAAACTATATCTATCTTCACCCTCTTTGATGACTAAAAGGTTGACAAATAGGAGGGGCCTCAGTTTGACTTTGATTTCGCATTCATTATTACCATTGTCTTGTCTTATTTCGTCTTTCATTCAAGGCTACAAACCCCACGGGCGTGGAACTGTCTTTCCCTTAGCCGCCAAGTTAAATCCTATAATCTTACTTCATCACGGGATGGCTTACTGACACGTGTTCCTTAATAAATAAAACAAAAGATGAAAGTGGGGTATATCTTAGGCCCGTCTAATTTCATTCCTTTTTTTTTTGAGATAATTTTCATTCCTATTTTTAAAATTTATTCTTTTCGTTTTCGAATTTAATAAAGTCTAACAAATATTCATGAAATTAAACATCCTTTTCCTTTGATCACTTAAGTAAAACATGCCGTTTTGAACTGAATTATTAAAATTTTAAAAAATTAATCATTCTTCTAAAAATTTTAAAAGTATGTATAAGTTTTTAAAGATTCAAAATTATTATATTTACACGCTAAATTTAATAATCTGGATATATAAAATTTCAAACTAAGTGATATGTATCACACTCAAGTTTTTAGACACTAATTTGGCATATCATGAGTTTCTAGTTAAATTACTAGATGATAGAATCTTAAACAAAAAATTGGACACTCTCTAATCTAACGTATGTCCCTAATTTATGATATTTGAAATTCATATATATAATATAAACCATTTAATAATAACAACATTTAGTAAAAATATGTAAAGTATGAGAAAATCAAATAATATAGAACCTAACTAAGCTTTTTCCTTACCACTTTTGAGTGCTTACATAATATATTCTACACCAAAAATGTCGATTTCATACCATAAATAACAATTAATCATTTCTTATGATAATTTCAATAATAAGAATTTACTAATGAAGTCAAGGTGTAAGTCTAAAGTTTATACTCAAAGCTTTCAAAGTTACCTAACCCCAAGTAGTTGGCTAGCTTTGGCAGCCAGGCTTTTTTTTCATGTTCTTTCCACGAAATTTCTAGGCACCATCCGCGAACCAGAAGCTTGTTAAAGTTTCTTTGGGATAAATATCCATCTGTGGTACATAAGTACATGTCCAACGATCTAGAACCATGATTGATGTATTACTCAGTATTTTTGGTAAACAAACTTTAATATCTAATGACCTATAAATTGTCTTTTATTGCGACGACTCAATAATTCTGTAATGTATAAATTGTCTTTGAAGAGGCATTCTAAATGCAAACTATATATAAGGGGTTTCCCAAAGAAATAATCATAACAGGTGCTGTCTTGATTGATTTGGTTTTAATTATTTAGGATTAGTCTAAAATGTATCTCAAACACCATTAAGAACTTCATAAGTTAATTCACTGTAGTTTCCAGGCATTTCATGTACGTAATTATGGAAGCTCATAGCCTCTCATGCCTTTCGTGATGAGAAAAGTCGTTGCTATATACTCATGAGAAACAGAGGTCGGATTTGCAGCAAACTATGGATTACTGTTGCTGCAAATATGTGGGTTTATTAGTTCATATTTCTTAAGTTATTAGGCTTAATTCGCGTGCATTTCTGTTATTTGACGCCTCCCGGTTAAGTGCAGAATCTTGGTTGATCAAAAACATGCCACCAACCAAGAAAGTTCACATTTTTAGTATGTAACTTCCACCTCTTGTTCAAACTTGTACAAATGCAAAGCGTACAGATTAAGAAGCAAAATCAACACTTGAGAATCTCGAGTCAAAATCCCGGCAAAAATACGCGAACCCGTCTACTTTGGCGGCTTAGCCAGCCCCTTGCTTGCTTGCTTCTATGACTCTTCTTTAAAGTTCCAACCCACGGAACACACCACACAACAGCCTTAAACCGTGTTCTAAAAGCGGACAAGTTTTTTTTTTTTAATTTAATCTGCAGAACTTTTGTAGGCGTTAGTATTTGATCATATCATAAATTTCATTTTGAATAGAATTTTCCATGTGTAATCGGAAAGGTCAGTCCTCTCCATCAGAAAAAGAAAAAAGTAACTTAAAGCAGACAACACCCCATATGATAACTTACACTATTCCACACATCAAAACATCAACTGAGACTATTGTATGGTTAATATAACTAGTACAATTTTTTTTGTTTAACTAATAAGGGTTACTATTAATAAAACATATAAAAGTGGCAAGCATTTCTTCCAAGTTTGGTTTGGTCTACCTGCAGGCCTCGAGCTTCAACGACATTCCAAAATCTTCAACTTTAGCATACTAACGAATGTCTATATCCCATTTGCTTGTGTTCTACGAAATTTACTTTGGTGGAATTGTAGACAAGTTATTATAACTCTGAATTTCCACCAAGAAACAACAACGGTGTGTATAGAATAAGTACGACGAAGAGGAGAAGAAGGCGGTGCAGGACTGATCATGACAGAGGACGATAACGATTTATGGCGACTTCTGTTATTTGCACTCTTTCTATTGATTACAGGTACGATATGAGGCAGTTATCTTTCCATTTACAAGGTGATCGTGTTCTTTCTGACTCTGGATTGATTCTTCGGTAAAAATGCTCGAAGTCTGGTTCAAATTACATGATTGAAGAATTGTTCTTGGAGTTTAGTTTTCTGAGAATTTTATCTAATGAGAATTCTGTAGCTGACCGTGGAACATGTAAACACATGCATTGGCTTTAAAAGTTCTAGTCTTTTTGTTCTCCTTTTCAGTTTCTTCATGTGTATTGTCCGTTTTGCAGTTTTCGGGGATGATAGATTATCTTACTATAAGTTTAGTTCAAGAATCTAAAACTCCCATAAGCTTGTATGAATCTGTCTCTGTTTTCGATAAAGATTGATTTTTTATGTTTCTATGAATTAATTGCAGGAACAATATTAGTAGCCGGAGATTCTCTCGACACAGACAGAGATGTCCTACTAGACCTGAAATCATTTCTCGAAAAGGTAAATAAAGTGAACAGAGGACACTGGTCTGAGTGGAACCGTCAGAGCTCAAACCCCTGCAACTGGTCTGGAATCATATGCACTTCCGATGGCTCAAGAGTAATTGGGATCAATCTTACAGAAAACTACCTTTCTGGTGAGCTATACGACAAATTCTCTTCCCTGACAGCCTTATCTCACCTTGATCTTTCTAAAAACTCGTTTGGTGGCTCGATTCCAAATGACCTCAACAATTGTCACAACCTTGCTTACCTCAATCTGTCGCACAACATCCTCCACGGTAACCTCAACTTGACGGGTTTGAATAACTTGGAAGTCCTTGACTTGACCTTGAACAGGATATCTGGGGAAATTCAGTTCAGTTTTCCTACAGTATGTGACAAGTTGGTAGTTGCAAATATTTCTGATAATAATTTCACAGGTGGTATTCATAGCGCCTTTGATAGATGTTCAAACTTAAAGCACCTTGATTTGAGCTCCAACCGTTTCAGTGGGAGTATGTGGACCGGATTTTCTAGGCTTAAAGAGTTTTCAGTCTCTGAAAATTTCATTAGTGGTGAAGTTTCAGGGTCCCTATTTCCAGAAAATTGTAGCCTCGAATTTTTGGACTTCTCAGTGAACAATTTTGGAGGTAGGGTTCCAGTAGAGATTTTGAAATGCAAGAATTTGACCAACTTCAATCTGTACGGGAATAAATTCAATGGGAAGATCCCTTCTGAGATAGGGTCAATTTCTGGTCTTCAAGTCCTGAACCTAGGAAACAACAGTTTTGATCGGGTTATACCAGATTCTCTTTTGAGTTTGAGCAATTTAATCTTCTTGGATTTAAGCCAAAATAAGTTTGAAGGTGACATTCAGGATATCTTTGGGAAATTTACTCAGGTGAAGTATCTTATGTTGCATGGAAATTCATTTACTGGTGGTCTATATACTTCTGGGATTCTCAAACTACCTAATCTTTTCCGGTTAGACCTTAGCTTCAACAATTTTTCAGGTGCGTTACCGACTGAGATTTCTCAAATGTCAAGTTTGAAGCTATTGATCCTTGCTCAGAATCAATTCAACGGAACTATACCACCAGAGTATGGAAATCTGACAGGTCTTCAAGCTCTTGATCTTTCCTTCAATCGGCTATCTGGGTCAATACCGAAGACATTCGGGAACTTGAGCTCAGTCCTGTGGTTAATGCTTGCAAATAATATGCTAACAGGTGAAATTCCACCCGAGCTTGGGAACTGCACTAGCTTGTTGTGGTTAAACCTCGCCAACAACAGGTTGTCTGGGAGCTTCCCACCGGAATTGATGAATATAGGCAGGAATGCTACAGCACCATTTGAGTTGAACCGGCAACACCGACGTACCATTGCTGGTTCTGGAGAGTGTATGGCATTGAAGAGATGGATTCCTGCAGATTATCCTCCCTTCAGTTTTGTAAATAATATCCTTACTCATAAGACCTGCAGAAGCATTTGGACTAGGATACTTACAGGGACTGGCCTTTTCTCAGTGTGTAGTGCAGGTTCTACAGTTCGATCCTTGCAAATATCAGGGTATATTCAGCTCTCTGAAAACCTGCTCTCCGGGACGATTCCTCGGGATATTGATAAAATCCAGAAATTCAGTATGTTGAATTTGGGTTTCAACAATTTTTCTGGGCAGCTCCCTCAGCAAATTGGACAGTTGCAACTTGTGGTCCTGAACCTCACAAGAAACATGTTTTCTGGTGACATCCCGAATGAAATTGGAAACATAAAATGCTTGCAAAATCTTGATTTGTCGTATAACAATTTTTCTGGGACCTTTCCTACAAGCCTGAGCATGATATCTGAGTTGAATAAATTCAACATCTCATTCAATCCGCTCATTTCTGGCACTATCCCAGAAACTGGGCAATTGGCTACGTTTGACAAAGATTCCTACCTTGGTGATCCGCTGTTACATCTACCAAATTTTATCAGCAACTCCACAAATGGCCCTCCTAAATATCCAAATTTTGATAAGGAAAGAAGAGAGCACAGAAAATGGGCTAACTTTCTGATTTGTGTTACCCTGGTTCTGGTTTTCTTGATCTGTGGAGTTCTGTCACTTATAGTGCGAATGTTAGCCAAAGGTCCATCAGCTGCACCCGGATGCCTCCTGGAGGATACCAAGTATCGCTACGATCAAGCAACGAGTTCTGGCAGCTCATCCACATGGATGTCAGATGCAATTAATGTGTTCCAGTTAGATAAAACAGCATTCACTCATGCTGACATCTTGAAGGCAACAGGAAAATTTTCAGATGGTAGAATCATCGGGAAAGGAGGGTTTGGGACTGTGTACCGAGGAGTATTGCCCGATGGGAGAGAAGTGGCAGTGAAGAAGCTACTAAGGGAAGGAACAGAAGGTGAAAAGGAGTTTAGAGCTGAGATGGAAGCATTAAGTGGAAATGGCTTAGGATGGCCACACCCGAATCTTGTAACACTTTATGGATGGTGCCTTGATGGTTCAGAGAAAATATTGGTATACGAGTACATGGACGGTGGAAGTTTGGAGGACCTTGTCTCGGATAGAATGAGGCTAACCTGGAGGAGACGATTAGATGTAGCAATTGATGTGGCCAGGGCATTAGTGTTTCTGCACCACGAGTGCTACCCTGCCATCGTTCACCGTGATGTCAAGGCTAGCAATGTCCTGCTTGACAAAAATGGCAAGGCAAGAGTCACAGACTTTGGGCTTTCTAGATTTGTTGAGGTTGGGTATACCCATGTGAGCACAATGGTTGCTGGTACGGTGGGCTATGTAGCACCAGAGTATGGACAGACTTGCCAAGCCACTACGAAAGGTGATGTGTATAGCTTTGGCGTCCTGGCAATGGAGTTGGCAACAGCGAGGCGAGCTGTGGATGGCGGGGAAGAGTGTCTGGTGGAGTGGGCAAAACGGGTCTTGGGTGGATTTGGTAGAGCTATGATACCGGTTGTACTTCTGGGATCTGGTTTGGCCGAGGGTGCGGAGGAGATGTGTGAGTTATTGCAAATTGGTATAAGATGCACAGCTGAGACACCGCAAGCAAGACCAAACATGAAGGAGGTACTAGCCATGCTAATAAGGATATCAGGCAGTAGAGATGATTTTAGTTATAAATCTTCTCCCCCATCATTGTGATATAATGTAATGTTCAAATGGATGAGTTGCAAGAAGATAATTGTCCATAAGTCTAGTCTAGGATGTCAAATTATTTACACTACCTTGTACATCCACAGGTTTTTGCCTTTTTCTCAATCTCTATGTACACAGAATTTCATTCATGGATTTCACGAAGAATTCATTCAATTTTGTTCTCTAAGTTGGACAATTCCCTTTTAGATTTAAGACTACCTACGGAGATTTCAGTAGTGAAACAAAAACAATGAAGAAGTTTTGAATAGTAAGTTGAAGATATGTTCTCATTTTTTCATTCATAGTTAAATATGGTAAGCTATTTTTACCTTTACTCTCAATTTGGTTATTAAATCAACAATCAATTGTCTTTACTTTCAAACAAATGGTCAGGCATCAATCAGTTTTAACCTTTTTTTTTAATAATTTAATGATTAATTATCAATAAAATTTGTCTCTATTTTTAACTATACAAATAAATATGAATCATTTCAAATGAAATATGATGCAAACTAGATTTAAGTATGCAAACTAGATTTATTGACATTGTAAATGGTTTTAAATGCCTATTTATATCCCATACTAATGTTCAGTTGATGAGAAAACTTCCTAAGTCTCCTTAAAGATTTGGGAAGATAAAAGTAATAGTCATACAAGAAATCAAAGATTTGAATGAACTATCATTGAAGGAGCTCGTTAAGTCTCCTCTCACTTAGGACATCGAGACTTAAAAGAAACTCAAGAAAAAAGAGGTAGCTTTTAGAAAGAATAATTTGTCATTAAGGCTTCTCAGGAAGTGTCAAGTGAAGAGGAGCAAACACTTTTAAGTGATAGTGATAAGGAAAACATAGGATTCGAAAATGCATCAAACTACTAACTATGGCCAACGTTGAGCAAGTTTTACCTAATATAAAACTCTCAATATTTGTAAGTAAACGGATCGTAAACTTGTAGTAATGTAAGGTATCAAACACACGAGGAATTAGCTAAAACTAAATGAACCTAGCTTTATTCAAGGTTGTAAAATATGATTTGACAGAAAATAAAATTCAAAAATTAAACAATCAAATAAAAATGGGCACTAAACCACTTAACAATTGAGCTATCACTATAAAATAAGGATGATCAAGTATGAAAGTATAGGATTCGTTCTATCGTCATTTTGCTCTCTTAACCATTTTTTATTAAATTTGGTGTTGATCTTAGATTTTCTAAAGGTTGATTACTCTCTCAAGACCTAATCATTTAACCCAATTAATAATCCCTAATTGATTCTGAAATTTCAGATTTGCAATCTCTCGATTAACAAAAACAATATATCATTTTCAACAAGTTCTTAAGCAATATATATCGGATAATCGGGTTCTCACATATGATCTCTTTTCGTATGATTATTGATTTGATATTTGCGTGAATTATTGAGTTGTTAACTCTCATTAGCTAACCTAATTGGATTACTATAGACTCACTCTCTTGATTTATTGTCGAAGTATAGGCAAACACAAATATTACACCACCAAAAACATTTAATTGAAATAAAAAATGATTAATTCACAAAATGAGTCAAGAACAAATCTTAATATGAAATTAAAACATCTTCAATGTGTATAACATCTTCCAATCCAGTTTACATATCAAGTTTAATGAAAATAAACAAAGGAAACAAGAAAGAACTTGATTTGGAGCTAAATCTGCAAAATGATGGACAACTAATGCTTCTTTTAATCTTCCTTGGATTAATCCTAGTTTGGTAAGATGGTGGCCGCTTGTCATGGTCTCCTTTGTTCTTTTATATCTTAGGGTTAATTTTTGGGCTTACTCAGGTCATTTTGTTCCAAAACAAGCCCCAAAATGTTAAAATATATGAAATAGGTCATGTCTGGAAATTGTCTATCACGATCATCATGCTATTAAATTTTCTTCTGTTAAGATCGTGACATAGGGTGTTATGATCATGACAATGGGAAGAACCTTTTGTAACAATTGTCACACTCATGTATTCATTTTTTATTTATCTAATTTTATTCACTAACAAACACATCAAAATATCTCAAGAACACAAGATTAAGTCCAACATCATGCCCTAAACCACACAACACTTAAAAACACAAACAAACAATCATATTACCATAATTCTAAGCCTAAACATGCAATAATTATCTAATCAACACCTATAAATACACTAAAACATCTACCAAAATATAATATAAACTGCAACTATTAACATTCTCACACTTAAACTTTTGCTTGTTCTCAAGCAAAAAAAAAAAAAAACTCAAACACACCAAACAATAACATATACATTCATGCATATGTACTAATGATACAATGACATTTAACTTCACGAAACTAATTTAACCTCTTGTACTAATGATATAATGGCATTTAACTTCACAAAACCAATTTAACATCAAACAACAATTATTCAAGTTGTTCCAACATATTAACATATGCAATTTATGGCTAAGCACTTTGGATTGAATATACATACTGATCAAGACATTAACATCATAGTCATTTACCTAAAGCACTTCTACAGACACATTGATTATTACTAGTCAATCAAAATTGCAACTATCATTAAGTAATTTTTATGAAAATTCTTACTATTTTCAAATATCGATAGGATTTATTTATCGAAACAACACTTTTGTTTTTAATTTTCTTTAACATTGACCTAATTTTTAACGAGAAGGTAAACATTTTGTCGTGAATGTCCCTTGGTTACTTAACTAGGTCACGCTTTATTAATTAGCTTAGTTGGAATGTCATTCCAACCTTTTGGTGTAAAGACAAACTTTTGGTCGTGAAAGTCCCCAGTTACTCAGCTATATTACATTCTCAACTGATTACTAGCTCTATTCATAACCCGAAGGCTAGTGGAATAATTATTTATTATAGATACATATTTTGTTTTCACATTTCATATAGCCTACCTCATTTCTTTTATCTAATCGTCCTCATGAAAGATTACTAATGATGCTATATATTCAATTAAATTATAATTATAAATGTGTACGACAATTTCCTAAGGTGAATAAACTAACATTATGCCTAATTTACATGCATATTTAACCAAAGATACTTAGAACACAAATTCCACAAACTAATATGCCTTTATAACTTCAATGACTACGTTCGAAGCTAAAATACTTCCCATTAAGTTATAGCCATTGACACATTCACACAATTCACATTGATGCTCGCACTATGTCAACCTAATCAAAAACTAATAATATGACATGTAATATTCACACTCATGATGACAATAACAATACAAACCTCACCAAACTTGGACAACACATTGTCCTAAATGTGAGGAGAACCAACAACACATAAAGGAAACTAAAAATGACAAGAAAAATAAAAATAAAAAGAAAAAGGTTAAAGCATGAAACCTGTTACAGTGATTAAGGTGGTGATGGTATTGGAGAAGGATCTGAATGCCTTGAGCAATAAAGTATTTATAGATCCTTTTGACGTCACAGTGTTGTCATTGTCATTCTTATGCCATCTCTTTCAATAGTTTGTTATTGAAACCGAATTCACTTGACCCACGAGCTTGCTTCTCTATCTTACCCACGAGCTTGCTTCTCTATCTTATAATTGCTTCAAAAAGAATAAGAAAATTAGAAATCCAAACCATTCCAAATCATTACAAATTTATTTTTATAATTTAAAATAAATCTAACTACATAACAATTTCAATCTAACTACAAACATGCTAAGTTATGGTCATTAGCTTGACTTTGTATTTTTTTAAAACTCAGTCGCGATCAATTATGAGTGGCTTGCTTCCACCCATTTTGGTCAACATCAGTTTAGTAGCTTGTAAATAAGCCACATGTTTTGAGATAATCAAAAGGATATAATTACTCAAATCAAGAAAACTACGTAAGTTCAATGATGCCCTTTTAAGTAACAAACTATTAATAAAATGGGAAATAATAAAACTTCCTAAATCATTTATTGAATTCAACAACTTATCTTCTAAGAAGGTGAACTGTTCCTTTTCTTCCTCAATCACCATTGTCTCCTCTTCTTCTTTCGCTTTATGAACAAAGATGTTTGTATCTTCTTCAACGTTTATCTTCTTTATCATCTATTTGTCATTCTCTTCTTCATCAACTTCTTAAACAAAGACTTCCTTATATTCTTTAAACCTAATTCTTGTTCTCATTTGTTCTTCTTCCTCTTGCTCCTTTAAAGATTTGACTTCATCAATTCTCTTGAATGAGTTACCCTCCTTTGCATTATTTAATACCTTATTCATATTGAATTTTATTTGTTCATCACCAATTTGAAGGACAATGTTGTCTTCATGGACATCTACCAAAAGCTTTTCTAATGTTAAAAAATGGTATACCAAGTATTAACAGACAGTTTCAAGCCTCTTTAAAGTCTAGCACAACAAAATCCACAGGAATTATAAACTTGTCTACTTTTATAAGCATGTCCTCCACCAAGCCTAATGGTTTCTTTATCGATTGGTGTACCAATTCAATAAGCATAAAAGTTGGCTTCATATTTTTTAGCCCCTAGTTTCCTAAAAATCAACAAAGGCATAAGGTTTATACTTGCACTTAAGTTGCATAAATATTTCAAAATCTCTAAATTACCAACTACATAGAGTATCGTAAGGCTCCTTGAATCTTTCAGCTTTGAGGGCATATGGTTGGTAATTAAGGAACTACAAGTTTCTATTATGGCTCTGGTCATCTTCCCAAGTCCGACTGTCAGATAATATGTCTTTAAGGAACTTCGTGTACTTGAGCCTATGTTTCAACACTTCCTATAAAGACAAGTAAATTTGCCATTTTTTAGCTTGTCCATGAACTTTGCGAGTGTAAAAGTACGCGGAATCAGATATCTCTTTGGTGGTTTCACCTTCAGCATCGCATCTACACGAGTGGATTTTGGATTCAAGTTGCTCCTACCATATGTCTCCCATCCGGGAGTGGTTCTTTGATTTTGAAGAACTCGATGGTGGGGTTATTTACATGGGTAATGATAATCCATGTAAAACAGCCAGCATAGGTTCGAACAAACTGCAGAATCATGATGGATCCACCAAAATTTTGAGGAATGTGTGGTACGTGCCGAAGTTAAAGAAGAATCTCATCTCTTTGGGGACTTTAGAATCAAAAGTCCTAGTTGTAATGATGCGAGATGGAATTCTTAAAGCAACTTCAAGAGCACTGGTAATGTTGAAAGGCGTTAGGAAGGACAATCTGTATTATTACCAAGGTAGTACAGTGATTGGGATGGTAGCAGCAACAACTTCAAGCAGTAAGAAGGACATAGAGGTAATAAAGTTGTGACATATGCGTTTGGGACATACTGGTGAAAAATTCTTACAATCCCTTGCCAAGCAAGAATTGTTGAAAGGTACGAAGACTTGCAAATTGGAATTTTTTGAGCATTGTGTTCTAGGAAAACAATGAAGACTGAAATTTGGCACTATTATCCATAATACTAAAGGAATTCTGGATTATGTGCACTCAGATGTATGGGGACCTTCCAAGACTCTGTCACTTGGAGGTAGGCATTATTTTGTCATTTTTGTTGATGATTTTTCAAAAAGAGTGTGGGTGTTTACTATGAAGAACAAAGATGATGTGCTTGGGGTTTTCCATCGATAGAAAGCTCAAGTTGAAAATTAGACGAGAAGTAAGATCAAAGTTCTCCAAATAGACAACTGTGGAGAATACAAGAGTGATCCTTTTTTGGAAATATGCCAAGAGTATGGCATAGCTCGGCACTTCACAGTTAGAAAAACACCACAACAGAATGAGGTGTTGGAGCGTATGAACAAGACACTAGTGGAGAAAGTTCGTTACATGTTGTCTAATGCTGGGTTAGGCAGAAAATTTTTAGGATGAGGCTGTGGCATACAAAGTTATAAATACCATACCGGGTTTGGTACCAGATTGAGCTATGGAATGGAATAGTACCGGTACCGGTCGGTACCGGGTACCGTTTCGGAAAATTTTTTAAATTTATAAAATAGTCCATAAAATTTTTAAAAATTGCAAAATAGTTCATATTGGTATATTATACAGTCGTACTGTACACTTTATTAGTTTACTGTCTATAGCAACCATGCTTTCAAAAATCTTAATAATAAATAATAATGAAAATTAATATGAAATAACAATAATTTTTTAATGTGTCACATAGAAATAATAACCGCAATTAATATAAAAAAAGATAATCATCATCATTCAAATATAAAATTAAGAATAAATAAAGTATTTAAAATATTATAATAATACAATTT
>JANZLX010000006.1:27640648-27653284 GCA_025531955.1 Erythroxylum orinocense | reverse complement strand
AGGATTTTTCATTATATTCTAATTTTGTGCCTTAAATTACAATTTTTTCTTGTCAACTTTCAAGGTAAACCGTTAACTTGTTTCATTATGTTATAAATTTATGCCCTTAATTTATAATTTGCAAATTTATATAATCAATACCAAATTGCAAACCAAACATCCATGAACCAAAACAACACAAATGACATTTATTTAAGATTCAACATTTCAGTTCACATTTCCAACTCCAAGTCTCCAACCAAAATTCCAACCAACACCGTGCATCATCCATGAAAATTCAAAAACCCAGATCAGTCACGCAACAAGCTAACATCACAAAAAAATCATCCAACTATCTAAGTCTCCAACATCGATCCAACCAAAATACCAAATCCACCAAAAATTCACAATCCAACATTCCAACTATCCAAGTATCCAATCTAACACAATTTTTTTTAATTAAGCGTGAAATTTTAGAAATAAAAAAAATAAAACCGACTTTGAGTCTCTTGGTGGGTCTTCGGGTTTTGTCACAGATCAGAGTGTCGACCCATCTCCAGTGGCTTCAGTTGTGTCTCTGGTGGCTTCCCTGCAGTGTCGCGGTACTGTGGTACGGTGGCGAGGACCGGAGAAGGTGGTGGTGGCATCGGGTCTGCGTGAAGGAATGACGAAGCGAAGCCGGTGAGAAGCAGAGAAGGAGGTGAGCGTCGACAAGGAGGCGATCGACGGTGACGGTGGGAAGAGCAGAGGCAACCGGTGGCGGGGAGGAAGAGCGACGCGACACAGAGATGAGAAGGAGAGGAGATCGTCTGCGTGGGGGGAGAGAAGAAAGACCGAGTGTCGTGGGGAGGGGGTAGAAATTTTTAGGTTAAAACTTTTAAAATTTGCAATTTAATCCCTAGGCTTTTTTAACTTTACGGTATCGGTCGATATGGTTCGATACTGTCAGTATCGACCGGTACCGATCGAAAACCACTGGTATCGACCGGTATCGATGGTTGTCCATTCCGTTCCGGATCCCGACCGGAACGGAACGGAATGGATCTCATATCCTTGGTGGCATATGCTCAACATCTCGTCAATCGCTTGCCTTCATCTGCTATAGGTGGCAAGACTCCTTTAGAAGTATGGTCTGAGAAACCTGCAACAGATTACTATTCTTGGCATGGAGATAAGTAGTGACAGAGAGAGAGGTAAGCTTTGGTTGTCGCAGAAGTAGTATTTGAAAAAGGTATTACAACGTTTTGGTACATATGAAGACTCAAAACCTGTTAGTACCCCACTTGCTCCTCATTTGAAACTAAGTAGCCAGTTATCTCCAAATTTATATGAAGAGCGATAATACATGGAAAAAGTCTCATATGCTAATGCAGTTGGAAGCTTGATGTATGCAATGGTGTATACAAGACCCGATATTTCGCAGACTGTTAGTGTTGTAAGTTGTATATGCATGATCTGGGTAAGGTTCATTGGCAACCTGTGAAATGGATTCTACGGTATATCCAAGATACCGTAGATGTTGGTTTTGTATTTGAGCAAGATGAATTACTTGGTCAACGCGTAGTTGGATATTGTGATTCTGATTATGCAGGTGACTTAAAAAAAGTAACAGTCTACAACTGGCTATTTGTTCACTTTAGCGAAGGTGCTAGTTAGTTGAAAGTCTACTTTGCAGTCAACGGTGACTTTGTCTACAACAGAGGCAGAGTATATGGCTATTACAGAAGCTATGGAAGATGCAATTTGGCGTTATGGGTTGCTTAAAGACTTGGGAGTTGGTCAAAAACAACTTAAGGTATATTCTGACAATCAGAGTGCTATTCATTGAGCAAAGAATCAAGCCTTTCATGTAAGGCCGAAGCACATTAATGTTCGCTATCACTTTGTGCAGGAAATTCTGGAAGAAGAGGAGATACTTATTTAGAAGATTTAGACTATAGAGAATCCTGCAGATATGCTGACCAAGGTGGTTATAAGAGCCAAGTTTGAACATTGTTTAGACTTGTTCAATATCCTGCACATTTGAGTCAGCGCCTGACGACGTAAAATTGGAAGCACCATGAAGACTGCTTTCATTATTTGTTTGATTGAGAGATTTATATTTAGTAGGATAAGAAATTGTGCCAAGGTGGAAATTTGTTACTATTTGATACCTTTTTCATCTATCCCACATCGTGAGTTTACAAGGTTAGTAGTTATAAAAAGGAGCTCTCCCCTCCTATTGTAATCATCCCAAATTTGTATCTCTTCTCCCCATTAAATAAAAGCGGGCTATTTGAGTGGTGCTCTAGAGACGTAGGCACAATTGGCCGAACTCCATTATCAAATTTTTCGAGTGCATTCTTTCCTTATTTCTTTTATTCCACATTTATTGTCTTGTTTCTTTCAAGTTGTAGTATATTATTCAATATTATTTTTCAGGTATATTTGTAGCATTGTGTTCAATTTATTTGGGTGTATTTATTATACGTGTGTGTATACGAGTTAGGTTGTGATAAATACAACATGCACGTAATCTTTGTTTAGGAGAACGGGTTTTAAGTAGGACCATTTGTGATCCCTCCGCCATTTCTTGGGACTTTACATGGAATGGTAATACTGTCTAGGAGATCATTGTGATCTTTCTTGGATATTGCCGAATCGGTTTACTTCACTAGTTGTTTACCTTAGAGGAAAAAATTACTCGATTTTCCAACAATTTCTAGTTTGGTAAGTGACAAATATCTTACAGGAAGACACTTTGTAACGATCTTATGCTTCATGCAACTAGAATGAATTCACTTTTACCAATTACAAACCAATCCTAGAAACACATTTACAAGCATTACCCTCTCCACTCACCTCTTGTCTTAAATTCTTTTAGACACTAGCCATACTAGAATGTTTTGGGAAGTTCATATATCATTGTAACACCTTTTATTAAAACCAAACTTCCTGACATATCATTCCTATATTCCCACAAGTAGATGCGCAACTCGGAGGCTGCCTACTACACTTCCTAGTTCTTGCCACAACAAGCCTGACATAGATTCGGAAAGATCTTTGCAATAATCGAAGCTGTCCTTATTGGCCTTGATGTTTGTGTTTGACCTACGAAATCTGAAGCACACCCAATTTATCGAATTTATTTAACACTAAATCGGGTAATGAAGTAAGGAATTCATTGTCTTGTACATTTGACACGCTGAGTTTATTAATGCGTTTGGCGTATAGATTGATTAGAGACTGAGGAGTGGCGAATTTTGAGGTGTTTAAGCATAATTATCAAGACACTGTTTGCCAATTTCTTAGCCATTTTTATTAAATAATTTAAATTTTATTACTTTTAAAATGTAAATTGATATATTATTCTTTTGTAATATAATTTTTTAATTTTTAGAATTTAATATGTACTTTTCTGTTTTAGTTTTATTAATAAACTTCACTTAAAAGATATTAAAAGGAATTTTTTTTAAAAACAACTTGACAATATGGCCAATTACTTTTGCTAAACTAGTATAATAAATGTCATTAATAATAGTTGACTTCATCTATTTTAGTGAGTAAAGGTAGTTTATGAATACTTTTCAGGTGCTTCCACGTGAGTGTTGGTTTGATATAAGTCAACCATTCAATTATATTTGAAACTTATTTTAAAATGTTATAATAATTTTTTAAATAATTTCATATTACGACTACGACAACAACAATCTAATAAAAATTTTGTTGATATGTAGGATTTAAAAAGGTTCAATAGTACGTAGCCTTACTTTTAATTAGTAGAGAGATTGTTTCTAAATAACTCACGTGAATAAATAAATTAAAAAATATCACTTAGAAAATAAAATATGAAATAAGTAATAAACTAAATAATACAAAAAAGAATAAAAATGATATAAATACAAATAATAATAATAAATATCATAATCACAATTATAATCATAATTATAGTCATAATCATAATCATAATTGTACTCGTAATCATAATCAAGTTACATAGGGAAAAAAAACTTAGGTTAAAATCCTAAAATATAAGTAATACATATTTAAAAGTTTAGACTAATAAGAAGAAAATTTTAAAAGACTTACGAGAACTACAAGTATTTCTTTATAAGAAATCATTTATCTGTATCATAATACGTCGAAGTGTTTTTATTACAGGTCATATCTTTGGTAAATTTTAATAGTGTCATATCTAATTATATTACTATTTTTTAATATTATTTGTCTTAAATATATCTTACATGCTTTTTGTCATAAAATATTTATTTTTGTTTGATTTATAAATTTTTTAATAATCTTACTGTCTTAAATCGATCGAATAAATTTTATGGTATTAATATTTCAGATTTCAATAGATTTATATAAAAATATTTGTTAAATATTATAATAATATTTTAAAGTATTTGATGGGCCACGGTTAGTATTAAATTGTACCCTGGTATTACTTAAGAGTACAGGCTCACCGCAATGGCCCCCTTCCTGCATGAACTAAATTAGTGTACTGGTGAGACTTTTTATACTCCCAAATAATACTTTGTGCTTTTAATATATTAAGGCTATTTTCTCCCTCTCATTTGTCCTCATATCTGACATTCAAAATTGATAATTATTAGATATGGTTTCTATTAAACATGTTATCAAAAATAATTATATTCACATCCCCTTTAACTATCAACAATTTTCAAAAAGAAATAACAACTGGATCCTTAATTCAAACCTGTCATCTGTAACAAGTTGCACGTACTATTGCTGATACATAAGATTGGGAGGATTCACATCACTGTAATAGTGATTGATTTGGCCGGCCCTTCATACTTATGACTATAAAGTTAGAAAACCAATTCAATTTTTCAAAGTTTAATTACTAATGAAGGGAAGGATTTTATTTAAAGCTGATCGTAATGTAAATGCCAAGTTAATTCGTTGTTAGCTTTGGGTTAAGTTATATTTATTTATGTTTAATGCAATAGTTTGAGGTGTTGGAAGCTCTTTAGAGCTCTTTCGGATGGTAATCGGCCAGAATGGGCTTATTAATGCTTGAAAGAGGTTTTGCTTTGCTAAACGCATTTCAGCTTGCTTGTCAAAATGAACCGGGGGGAAAAAAAACAAGAAAACATGCTTTAATCTCTGTTTCCTTGATCATTTTACAATATGGAGATTCTTTCTTTCCTCTTCTTGTAGAAAAAAAATTGACATCGATGTTACTAAATTCGAAAAGAAAGAACAGAACAAATCAAAAAGCAACGGGCCCCAATAAGACCAAATTAAAAGAGAGGGTTAGTTTTAGATGGGGAAGGCTTGAACACCAAGTTGAGTGAAATGTGGACTCTTAAGAGCCTCCTGAAGCAGCTCATCATCATCCCAAGAATCTCGATAAGTCTCCAAGTTGGCATCTGCATTCACTAAAGCCGACAAGCACAGCTGCTTTCTCCACTCTTCCAAGTGCGGGAATCCGACGTGGTCTCCGTATCTGTCACAATACTGCACACATATTTCCAAACAAATTCTTGTTTATGCATTCAATTCCATTGTGCTCAGACTTTAGTTTTGCTTAACATTGCAGTGGAGATAACTTGAAGTCTTTCCAATGGTAGGAGTTATATATTGTACATTATCAATTTTATATTTACCTCAAAATTGGCGATATCATGAGTATTGTGCTTTGGAATGCCAGCAGCATCCCTTGACTTATAAAACTCCTTAATCCACTGCATCATCTCATCTCTTGGCGGCAAACTTCTTTTCCCAGACAGAAGCTGAGCAATCCATTTTGCTTGTGATTCAAAGAAAGGGAACCCTATAAGCTGCATGGCATAATTGGCCACATGTTATTAAGAAATGAGTCACACAAGTCAAAAACAATGGAAATTTTTTTAGTTAATTGTCAATTTTATGAACATGTCTGAAACATCCACCAAACTAACAAATTAAAATGGAAGGTATGTACAGGCATATATGTTTATGACGTAGAATAGAAGAGAATTATATGATATCTCTAATTACCTTTCTAGGTATGCCTACAAAAGAAAGGGAGGGAGCAAGAGTTGGAGGGAATGTGTGCTCATACAATGGTCCCACTCTATCATCATCCACATCCACTATTCCTTTGGTGTCAAGAAATGGGAATGTGTATGAATACCTACAACACAAAACGATTGAAATTACGAAAGAAACGATCATTGCTATATTCTTCCAGCTCGAATGGAAGTACGAGGGCCCACAAAGCCTGACACAGTGAAAAAGTCATGATAAACCAATCAAACAACTTTTTGGGATTGGAAATGAGTGATACAAAGCAAAGTGAATAGTATTTGGTAACTTTATCTACATTGTTTCTTGTTCATTTGGCCATAAATCTTTTAGTTAGAATAGACAATTTCCTTTGACTAAATGGGTTCAGATAATAATTACCCTGTGCAGTACAAGATGGTGTCAGCATCAACCCAAGAACCATCCACGAAAATAACCCGTCCATTTTCTTCAAGGAAATCTATCTGTACATTGCCACAAAAACAGAAGGTGATTGGTCAGGAATGCTTTGTGGTCCATGACCCAAGTTTGAAGGTGAAGAAAAACACAACTCTTTTGTATGATGGTAGTAGTCCAAAAGAACTAGCTGAAATTGTTAGTAATTTAGTTCTTCTTCTATAAAGCCTTCTGTACCGATTCAAACAGTAACAATTTCTGAATATTGAAATGACGATGGCAATACCTGAGCATGAAGATATAAGTTGTTATGTTTTGAAATGACCTTAGATAAACCCACACTAATATTGTCGATGGATTTAGTACTCAGGTGGACTTCCTTTGCCACTTCCACCAGCTCCATCGATATATCTTGCCCACTCATTGAGTTCCCAACAATCACAACAACCTGCGGAATCAATAACCAGGTTGCATGTTAATAAAAAATCTAGACGGTAGGGATCATATTTTATTTACCTAAGCACATAATTAAGGTTATATATCTCCATTGTTGGATGATTATTAATTAAGAAAACGTATATTTTAAGCAACCATTTCAAAGCATGCATGAAATAAATAAAAAAATCATAGCTGAGTTGCTATAACATTCAAAGGGAAGCTATCAAGCTAAGCAAGTATTTTCCAGATTAAAGTTTGTCAGCATAGACATGTAGGCAGACTCAAAATATAAGTAAATGAACAAAACTGAAGGTTCTATACATTAACTATTGAAAAACTTGGTACTACCTCGTCCCGAAATGGCTCTGGAACTCTGTAAACATGGCTATGCATTTGCTTCCTCTTCCATGTACTCATTCCTTAAGAAGATACATGAAACAATATGACGTAACAAATCAGGAAAATGTAGTACTTGTAATATGGTTATAAATGTGTATTCTTAATTGGTGAGATCTTCTATTTCCACTGTAACTTGATATGACAGGGGCGTGAAGAAAATTAATGAATAGACTTTCTTTTCCTTTTCAGTGTCAAAAACCACTTTTGACAGAATCTCTTTTGACCTGACATTCAGAAAGCAATTTTCTTTTTCACACACCTTTAATGGAGGGCAATCTAGGATGTGAGTAATGACCAGTAGCAACAACCACAGCATCAAACACCTCTTCCACCATCTTTTCATGCTTCTTCTCTTTACTCTTCACAACCCATTTCAATCCATTACCAAACTCCTCATAGTCCAGCATTCCCACATACTCAACCCTTGTATTAAACCTAATCATCTCTCTTAGACCAAAGTGATCGGTGAAGTCCTTGAGGTACAACCAGAGCTCCGTATGACCAGGAAACCTCCTCATGTCTCTTCCTTTCTTGACCAAAAACGGAAAATCAGTGTAACCCATGATCTCTCTTGGAGACACCAACCTAAGAGATTCATAAATACTACTATGCACTTCCAGAAACTTGTTTTTTCCTAAAGGATCTTCTTCCTCAACATTAGGGTCATACAACCATTGCCCACCAACATCATGTTTTTGCTCCAAGACCACCACGCTATGACCTTCTTTCCTCAGCTCTCTTGCTGCCACCAGACCCGACGGTCCTGCACCAATCACGCACACGTTTTTCGATAAGTTCAACTCCGAGACCATTGTGGTTCAGACTGTCGGATCGGTCAAAAGGTAAAGAAAACAATCTATTCGGAGTTGGTTGGTGGAGGTTGCGAATTGCTGTTTGAAACTTTTAAGTAATGGTTGGAGATGTGTAGGAAATGTGGGTATTTATAGTATAGAACTACCAAAATTGTCCAGAAACCGAAGAAAAGAAATAATAATGATGAATAAAAGTGAGGGCTTGCTCTTTGGGAGACACATGTGAGAGAATTAAAATGATGAGTCTTTAGCTTTGCCTATACTTTCAAGTTTGGACCATGTGTATGATGACTCATCCATCATTGTAGTTAGACATATAGTAAGTGATCTTGTGCAGTAGTAGAGGTAAATGGCTGATTAAGACTACAAGAGACATATATAATCTGATAATCCCAATTAATCTTCCACAATTTGTATTCCAGATCCGTCACAAGAATTTTGCAGAGATTGCTGAAAAAGAAAAGAGTTCATTCACTAGAATAACTCTCGTCTTGGTGATTACATCAAACAATGAACCAAATACACGTTATGAAAGTAATCATGAGGCGTCAGATTAATGACTAGAAGGCGAAAACCAGTAAAATTTACCATATTTTGTTATATTTCGTTACGTAATTGGATAATAATCACTGGCTTAATATCACAATTAACACGTGCCTTTATAAAAAAAAAACTTTGTAATTGAATTTAAACAATAAAAGTTAATAATTATCAAAATAAATCACTTTTTCATTTTTTGAGTATGTAATTTTATGAATTGATGAAAGAATTTCTTCATTCTCCCTAATTTTGTCTAGATGCACTTATCTTTTTCCTTTCCATATTTTCTCTTTTGGTCAAATTTTTGTTTTACTGATTTTAGTTGATTAATGTTTATAGATAGGACCTTTCCTATTTAAGATTATTTTCTGATTTTTTTTTTGAAATAGAACTTAGTACTCTTATTCTTAAAGTTTTTGAGTTTGTTTTCCTTTACCTTTCAACAACTCATTTAAAGCTTTTTCTTTGTTTCTAATCTCTCTCCCTAATTTTCTTCCATTTCTTTAACAATTAAAAGTTTCATCTTCAACCATACAATATCCTCCTAATCTCTTTGCAATCCTTGTATCCTTATTTTCTCTTTCCTTAGATGTTGCTGCTCCTTTAGTAATGGCGTAGGCAACTACTACTGTTCTCTTTTGTCAAGCTCCTTTCACATCTTTTATTCCTAATTTTTCTACTTCTACAATTTTTCTTCTTTTCCTCTCTTCTTCTTTGACTATAACTTTTGTTGGATCCTCTAGATCTTCTTTTTTTTCTTACTAAGATATGATCTTTGTTAATCAACTCCTAAGAGATCATGGGACTAAGTTGTAAATGATTATTCTCCTCTTGAAAAGCCTAGGTTCATCCCTTAAATTTCAACAATATAACTTTTTTTCATTTCTTCTCTAGTTGAGATATTGAAAACGTACAATTAGGTGGTCAACCACTCTTATTAGTTATTTTATTGACAAAAGATCATATTTCCCTCAAATACAAGCCCAAACTAAATTTAGATGGCTAAAAAGGGGCTTGAGAGGACCCTTGTAAGTGAAAAGGACTTCTTATTTAAATTCAGTTGTGACACAAGAATGATGAGGGTTTTAGACTTAGGGCCATGGTATATCAATAGGAAACCTCCTCTTCCCCCAAGATAGAAATTAGGTATGACCCTTAATAAGCAAAGCATGAAACACATTCCAATTTGTATCAACTTTCATAGTATCCTTTAGAATATTAGTTGATCATTGACCAGAGCTATTTAACAAATTCTCTAGGAAAATCATTATGCTTAAATAAGAACACTACTGGCCTTAGAAGAATATATTGTGCAATGGTATATCTTACGGTTGAGTTGTATATAGATTTACATGAAACTTTGAAGATTAAAAGGGTAAATGAAGATAGGGGAACTGATTAAATCTAGAATCTCATTTAGTTATTGATGCTAATCATTTGAACCTCAAAAAGAAGTTATAGAAATTAGTTGGAAAGGTGTTTGTTATTGGTTATTGCAATGAAGCAATAGCACTAATTGTACATAATCTTTAGGCTTATGAGGACACTAGGTTGACAGTGGTTCCCATATAGAGGTTGGAGCAACTCCAACTGATAGTTCGATAAGCATCCAACACTTCTTAGATGAACTTTGATATATTCAAGATGTTAGAAGTCATGGATCATATTCCTTAGGATGTGCCTACATAACTAACGCTAAAAACTCATTCCTTAAAGAAACAAGACTCAACCTGTGAAGCCATCAGTCTAACTCTAGTAATTTAAACAATATGAAGGTTTATAGCCAAAAGATTACCACTACTAATAAGAAAGAAAGTGTTGCAAAAGCCTTAACCTAAGGTGAAGACTTTGTTTTGGCAACCAAAAAGAGACTTATTGAAAAACCTAAGAAAAGGGGTCCCTTTTGCCAACTTCTTCATCATGACCATCATTGGCTTTTAAAGACTAGAATTAAGTCCAACATCCTAAATAAAGGTACTTGATTTTTTTGGAAAGAATTATATTGCCATCTCTAATCATCATATATACTATAGTGGAAGAATAATGAGATTTTTTTAATGGTGAAAGTGCTTCAAACAAGCCTTACTGACCATTATGTTCACTTGATTATCAACATATTTCATGATCCTATATGTAATAAAATTACATTTGTGCATGATATTAACCTAGCTTTTCAAAGAATCACTTTTTGCGAAGACCAAAATAAGTTCCAACCCACTATCCATACTCCCTAGTTAGTGTTGGGTGATCTTAATAGCATACTCTTTATCCAAAAGTCAGAGGAAACCAATATTAACCTCAAACATTTTATTGAGGATTTTATCAATTTTTTGAATAACATGAGATTATCATGTATAAGTTATGATAGTCATCTCTACACTTGGAGCAATATATAAGATGGTAAATGGATTACAAGGAAAAAAAATTTAATAGAGCATTAGTGAACTCCATCTAGATGTCTAGCTTTCATTAAAAAAAGCCCACTTCAATAATCCCCTCAACTCAGATCATTGCCTAATAGGGATCCTTCTTCAAACTGCTAGGGTTCTTTGAAAACTCCTTTCAAATTCAACAACTACTTGACCAACCTAGAAGGTTTTGAGCATATAGTCTTAAAAGGAATTTTAAAATTGTTTGAAAGCTTTAAGGCTTTTAAATGTATAAGAAAACTATAAACTTTGAAAGAAGGATTAAAGAATCTTAACAACAAACATTTGAGCAACAATAGAACGATAGTTTTTAAAGCAAAGAATGCTTTACACTTTTCTCATAATGATCTCTACTACAAACTAAAAAGGAAAAATAGACTTAACATAATATATTCAAGCTCTAGAGGCTCATAATTATCTTTTAAAGTAGAAATCTAGGACTAATGACTCAATAATGGAGAACAAACTCGAAAGACTTCTACAATGCTATAATATCTAGAAGAAATGCCAACAAAATATTAAATTTGACATATTCAAATGGTGTATCCATCTGGAAGTATGCGATATGCGAACTATGGCATATAACTATTTCAAGAGTACACCTGGTAACTCTTTTAACACTTTCTCTTTTATGTTGATGATCGAATCTTTTATATCTCCATCTCTATCCAATAATAGATTGAGCTCCTTAATAAGCCTTTCACTAAATCTAATATTGAAAAGGCTCTTTTTAATATGAATGTTAGTAAGACACTAAACTGTGATGGGCCTATTGTGCTTTTTACTAGAAATCATGGAATTTGATTGGCAATAAAGTAACAAAGGTTATTATAAAAATTATTTCTAAAAGGAGAAATGTTTAGAGAAATGAACAAAATCTTTGTTATCTCATCCCTAAAAAATTCTATTTTCTACGTAAGGTTATTTTTATATTTCTTACTGTAATATCTTATAAAAATAGTTTCTAAATTAATGGATATCATATTCAAAGCAATCTTGAATATCATTGTCAATCTTACTCAAAGCGCCTTCACACAAGTGATAAATATAGATGACAATGTACTTGTGGTACAATAATTTTTCAAGAGCTATCTTAAGAAGAAAACAATCAAAAGTTGTTTTATGAAAATTGACTTTCAATGAGCTTTTGATTCTATAAGCTGAAAGTTATTTATTGAATCCTTAGAAGCCTTTGGTTTTGCTCCTAATCACCGTGTGTTTGAAGCGGTCCATCATAATAGAGCTAAAGGCCTAAGATAAAGGAACCTTTACTCCCTACCTCTTCGTAATCTACATTGAAGTGTTGACAATGCTTATAACTCACAATATTGAACAACAATAATAACAACACTTAGTATAAATCTCGCTAAGGCGTGGGGTTGGGGAAGTTTATGTTAAGTCAAAAATTGACTTTACGTATTGATTAAGTTTTGATGATAAACAAAGAGAAAGATAAAAATGAAAAGCAACTGAATGAACGTCTGAAAAGTGGTAACTTACAGAAAACAGCTGAAGCAAAAATCAGCCGAAGCAGAAAAGCAGCTGATACAGAGTTTAAAGACAGACGCTTTACGAAGAGAAAAGCAGACGGAAGCTTTACCAAGGGAAAAGCAGACGGAAGCTTTACGAAG
>JANZLX010000006.1:27593835-27616413 GCA_025531955.1 Erythroxylum orinocense | reverse complement strand
TAAAAAATGTTATAGTCGTTATAAGATTGAAGGATTATTTGTCAAAGATGTATTTTCATGAACTTACTATGGATTATATGGCCACTTAGTCCACAATCCTTCAAGTTTAAGTATTGAAGTGAAGTTAGATTTCTGATACTTTGCACAATCTTATCATTAAGAGCGTAATTGCTTAAGTCCAATTGCTCCAAATTCTTCAGACAAGGAAAACCTAAATGATAAAAGAAATAAAATTAGATAAATAGTTGAGATAAATAGAATATAATTTGATTTTTATTTATTACTATGTTCTTTTATTTAAATTTTGTTTTATAAATATAAATTTTAAAAGATTAATTATATAAAAAATCTGTTATTTAAAAAATTCTTTATAATAGATAATATTATTTTCATATATTTTATTCTTAGTTAAACTTCTTTAAAACTATTTTTTAAGGAGAATAGATAAGTTAAATATTTTTATTTTGACGTTATAAAAATATTATTTAATAAAAAGATAATAAAAGATAATACATTAATATTATAAAATATTGACAAAAACTATTTATATTAATTAACAACCTACACTTCTAAATGCATGTTTGCATTTTAAAAAAATATATAATATGTTACATAAATAATTTCAACGTAGTTTATTTGATTAAAAAAAAGTCTAGGGACAAACTCTATCAAACAGTATCCTGTGAAACTTATAATGCAATGCATATAATACGTACATATATTTTGGACACTTAAGTTTGTTATTTTTCACATAATTTACGTACGTACTTTGACGACGAAGCATTGCTTCTCTTAATTTGTTACCAGACAAAAAAAGGGCCTTAAGGTTGTGGAATGCTCTCAATGACTCTAGGAATTCGTCTGCAACATTGTTGACAAGACCATGTAGATAAAGAACACTTAAGTTGTTGGCACCTTTTGCACCTGTCCAATAATTTGTTATTCAAAAATTAAGAGTAAATAAATATATTATTGAGCATTTAATACATTCTTTTGCTGAATCATACCTGAAAATTCAAATTTGATGATCTCATTTTTACTTAAATCCAGCTCTTTCAAGTCACTTAAAGCATTCAATTCTAAAGAATACAAAAATTGAAATTATCAGAAGTTTACTAATTATGTTACTTAATAGATATAAAGTAAAAATGTCATATTTTTCTGACCAGTCATATTTATTGATCCTTTTATAGCATTGGAAGCCAGATACAATTCTTTGAGAGAAAGCCCACCCAGAGATGATAATATGCTATTGTTGAAACTGTTCACACTTAAATCAAGGGATTTCAAATTTTCAAGTTTTGATAGCGTCTCAAAACCTGCAAGCGAGAGGAGGTGTTGTAAAAGTTGACTAGTAGCTGTCTACGAGAAGTTGTATTTAAATACTATTTCATAATCCATTAATGCCAATGGAATAAGGAATTTGAGGGATATAAAGGTTAAAAGACAAAGAAATCTCACCTCCATTCTCCACACAACCTGCTATATAATTGTATGACAAGTCAAGACTTGTCAGTTCATGGAAGGGAAGAAACAGAGAGGCATTTAGATACGACAACCCATATTGGTAAAGATCGCCCCAGAGTCGGAGGTGGGAAACTCGACTCGTTATTGGGTTGCAGGTAACTCCATCCCAAGTACAACAATCAGCATCTCTTCCCCAAGAACTAAACGCACCTGACGAAGAGAAATGTGATTTGAGTTGTAAAAGGGCAATTCTTTCATGCGAGGAACAGCCACAACACAGCAACCCTTGGAATGTAATATTGGCTACTAATACTATTACTGCTACGTCCCAATACCAATACTTGTTTGTAACCCACATCTCAATCTCAACTCTCAAACCTCTCAGTCTCAGGCACTCACCAACTACTTAGCTTTATCCCTTTATATAGATGTTTCAGTTTCTCCGCTATTTTCGCCGAAGATTATCCTGAAATACCAATTATAACAATTCTAAACTCATTAAGAATTAGTTTTTATAATTTAATTTATTATTAAAACTATAAATTAATTAAAAATAGTAGATAATATTATTTTTAAAATTGATATTCGATTTTAAATATAAATTTTTATTTAAATTTGACTTTGATTGAATAAAATTTTCGTAAAAGTTGATAAAAAATTTTGAGAATTTTTTCATTCAAAGAGTTTGCTCAAGCAATTTGTTATTGTTCACTAGAAAATAAAACATTTATTTTTTACATTTTCTCTATTAATACACGTTAATTATTAATCATGATCCATAATTAAAGCATGTCATTATCGTGAAAGGAAACAATTCTCTGAAAAGTTACTGTTATTGTGTTTGTAAAGTCCAAGTAATCTAGACAAATGGCTTTTTTCCACTTTCTGTGTTTGCTTTCAGATTCGAAGGGGAGGAAGACTAGACGCATAGAAAACTATGCGAGACTTGACTTTCCAATAGGGTCTGGAGTCTGGTCCGTTAATCACGTCACTTGACATTAAGAAGGCTCGAGTTTTAAGAAAAAATATTTCAAACATCTTAAATTTTGTTTAAAAAATAAAAAATATCATAATTACATATTAAAACTTTATAAAATGTATTATATTTAAGACAAAAGTTGGAGAGTAGTAAATTGTTATTCTTTTAAAATTTTGATCTAAAATATAAATTATTTTTAGTGATTTTATTAAATTTTGAAATGGTCTTATTGCAAAATTTCTATAGTTTTTGACGCGGAAAACACACAAATTTTTTTTTTTGAAAAATTAATGAGACATATATTATATAAAAAAATTATTCCGACGTTACAATGAGTTTCTTTATTCTACCATAAAGTACAGATACAAAACTAACTAATATTAATTACAAAATAGAAACAGTTCATAGTTTATCTATTCTATTGTACATATCAACAGAAAGGTTGAAATGAAGATTTTTTGCGACTAGAGCAGATCCACCCAATTGATGATCATGTTAGCTAGTTGATATTTCCCTTCCTCGTGGTCAGGGAATCGACGCAAGTTTCTCTCCTTCCAGAGACAATAAATAGTAGAGAAAAATGCATCTTTGTACAGATTTGCATTGGGCGTACCTTTCCCAGAGTTGCTAATAGCCCAGTTAAGAGCACGAAGCCAAGTGTATGGAGTCCCTGTCCTAGGAAGCAATTGTAAGATCTGACTCCAGACCGTTGTCGAGTAGGGCAAAGAAAAAATAGATGATCATAATCCTCCCTATCCAATTTACATAACAGATAGGTGGAGTCAACATTACGTTGCCATTGGTTTTTTGTCCAGAGTCTATTTTTAATCGCCAACTAAGAGATAAAAGAGGCCTTTGGGTGGATTGAATTATGCCATAATAAAGAGAACCAAGGTAGTGTAAGAAAGAAACTTAGCGGATCCGTTTACAAAAACTTTGAGTAGGAAACTAATTTCAGAGCATGCTAAATGGATGAGGTTGAGCCCAATTGTGTAGTAACCTCGTGATGGACACTGTCTTAGGAAACCAAATTCAACGAGTCAAACAAAGTTATGTGGTGACTACTTACTTGTATATTGTTTGTGGAATAATACTGAGATACTTAGTCGTTGAATAGCGTCCCTTAGCATGACTTTATTGCATTTGATGAGGTTGAATTGTTTGATCCTTAATGAGTTCTATAGCCCAAGTTTAGGTAGTGTGAGCAGTACATACTTGATGGACTTACCTACGTGATTGTGGGGGGCTAGCCGCCTTCTCAAGGCCGTTCCTAATATTTTATAGGCCCTGGGCCAAGTAAAAAAAATCATATTTTTGCCTATTTTTGGGCCCTCATATAGAATAAAAATAAATAAATAATGAGCCCTTTTTGTTGTTCTTTATGAGGTCAAGAGTATGTTGTATTTTATTTCATTTTATTTTTTTAAGGATAAAAATAGATTCTGTTTTATCATTTATAAGGATGCCTAGGGCCGGCCCTACACCCTCTTATGAGAGCATTTGAGTTATTTCTTTAGAGCGATCATAAGAACAGGATAGTTTGAGGCTATTTATTTCACTAACAGGTTCTATCTTTGAATTCTTGGACACCACGTGTTAGACTATTTTATGTCCCATGTAATTTATAGATTGAGTCCCTTGAAAAGCACCCAAGATAATGGTTATTGGGTATTAAATTATTGGGTCTTAAATGGGTCATGGAACCTTTTCCTCTCTCTTCCACTTACCAAAGGACGTGTCCATTGGAAATGCTATATAAGTTGAAACAACTTATTGCATAATAACGATTCTGAAACATTCTGAACCATTGAGGAATTCTCTAAGAAAGAAGACGAGAGGAAATAAACTCTTTCAAAGCAATCAATATTTAACAAAACAACAAGAATGGATACATGTACACAAAATCATTCGATCCGATAAATGATTTACAATTGGTATCAAAGTCATGTTGTTATATTATTGTTGTCTGCCATTCACCATGGTTGGTTGTGCTTTTAGCGATGATGATGTTGCATGATTATTGTTAACCATTTTTGTTCTTGTATAGAACACGGTATTGCATGATTATATATTCTACCGTGTATTGCTTACGAATGATCGGGTTGTGTTCTGTATTTGATATAGAAAAACCACATGTTTTGATGCTTTTCGGTTTGATGATTTTCGGCTGTTCATTATGATGTTTATGAGAAAGAACCGAATATGATGATTCATGTGTATGAGAAAGAACCGAGGAAAACAAATTGTTTGTTTATGAAAATATATGATCTTTCAGTGTTGGTATGCATAAATGGTTTTGAATGGGTTGAAATTCCAGAAACTAAAGTGATTTTTCAGTGTTGAAATGTGATGTGTATTTGTTACAGTAAGAAAGATACACATGAGAGAACCGAAAGAATCAAAGAATTGTGATTATGGTTGTTGGTTATTACACGATTTTTCTTAAACCCATGAAAGAACGAAGTTGGAAACGAAACTCTGTTATGGATAAATGGGTTTTGTGTCGAATAATACTCACCGTAGAAAACAATGGTGGATGTGTTTATTGCTAACCTAGACCAAGAGAGGATTCTAGAAAAGCATAGCAAGACAATCCATGAAAGACAGAAGTTAGAGATTAAAAAAAAAATTACAGAAACCAGAATCGCAGGAGGGAAGACGATGACTGCACGCGCCAGACGCTGCTGGCTGGAGGAGGCGCTGGCGCGTGCACAGCACGTGCCAGACGCAGCCCCTTGACTCCATACGAGCTTTCAGGCCCATAAATTAGCTTCTGGACTGGTTTTGTTGCTTTTTGGGCCATTAAGGGTTATAATAAGTCAATAAATATTTATGGCCCAATCATAATGGATTATTTAATTCATATTTGAATTATACATAATATAATTTTTGAAATAGTGCCATATTAGATATTTTATTTGGTACTTTGAATATTTTATATTATGTAATAATAGGAATTAAATTTTCCTAGTATATGTTGAATGTAATACATGACATTATAGACATTTTGAATAGTTTGTTTGTCACCAAAGTGACCAAACTAGTTAAATTAAATTTTGTCATGTATAATAATTGTCCAATTAAATGTTTATTGCATGGAAAGCTTGTTAGTCACCAAAGTGGCATAGCTTAAAAATATTAATCATTTAATTGTGATGATTTCAATTGTTCATTATGATATAATGCTAAAATGACATAAAGGTTGAATTGAACAATTGAGATAATTGATTATAATGCTAGGAGGTCACCCAAAGGTGGATCATTGCTTATAATTAATGACATTGGAGGGACTTTATCAACATATTTAGTTAATATGATTATATATCCAAAGATAACATACACGATAATTTAGAAAAATGTGAATTAGCGACGGAAACTTAGGGACGGAAAAATTGTCGTTGGAAATTAGCGACAGAAAACATATTTCCGTCGCTAAAATTGAGTGATTTAGCGACAGTACTTCTACTCATCGCTAAATTTGGAGGAAATTTGTCGCGGTAAAATTAACGACGAAATTTAGCGACGAAAATTATGGCCATTGGTAAGCACTACAAGTTAGCAACGAAAATTTATCGATGAAAAATATACCGTTAGAAATTAGCGACGGAAAACATATTTCCGTTGCTAAAATTAAGTAATTTAGCAATAAGTTTAGCGATGGTACTAATACTCGTCGCTAAATTTGGAGGGAATTCATCGTGGCAACATTAGCGACGCAAAAATACCGTCGCTAAATATGAAGGGAATTTTTGACAGAATAAAAAAATTTTGAGTTTACCTACGGAAAATTCCGTAGGTAAATTTCGTCGGTAAATAGATTTAGCGACGGAAATCTTAGTTTCGTCGGTAAAAAGGCGAGAATTATTGGCGGAATAAAAAATTTTGAATTTACCTTCGAAAATTTTCGTCGCTAATTCCGTCGGTAAATTCTTTTTAAATTTAGACTCACCCGACATCTCCCTCTCACTTGTGTTCTTCTTCCTTCTTCCTATGTCTCCTCTTCAGTTTTCTTAGAGCCTATTTCTCTATTGTGGACTCTTTTTCTGCTCGTCGGTGTTGTCTTCTCTAGCCATTGTCATCGTGTCCTTCGGTGGAGGTATTTTTGCAACTACTGTTATATTTTTCATATATTGGATGAAAGTTAATTTGGGTATTTGTTACTTTCATTTATTTGTGTATTTTGTGATTGGAAAATAATTTTAAGGTATAAATATTAGTGATAGAAGGGACAAGATGTGATTTTAGTTGTGATATTGGGATAAATTTCTGATACATCTAAAGTGTTTGATGAAATGTCTGTTTTTAAAAAAAATAATTTTAGTTCATTATTTTCAATTATTTTTTAGTATGAATTTCATTATTTCAATTCTTTTACTTGAAATAATGAACTTATCTTCATGGTGGCTTCTACAAAAACTAAACACTTTGCAGGTAAATTTTAAAAAATAATTTTCGGCAAATTTATCGACGGAAAAAAATTTCCGTTGGTAAAATATGTTTAATTAGCGACGGAATTTTTTCCGTCGCTAATTACCGACGGAATAACCTATTCTGTTGGTAATTTTTCCGTCGCTAATTACCGACGGAATAACCAATTCTGTTGGTAATTTTCTGACATAAAAATTTCCTTCTTTGACAATAATACCGTCGGTAATTTCGTCGGTAAATTTACTGACGGTATAATTTCCGTCGGAATGTGTCCAAATTTCGTCGGTAATTTCCTTCGCTAAACGCCATTTTTCTTGTAGTGAGAATATAATTGATTGTCTATTATAGTGAACTATATATATTCATCAGAATAAGTTACTATTATGTATTTAAATTTCACCCAAAGGAGAATTTAAATGCATAATCAAAGTGTATTAGTTAGTTTGAATCCATTTAAGTTTACTCAAAGCATTAATGCATGAGTTGTATGTTGTATGTGCAGCATCAATTAATTTGTTCGCCTTAGGAAATGGCTTAACCAAGTTCAATAGTCAGAACTATGGGGACTAGTCTGAACAAATCCAGTTCCAACTGGATGTAATGGATTTGGACTTGACCATAGTTTCAGATGTAAGACTCGCAGCCATAATGGAGACTAGTTTTGAAGCTAATAAGTCTTATTATGAGGCTTGGGAACGATGCTTAGCTTGAATTTGATGTGAATAACAATCACAGAAAATCTGAAGCCATCAATGCCTAAGACAGATAATGCAAAAGAGTTCATGTTAAAGCTTAAGGAATACTCCCAATCAGATATAGCTGACAAATCCATAGTAGGGACTTTAATGAGTGAGCTAACGACTAAGAAGTTTGAATGGTCACAGCTTATTCATGATCATGTAACTCATATGTCAAACCTAGTTGCAAAGCTGCAATCCATAGGTATGGATGTGAGTGAGTCCTTTCTGGTATAGTTTATAATCAACTCACTTCCTTTAGAGTTTGGCTAGTTCCAAGTGAATTACATATAACACTATTAAAAAAATGGAACCTTCAAGAAATTAAGGCTATGTTAGTTCACGAGGAAGGGAAATTGAAGAAAATGAAGGAACACTTCATTCATCTCACGTTTCATCAAGGTGCTAGTAGTAGCAAGAATAAACCACGATAGAAAGGCAAAGATAAAGACAAAGCTCTCAACAAAGTTAATGAGGATCAAATCAAGAAAGATAAGAGGTGCCACGTCTGTAAGAAACCTGGTCACTTTCAGAAAGATTGTATTAAAAGAAAGGCTTGGTTCAAAAAGAAAGGTACATATTATGTCTCAGTATGTTTTGAATCAAATTTTATTGAAGTGCCTAAGAATACCTAATGGTTAGATTTTTAAAAGTTCTTGTATATGGGGAACATAATGAAGGCACGAATAGAGGACATTGGGATGTACATATTGATCTTGGACAATGGGTGTTACCTAGATCAAGAATAATGTCTTTATGTTCTTGAATGTGCTAGGAATTTAATTTTCGTTGTAAAAATGGATGATGTAGGATTTCAACTTAAGATTAGAAACGATGTTTTTTCATTGTATAAACATAAGTACTATTATGGTTCTGGTACATTAATTGATTGTTTATATCATTTCAATCTTGATGCTGATTTTGCTGAATCTCTGTTTCATGTTGACCATATTATAGGAAATAAATGTAATGCACATAATGAATATTCTGCTTTTTCGTGGCATAAAAGATTAGGTCATATATCTAAAGAAAGGGTACAGAGGTTAGTGAAAAATGAAATCTTACCTCGATTGGATTTTTTTGGCTGGGATATATATGTGGATTGCATTAAAGCTAAGTAAACCAAACATATATCAAAGCATCCAACCACAAGAAGTAACGCATTACTTGAATTAATACACATTGACATCTGTGGTCTTTTTGACATTCCTTCTTAGGGCGGTGAAAAACATTTCATTACCTTTATTGATGACTTCTCACGATATGGTTATATTGATCTGCTACATAAGAAGTCTCAGTCTGTAGGCATCCTAGAGATGTTCGTTAATGATATAGAAACACAGTTAGATAGAAAAATAAAAATAGTGAGATCTGATAGAGGTGGTGAATATAATGAAAAATTTGATGAAAGTGGACAATGTCCAGGTCCATTTGCAAAGTTTCTTGCAAGTTGAGGCATATATGCGCAATACATAATGCCTAGTACACCACAACAAAATGGTGTAGTCGAAAGGAAAAATCGTACTCTTATGGATATGGTTAGGAGTATGTTAAGTTATAGTGTTGTGCAAATAGAGCAGAAGAAAAGTCGAAGGTATGACAGAGAAGGATGGAGAGTCATCAAGGGGTGCTGAACAAAAAGAGATGGAGAAGTTATACTTTGTGTAAGGTTTGTTTTCCATTCGGGAAAAGATGATTGCAGAGAAGTGGGCTTCACAAAAGATATATCAGGAACTTGAAAAGAGATGCTCTACGAGTGCAGTAAGTAAAAAGGCAAGATCGGAAAGGTTAGGTATAGGGTATGGAGCTCGTGTTGACTGAGAAAGTTGACAATCCTGGAAGGTTTGATAAGCCCAAATCATGTAAATGAAGAATGGGATAGAGAAATAATGGATGCAAGGATAAGGAAGAAAGGTAGTATATGCAGCAGACAGTAAAGGAAGTTAATACAACAGGGAAAAACTGTCCTTGTTAACATTGTAATCTAGCAAGAGATATCAATAGGCATTGGAAAGAGTTGTTATATCTTTTCAGGTGTTACCCTGATAGTTTTAGGGTGGGTTGATAACCTTGGGATTGGTATGAGATTGGTTTTTTTACAATCTTTGCCTATGTACATAACCCCTTATTTTCATGATTTATTTTATATCTGATTTATATAAAAAAAGTTATAGTATTGTACCTTCATCATTTTAGATGCATGCACAATAGGATTCCCAGTAAAGCAATTCCTAAGACACCTTATGAACCGTGGATAGGAAGGAAACCTAGTTTACGACATCTTCATATTTGGGGTTGTCCGACAGAAGTAAGGCTATATAATTCATATGAAAAGAAGTTTGATGCAAGAATTATTAGTGGTTTTTTTCATTGTCTATCTTGAAAAATCAAAGGGTACAGATTTTATAGTGTTAACTATAGTACGAGAATAGTTGAGTCTGGTAACGCTCGATTTATTGAAAATGATCAAATCAGTGGGAGTGGAGAACCACGAAAAGTGGATATTCACAAGAATCGAGTAGAAACTACTCTAATTCGAGTAGACACTACCACATCAAACGTGATCCTACCGGTTGTTATTCCTCTTATTGCATCACGGATACGCAACATACCGAAACAACAAATTAATGTTCCAATTCCACAAGTTGAACATATTAATGATGAACTAACTAATGATTTTCAAGTTACAAATGATCAAGTGATGCCACAAGAAGTAGCATTACGAAGGTCTGTAAGGTAGAGAAGATCAGTTATTTTGAGTTACTATGAAATTTAATCACTTGAACATGAATGTGACTTGAGCATTGATCAAGATCCAGTCTCGTTCAAACAAGGCATAAAATGTAGCAATTTTGAAAAACGATTCAATGCTATGAAAGAAGAGTTGAAATCAATGGATGACAACAATGTTTAGGAATTAGTGAAGTTGTCAGAAGGTGCAAAGCGAGTGGGTTGTAAATGGGTCTTTAAGACCAAACATGACTCACGAGGCAACATTGAAAGGTATAAAGCCAGACTTGTTTCCAAAGGTTACACTCAAAAGGATGGTATTGACTATAAAGAGACCTTCTCTCCAGTTTCAAAGAAGGACTCTTTAAGAATTATTATGGCCTTAGTGGCTCATTATGATTTAGAGCTTCACTAAATGAAAGTAAATACCGCTATTCTAAATGGTGACTTGGAAGAAGAAATTCATATGGATCAACTGAAAGGTTTCGTGACCACAGGAATGGAATGATTAGTGTGTAAATTGAAGAAGTCAATATATGGACTTAAGCAAGCTTCCCGACAATGGTCTCTTAAGTTTAATGATATCATTACGTCTTACGATTTTGTAGAGAACACTGTTGATCAGTATATCTATATGAAGGTTAGTGAGAGCAAGTTCATTATATTAGTCCTATATGTTGATGATATGCTTCTTGCTGCGAATAATATGGTTTTGTTACATAATGTCAAAATTTTCTTTCTAATAATTTCGAAATGAAAAATATAGGTGAGGCATCCTATATGATAGGAATAGAAATATTCCATGAAAGATCACAAGGACCATTAGGATTATCTCAAAAAGGTTATATCGAGAAAGTATTAGAAAGATTTCAAATGAAAAAATGTTCTGCATGGATAGCTCCAATTTAGAACGAGGAAAAATTTAGTCTAATACAATGTCCACAAAATGATTTGGAAGGAAATGGAGTTTTTTCCTTTTGCGTCAATAGTTGGGAGCTTAATGTATGCTCAAACATGCACTCGGCCAGATATCAGTTTTACTGTTGGAATGCTAGGCCGATATGAAAGCAATCCTAGAATGGACCACTAGAAAACTACAAAGAAAGTCCTTAGATATTTACAAGGCAGCAAGGACTATATGCTCGCATATAGAAAATCAACCCATCTCGAAAGTGATAGGTTACTCAGATTCAAACTATGCTTGTTGTGTAGAATCACGAAAATCTACATTCGGTTATATGTTCCTATTAACTAGAGGAGCAGTTTCATGGAAAAGTGGAAAGCAGTCCCTCATTGCTACTTCCACTATAGAGGCTGAATTTGTGGCGTGCTTTAAGGCCACGGTTCATGGATTGTGGTTGCGGAACTTTATCTTAAGCCTTAGTCTTGTCGACAGTATTACCAAAGCGTTAAGAATTTATTGTGATAATTTCGCAACCGTTTTCTTCTCTAAGAATGGCAAATATTCAAAGGGTGCGAAACACATGGATTTGAAGTATTTGTTTGTGAAAGAAGAAGTGCAAAAAATATTAAGTGTCAATTGAGTATATTGTTATCGATCTCATGATAGCGAATTCGTTAACTAAAGGCTTACAGCCCAAAACATTTATTGGTCATGTTGAACGAATGAGCCTTATAGATAAGTCCTTATTAGCATAGTATTCTGACATGTATATATACATATCATTGTTTTGCTCAAATTGTTATGACACTTGTGAATTCAATTACAGTCATATATTTTTGCTCACTCACTTGTTATCCATATTATTTTATATACCATAATTATTATTTGTGAGATAATAATTACAGAACTACCCACCTAAAGCTTTATGAATTGAGTTGATTATGTGATACATGGAAGGAATCATGTTCTATAACTTATGACCTCCATGATCCCATCATCTTAATTCACTTAAAGATGACTTGATCGATTCCATATATTGTGTGCACTTAAAGTTTTATTGTTGAATCACCAAGCTGTAATATAGGCCAAATGGGAGATTGTTAGAATATTTAATGGCCCATGTGACTTATAGATTTGAGTCCCATGAAAGCATCCAAGATAATGGTTATTGGGTATTAAATAATGGATCTCAAATGGGTCAATGACCCTTTCCCTCTCTCTTTTAATTATCAAATGACATGTTGGTTAGTGGTGCTATATAAGTTTAAAAACTCATTGAATAGTTATTCTGAACCATTGAAGAAACACATTAAAGAAAGAAGAAGAGAGGAAATAAACATCTTACGAGAAAACAATCATGGATAGAGGTATGTCTAAATAAATCAATCCATAAAAGTTTTTTTTACAAGAGGGTCTGAGTTTGTTTCTCTTGGGTTTGTCTTTTTTGATTTTTTGGTAATCAAACAACAACAACATTCTTTATAACTAGACTTAGACTTAGTTCTTTTGAGTTAGAGTGTGTGTTTGTTACGAAATTACTTGTTTTGTTATTCTTATCAAAGCATTTAGTAACCCTCTGCAAAAAATGCTTTTCCTGTTCCATCCTACAATTCCCTTAATTGGAAGTATCACCTGCTTTATGCCCCAGTTCATAGCTGCTACTAGGACAGTCCTTTCCCAACATTTTTAATACTTTTCATGTAGTGTTTTCGAGGTTGGTGGTCTAAAATACCTTTTTCTTGGAAATAGAAGCTCGTGTCTTATTGACGGAATAGGCTATACCTGTGTCACTTGTCTAGTCGATTCGTAACATATCGTCTTGTAGATTATGACATTATAATATCTCTCACAGATATTATTTTGCTTTTCCTTTTTTTCTCTCTCTCAATGTATAGACATTTCAACATAGATTGTTGTCAGGTATTCTAATTTCAAACCAATTCCTACTCTTATTGATTTGAGCAAGGTATTGTGATTATTATTATTATTTTTTATTTTAATTATAATTATTAAGTATTTATTATTATTAGCATTATTATTATTATTATTCTTATTAATATTTATTTTTTTATGCATTTATGTCTTTAATCACTTTGTCTTCTAAACTTGCATCTCCTAAGTTATTATTCTATTTTATTTAGTTATTATTACTTTATTCTATTTCTTAAAATATATTTAGTTATTTTATTACATCTTTAATATTTTTTAAATCTTATATTCATGTCACATTTGCATGTGGGTCTACCCAAACCAACCTTTCTATTATGTAGCAGTAAGACTGCGTACCATCAGACCTTGTCAAACCCTACATTGGTGCGAGATTTAAACTAGACGATGATCATAATAATATATTAGTCATTTTAAAATGATAGTGAATTAATTATTCAGTTAAAATTATATTTATTAAAATAATAATAATACTAATAAATTAGATGATTAATATATTCTAACATTTTATAATTATGTAATAATGTGTATCTTATTTATTATTCGTACTAATTTTTATCTAAAAAGCAAATTGAAAATTTGTATTATTTTTTTAAGGGTAAAAGACTTAAATCTCTTTATATAGTTTTAAAAAGTTTCTTAAATTACTCTTTCTAATTTTTAATTTTCTAGAAAACTCTTTTTTCAGACTTCAATGGAAAAACTCTTTTTTTAGACAAATTACACAAACATTATGTATGGACTAATTAAATGTTACTAATATAGTAACCTAACTTAACTATTGAACCCGATCTAAAATAATTAAAATTAATAACTTAAAATAATCATAATAAATTATTATTTTGGGTCAAATTTAATTAGTTTGATTCGAGTTTAAGAGTTATATTAGATCATCTTATAATTAATATTTGATTGGTCTGTACATAATATTCATGTTGCATATATATAATCATTATTTTTTAAACAAAGACTAAGAGAAGGAATTTTCCTAGAAAATTAAAAACCACAAATTTTTTTTGAAAATTAAATAATTTTTTCTAAAGTTTTCTAAAATACATAAGAGCTCGCTATCTTTTACCATTTTACTAATTTATCATATTCAATCCAATATAATACATATCCTCTTTTTTATTGGTTAGAAATACGTATATGTTTAAGAAAACAAGATTGAATGCTCTTTTTAATAAAATCCTTAGTATAGTAATAAGACAAAATTTTGAGAAACATGCTAGGGGGAAAAGATACAATCAGAAAATCCACCTTTTGTAATAATAAATCCTTTGTAAAGAAAGCATTATCATATCCTCCCCTTTTAAGATTAAAAATAAAAATGAGATTGTAATTCAAAAGACATTAACAATATTATATATTGTGATTTTCCAACCTCCTCAATACTAAATAAACAAGACCATTTTCAAAAAAAAAATGCTTATATCACTATCAATAATAAGCCAACATTAGGCAACAAATAAAATGCAATGCAACCTTTGTCTATAAGTGGAATTCTGATTATATATCTAAGTACATTATATTACATACATTACTACAAACGACAACGGCTGTCATACTTGATTTATTAATAACAAGTTTTTGGGAAAATTAAAAGGTTGATGGATTACCAAATATGATGTGTTATCATAGATGAAAAAGGAGAAATTATTTTAGATGAAAATAATGAACCTATATAAGATGTCTCAATTTTAATATTAGCAATATTTGTTAAGTCAAGAAGACCTCACTTCTATTAATTTTGGTGACAATCAAATAATAATATTGGAAATGTATGAATTGTTTTGATAAGTTTGTTAAGTGTGTAGAAAAATGTAAGTAACACTTAGTCATCCTAGATGATAACGTTAGCAATAGACGATACACTTCATCACAGACGAAGTGCAAACAACAAACGAAGCGCAAATAACAGACGAAGCGCAAAAAAAGACAAAGCTCAAACAACAGACAAAGCGCAAACAACAGACAAAGCGCAATACTAGACGAAATGACAATATTAGACGATACAAAAAAGAAGATACTCTAGAACGTCAGACAGTTAGTTAGTTGGAGTTAGTTACAGAACTCAACTAAATAACGGTTTCTAGAAGATTAAAGATCAGTTTCTTAAGAAGACAATTAGAGGATTTGGCTATAAATACTAGTCCTAATCGAAGACTAAAATAACGTTTTTACAAGAGAGAAAATTCAGATTGTACAATACTTAGAAAAAATTCTGTATTCAAAGTGCAAAACAAGAGAGCGAATACTACTGTAACGTAAAACTCAAAATATCTTTCTTAGAGAGAGAAAGAAAAGGCTAGAGCCTAGATAGGCAAAGATAGCATAAAGAATACTTTGTGAAAGAGACTTGAAGAGACTCTGGAAGGGAAGAAAGAATACTTGTAAAGTTGAAGAGTATAGTGAAATCTCAAACAAACTCTGAAGACTGCACGTAGCCCAAAGTTTGGGGTGAACCAGTATAAAATCGCGACGTCTATTCTCTAACCCTTATACTTTAGTTTTCTTGTTGTTAGACGAGTAGAAAGGATAAGCGCTGAGCGAAAGAGCGCTGAACGGATGAGCGCTAAGCGGAAGAGCGTTGAAAGGAAGAGCGCTGAACGGATGAGCGCTGAGCGGAAGAGCGCTGAAAGGAAGAACACTGAACGAAAAAGCGCTGAAAGGATGAGCGCTGAGCAGAAAAGCGCTGAACGGATGAGTACTGAATGGAAGAGCGCTGAAAGAATGAGCGTTAAACGGAAGACCACTGAAAGGATGAGCGCTGAGCGGAAGAGCGCTGAACGGATAAGTGCTGAAAGGATGAGCGCTGAGCGGAAGAGCGCTGAATGGAAGAGCGCTGCAAGGAAGAGTGCTGAAAGGAAGAGCGTTGAAGGAAAGAGCCCTGAGCGGAAGAGCCCTTGCTGACCCTACCCCCAACTTCTAAAATCCATACCTTTTGACTCAGAACTCCAAATTTTACAAACTTAGTATCAATGGAAAAATAAAAGACAACTCTACCATTTTCATGAAGGACTCAAAAACTAGATCGACCTCTAAAGGGGTCAAAAAGTCCACACAAAGTGACTGTTCGTCAACTTCATCCTAAACAGCACCAGAACTTCCAAACCTCATAACTTTTCACTCCCTTGTCCAAAAATGTCATACTTTATATCATTGGCAATATAAAAACAATCTCTACAATTTTCATGAAGAACCTAAAAACCAATTCCGCTTCTAAGGGAGTCAAAAATCCACTCAAAGTTTCAGTCCACTAAAGATCATGCCAAAACAATAACAGAAACTTGTACAAATCATATCTTCCTATTCCATTGCCCAAAAATTCTATACTTTATATCAATGTAAAGATCAAAACAAAATCTTCAACTTTCATGAAGCACTTAAATGCAATTTCAACCTCTAACTAGGTCAATTTCGCAATCAAAGTTTCTGCTAGAAAATTGGTCATCCTATACCACATTCAAACTTCAAAATTTCATATCTTCTAAATTCCACAACCAAAAAATAACATATTATACATCAATGAAAAGATCAAAACCTAAACTACAATCTTCTAGAAGATCTTCCAATCCAAATCAAACTCTAAGAGGGTAAAAAACGCAGTCATAGTTTCTGCCCATAATGAAAATTTTGACAGCATCTCTCCTAAATTTTTTTCTAGCCAAAATCTTCAAACACTCACAGAATTTATAGCAACTGCACAAACACTTAAATTTCTCACATTCTCCAATTCCACATCCAAACACAATACACAATACTTCATCTTTTTATCAAACATAAGCAAAACACAAGGAAAACTAAATGTCTTTCATTTCATCAAATGCTCATAGACTCCTTTATATTTTTCATTTATTTCAAGAAATCATACTATAATTTCTCATTTAATTTCATTTAATAATTCCTAATTTCCAAGAAAAGTTCGGGGTCCAACATTAGGGATTTTACATATATACAAACATGAAATAAATTTGTATCTAAAAGAAGCGCCCACATCAATTGGGCAATTTTGTTAATTGTGCTAACCATCAAAAGCTCCAACTATAAAAAAGGTATCTGACTTGTATATGAAACATTTGGTAAATTGAAGACAAAATACTCTCTAGAAAAGGGAAGGAAGCACCTAAATTGCATCCTTATAAATCTTTATTTATAAACTTAGGAGATTTTGCATCATCTCATGGGCAATAATTGTTGTAATAATTCATATCATTCCCCTATTAACTTCAACTTTCTTTGTAAAACTTGGTTTAAAATAGACACTAGGATTCCAAAATTCCCTTGTTATAAACAACAAAGAGTAAAGTTGCATTTCCTATTTATTATTGATGACAACAAGGTAAGATGTGTACAAAGAAGTCTTATTTTTCATATTGGTCTTAATTGCTTCCTTCACCCTCTCCATAAGATCATAAAAATAACCGATTGTTACGTCACATCACTATCAACTAGGCAAAGTACCCTCACCAAAGGCTCATAAACTATAATGACAAATTGACATTGGGACCAAAATTTATTATCTTTAAGTATAATTCTAAAGGCCTCCAATTCAACATTAGACCTAATATGTTGAGATGCAACTCACTTATTACTTATAAATATTTGTCTCAACTCCTTCTCATTAAAATAAACACATTGATGTGATAAGAAATTAGTAGCAAATCTTGTAATAGCATGATGACACAAATTCCTACCATTGGTGAAATTCTTTCTCATTAAATTCAAGGCACATGCACGATTGTAAATGAACTTTGTCACCTGTTTTCTTTCTGTATAGTATCATTAATAATAGGAAAATACCTAGCATCTTTATATTTTTCCAATAGTAGGTCAATACACTACGTAATATAAGGAGTCCAATAAAAAGAATTATACTTACTTTGTAATCTTCTTCTACTGATTTATAAGCATAATCATTGTCATCAATAAATTGAATAATATTTTATAGTCCAACTTCATCAAATATCTAAAATAGAGCATTATCATTTCTAACAAGGCCAGATGCCTTAATAGACTTTAAAAACATTATCTCCTTCATAAAAAAACAAAAAATTAATAATAAGATCATGTTTTTTGTTTCTCTAACAATCATAAATGATTGAACAACTATAAGTAGCTTAAGTCATTCTTCTTTCATCCAAATAACTTTTTATTTCATAAACAGAGCTGCTCAAAATTTTACCTCTGTAGTTATCAATTGAAGGAGCTTTGTATTGTAGACTGAAATAGGTAATAGCATCCACTATAGACTGATAATAATAAGATTGGGAAATGTTGAATTTTATACTTGAATTATACCACCATCTAGCCATTGCCATGTCCACATTACTTTATATTGTAAGGCACTACATATTGAAGGCTAAGCTTCAAAAGTTGTTAATGGTGCAAAAAATTAGACAAATGTCTTTTTTTTTTCTAACATTAGGTGCAATATTTCCTTTTTGTTGGGTAGCGATACAATTCCCATTAACATCCTTACTATCATCTTAAAAACCAACAAAAGAACTTTCACTACCAATTTTGTAGTTCAATCTTTACCTTATATCTTTCTCATGTTGACACACTTCTCTTTATTTTCCATTTCATATCATGATTCACTTTCTTACAAGGCTCCACATTACCTTTGATCCTAACTAAATGCTTCTTTAATTTGGTGATTCCCCCACCTTTCAAATGCTTGTTACAATATAAACAAATAGTATGATTCTTCATTCTAGGAACCAATCTTGCATAATCTCAAGCTAGATCATAGAATCTTCTTATACCTAAAGCGACTAAATTATCAAGTGTATTTGAACTTCTCTCCATTTATCAATAAAAATAAATGAAGAAATATATTAAAATTAACTTTGTATTAAAACCAAATTATGTATAATAACATGAAGAAATAGAGCAATTACAATTTCTCAACAATTATATGATGTATAAATGTAAGTGACGTTTATAAACTTGTATAAATGATTCCTTAAGAAATTTGACGATTAAGCACATTCTATTCAAGAAATTCTCATATTTCTTAACCCAAACTTCAAATATGTACATTGATTGCTACACTTTCACAATTATAATCTATTTTGTGTGATTACATATTTTAAAGACAAAGTCACAACTCACAATTATAACCTATTTTGTGTAATTACATAACTATACAATAAAGTCACAATTATGACCATTTTGTATGATTAAATAATTCAACTATAACTCACATCTATAACTCATAATTTTTTTCATAAACTCATAAGTCATATCTATAGCTCAATTTGTGTAATCACATAATTTAACCATAAATTCATAAATAAAGCTCTTTTTTTTGTAATTATATGATTTAAACCTAAACTCACATCTATAACCTATTTTGTATGATTACATAAAATTGTAACTATAACTCATTTTGTGTGATTGTATAATTTAACTATAAACTCATAACTTTAACTTATTTTCTGTGATCATATCTAACTATCATAAACTCACATCTTTAATTTAATTTATGTAATTATATAATTCAATCTCAATTAACTAACCCATTTTGTATATTACAAGATTCAATTTATAATATATAACATAATTTATAATACATACTAACATTTAATTTAATATTTCTCAATCCAAACAACACTTAATTCAAACAACAATAATGACAAAACATATCAAAAATTCCAAATTCCAAATATTGCAATTCTATATAAAATCCTCAATCTCATTCCATAATTTCCAAAATTAAGATAAAACAAACACATCTATCCATTTTAGTATCTAGTTATCCTTAATTTCCAAAATGCAAAGTCTAAAATCACAACTATAAGTCACTCAACCACACAACTACTACTCAAGTAATTAATCACTTAACAATCAACACAACAAAAATTAAATATTCAATGCTCAAGCACACTACACACAATTCAGTTGTCAAGGCTGATTTGCATTTTGCAACCTTGAGGGTTAAAGTTTGGAGCTCCATCCAATGTTAGTAGGGTTGATTGGGATGGTATTGATCACTCGATGAGGTGAGTCAGGTGACTGTAACAGAGGACGGGGGTCGTGATTGGCTAGTTGCTTAACTATAAGAAAGTGAGGTTGCAGTGACTGTGACAGAGGGGAGACTGCGAGAAAGAGTGGGGTAGTTACGCTGGCGGGGAGGGTTAGGCGAGGAGACTATGCAGGTGAGAGAGGGTGAGGAGAGGTGAAGTGACAGCGCAAGCAAGGTGAGGCGAGGCAAGGCGATTATGGATGTGGCGTGAGTGAGAGACTGAAAGTGAGAGGTGAGATCAGAGACTTTGAATGAGAGGCTGAGAGAGCAGATAAGGTTAATTTTTTAAAAATTGTAATTCAATCCAATAAGTGGCTGGTATTTTGATACTAGCCGATGCTGTTCAATACCAAATCATCATACGAAAATACTCGGTATCGTACCATTTTCTAGCTAGTATAGTAGGTATCGTTCAGTACAGTACAATACCCATAACCCTGTATATAAAGGATGAGAAAATTTTATATTTTGACATTGTAGTAAATAAAAAGGCCATTTATTAATTAACATAAATTTTTTCAGAGAAGTAACTCCATCTTATTTGCACTTTCATCTTCCTTCATTAGAGTGCAAGAGAAATTGATATGTGCTTAATTGTTGATATTTTTAATTATTTTCACTTAGCGATTATTGATACAAAAATGCTTAAGATACTCACTTTAATTCATATTTGATTTTAGGTGTAATTTGGGAGCAAAGAAATTAAAGTGAGTCAAAAGTATCCCATTTGAGATATTTTTCGAAGATTTATTATTGCTTGTATATTATGGAGGAAGAAGAAGAAAAAATAATTAAACAAAAAAATTAAATGGAAGCTGTGGACAGCAATGAGGAAGAGAGCAAAAATTAAATCAGAAAATCAACTCACAAAGGAGGCAGTGGCAAATTGTCAAAAGCACACTGTGGGCACAACATGAATCACGCAAACATCGTAAGAGGGCAGAAATCACAAGACTTAAATCAGCTAAGGAATAAAATCAAGACAAGGGAGAATAGGTGGCATTGCATGGAGAGAAGGGCCAGCGTGAAGGGATTTACGTAGGAAGCAAATTAAATGGTCCCATCATGAATTAGATAAGGGGGAACGTAAATAAATTAATTAAGAGAGACAGTTGGACAACGCAGAAACAAGCTCCAAAAAAGAGAATGTGTGTCGACACATGAGGAAATATCACGTAATACAAGCAACAAGAAACATAAGAATGCATAGGAAACACGCTACAGCCAATTAAATCAGCAAGCAATTAGCAAGTGAACGCGACATCAAGAGGAAAATTCACGCAGGGGGCATGCAACAAACTTAATTGTCCAATCACCAGCACATTGAACACGAGCCAGCAGGTCCTTCCATAAGAGAGCACGCACAAATTAATTAACAAAAACACAGCGCCGAGGGCAGAAGGCAACAAGCACACGCAGAAGAGCCAAGAGCAAGGTTTAAAAACGTGATTGAGACCTTTATTTGTCAAGTCATTGTACAGTAGAAAGGAAGCCACAAGGATTAAACAGTAGAGGGCGGCGCTAGGCGCTGGGCGCTAGAGGAATCCGGACGCACGTCGGAGCCAAGAGAGTAACGTATAGAGAGGAGCACAGAAATAAATTGGAGACGTAGGCGCAGGTGAGAGCTGAGCACACGCAGAGGAGCTATAGTGAGCAGAACCGTGGAGGCAGTGGAGATTGGGCTGAAACGAAGCAATAGTTAATTAGGGATTTTTTGGCTAGGGACATTAGATGTGGGTTGAAACATTTTTCCAGAAATCACTCATGAAGGGCTAGGCATTCTGACACCGGATCGGAGGTAATATCAACGTCGACGACCCGGGTTAAGTATTATTTTAATTATTTTGTTGTTTTTTTCTTTCATTAGGAATTGATTATGTCATCCGATTTTAACTGATTTGGTATTGTGTATGGATAATCAGACTTTCGTTATTGTTCGGTTATTTATATATGAACCTATTGGGTATCGTTGATTGATAATTTTAATGCGTTCATTGAATTGTTAATTTCAAACCCATTGCTAGAATTTCAATATAATCTGTAATTGTTGTGTTGAAATTCATATGTAGCGACTAATCATTCGTAATCCTTAGGGATAACATGATCTAGGTTAAATGACGCATCGTATGTAGTTGTTACCTTGATTAATCGATTTTCCTAATTCGTAATGCTGCTGCCCAATTAAATCTAGAAATCGTATCCTAGGTTGTTAGGTGGTTAGGTTTAATTAATGATCGTATCTTGATTAAACAAAATCTAAGGGAAAACTCGGGTTAATGTTTAACCCACGATTAATAGTTTCTAGGAGAGGTTAAAGAACAACAAATTAATAAAATTTACTTGCTTAGGATTTAGG
>JANZLX010000006.1:27561724-27571778 GCA_025531955.1 Erythroxylum orinocense | reverse complement strand
TTCTTAACCAATTCTATATATTTTATTATTATCAAAACATAAGTAGGATTAATTTTTCAACCACCATTGGTCCAACATTTATGACATTAATTACTTTCTTTATAAGAAAAAAACGTAATGTGTGCTAGTGTTACCATTTCAACAATATCCTATCTTGATGAAACTACAACTAGGAACAATACATAAATGTAAATTGAATATCAAAATTATGATCTCATAATAATTTCAATTACATATTAACTATTCTAGGGATTTTATCTTTGGTATTAAAACATCAAATGTAATTAATACATAAAGATAAAGAATACCTTTATTAATTATTTTGTCACTAAACTACAACCAATCGATTGGCTGTAAGGAATAAACCAATGTATTTAACATATTAAGAGATATGATAGGTGTCACTTCGGTTATATTTGAGTCCTTATTATGTAACATTTTACGAGGAAGCCACAAAAAAGCCAAGCGGGTGGTCTACAATTCGAAGCTAACATATAGTAAAAGAGTGACTTGGAATGGAGAGGAACCAACTGTAAACAAATTTGTTGTGGCATATGCTATGCTGGAATTACTTATTGATTGTAAGAAAAGCAAGCATAACAATAACATGGATGTAGAAAATATTCAAATGAAAGTAAATCTAGAAATTACCATTAAAAGATCTCAAAGAAGGCCCTAATTGCATATACAAGCATTCAATCAAAACTAAAGCCTCCTTTCTCAATATTTTAATTTAATACCCTGAATATATATGCATAGTTTTTCTTGTAACTAATGAATATAGTTGTTAGAATTATGCTTTTATACTGTATATGACTTTATCTTCTTGTTTCAAAATTAGAATTAGTCCTAGTCATTAATATGTTCCTATTCCTTAAAAATTAGTTAGTCAAATATGTGATCACTATAACAACTGCTATATCATAAAATTTTGTTGAATTTCTATTATTCCAAGTATTATAAATATATAACTTGAAAAATCAACAAAGGTACTATTCAACAACTATTTTTTTGGTCTCTACTATATCCTATTAGTTTTCTAAGAGTTTTTAAGTTAGTTGAGAGCCATTTAACATTATGCTTCAACATTAGAATGTCTAGCACGAAAGAAGATTCAAGTTTTTTGACAATGGCACCACTAGTCTTTAGTGGTGAAAATTGAAAGACCTAGGCATTATGAATAAAAGCCTACCTAGATGCTTTGGATCTATAAGAGATAGTTGAAGAAGACTACAAAGTTCTTGCATTACCTAACAATCCAATAATGGCTTAAATCAAGAATCAAAAGGATATAAAAACTAAAAAAAGCTAAGGTGAAGACGTGCCTATTTACAATAGTTTGATTAACAATATTCACTCAAGTCATAGCTCTAAAGTCAACCAAAGACATGTGGGATTAGCTCAAAGCTTAGTATAAAGGAGATGAACAAATCAAGGGCATGTAAGTATTGAATCTCATTGGAGACTTTGAATTACAAAAGATGAAGGAGTCAGAAACCATCAAAGAGTACTTTTAAAGGTTTCTGAATATGGCAAACAAAGTAAGATTGTTTGGTTATGAGTTTAATAACTCCTGTATTTTTGAAAGAATTTTGGTTACTATACCTAAAAGATCTAAGGCCAGTATAACCATGTTGAAAAACACCAAGGATATATCTAGTATCACCTTAGTAGAGTTGTTTTTCTTTATAGGCGTAAAAACAATAGAGGGTTATAAGAGAACAAAGCTTTGATGAGGAAATTTTGCTAGCCAAACATAAAGATAGTAAGAGAAACAAAAGGAAGTCAAACAAGAGGAACCAATAAGTTGTTGCCAGCAATAACAATAAGAGCAAAGTAGGAAGTTATAAGGGAAACAACCCATCTTGTAAGCATTGTAACAAGATAGGTCATTCTCCATTCAAGTGTTGGAAAAGGCCTGATGTTAAGTACACCAAATTTAATCAACTTAGAGACCAAGCTATCATTTGTAGGAACTAAAACCAACATTAAAAAGTGGATGCTTAGATTGCTAACAAAGAGAAGGAAGATTAATTTTTCATCGCAACTTATTTTTCAAACAATATTTTAAACAAGCCTTAGTTGATCGATAATGGATGCACAAATCACATGAATCATGATAAGGAAATTTTCAAGGAACTAAAACCTTCTAAAAGAAATAGGTCACAATGGTTATATTCCTATAAAAGAAATAGGAACCATTGCTATTGGAACATATTCAGGTATTAAATCTGTTTATGATGTATTATATGTACCTAACTTGGATCAAAACATGTAAAAAATTGGTCAACTATTACAAAAAAACTTAAAGGTGTTTTTTTGAAGATGATTATTGCTTGATCAAGGTTGCTGTGGGTCAAGATCTATTTAAAGTGAAAATAAAAGGAAAAAGTTTCTCACTAGATCCAATTCAGGAATAATAGGCAATTTTTTAAGCAAATGAAAATATTGTTGAGTTGTAGCATAAAAGACTCGGGCACTACCATTATCAAAGGCTGCTCAAAATGCAAAAATCTGAAATGGTAAAGAACTTACCTGAATTTGAAGTGATTTTTATGGATTGTTATGCTTGTCAATATGGGAAGCAAAGCAGACTTTTGTTCCTAATAGCCATTTGGAGAGCCACATAGAAATTATAGCTAATCCACACTAGCATAGGAGGGCCTCAGAGGACTCCTTCACCTAAAGGTATTCATCATTACATTATTTTTGCAGATGATTTAACTCATATATGCTAGTTTTGTTTTCTAAAGTTCAAATCAAAAGTTGTAAGAACTTTCTAAAATTTTAAGGAAAAAGTGGAAAATAAAAGCAACTTTAAAATTCAGATTTTAAGATCAGATAATGGTAAGGAATATACAACTGTTTGGGTATTATGACAACAATTAGGGTGCTTCTTTAAACTACTTTGGTACACTATCACTTCATTATATGATTATGTAGGATCTTAAACATATATAATTCTCATATATAAAGTAGTCATACCTTGAAGCAACTTCTGTATTTTCTCCTTATTTGATGGTTATCAGTAGAAGCAGCTTAATAGGCAAGAATAGGACCAAAAGAGGTGACATTTATAAATGGTTTTTGAGAAAATCACCTCTTAATTACCATACCCATCATGTTGGTATTAATCTTTATAAACATTTATTACATAAGACATTGATAATCCAACATTCTCCCACTTTAGCTCATGTAACATTGCCATCTTCATAAGTCATTTACATTTAATGTGCATTGAATACTTCATTTGTTATAATCAAGAATTAAAACTAAAGTGAGTTATAGCGGTTGTATGTGATTTAAACAACATATTCCCTTCCAAGTACTACAAAGTTAGTCTTCTCCATGAAATGATCAATAAATGGGAAACACATAATTAATAAAAAAAGATCTATTCAAGACAAAACTGTTATCATCATTCCATTCAATTTAGGATACACATTCCAAAAAAACTAGGTAAATCAGAAACAAATTCAATAATGAGCTTAGAATGTCAATTACATCAAAACATAAACGTCATCATAATATACATTAATGTCTACTCAGCAATAATGCTCATACTACCAATATGTCCCATAAATATTTTGGGCAGCAATTCTTTAATCAAAAGGTCTGCAATCATAAGATTAGTGTTAATGTGCTTAATTGACACTTTACGTTTTTAAACCTCTTCTTTAACGACAAGGAATTTCAATTCGATATGTTTAACACATTTGGAATACTTGTTGTTTTTAGAAAAGAAAACTGCTGTGAAATAATCACAATAAATTTTGAGCAGACTGGCAATACTGTCAACTATTCCAAGTCCTGAAATAAAGTTTCGCAACTAGTTAGCCTGAACCACAGCTTTAAAGCACACCACAAATTTAGCTTCCATAATGGATGTAGCAATTATTGACTCTTCCATGATATTGCTCCTCTGGCTAAAAGATATACATAGCCAAATGTAGATTTTCTAGTATACAAGTAAGCATATGATCTTTTGTTCCTTACAAATATCTTAAGACTTTCTTTGCAGCTTTCTAATGCTTCAATCTTGGGTTACATTGGGATTTATCAAGCATACCAACTATAAAGCTAATGTCTGGCCTTGTAAATGTTTGATCATACATCAAACTCCCTATAACAGATGCATAAGGAATTCCATTCATCTGTTTCCATTCCATATCATTCTTTAGACATCACATGAGACTAAATTTGTCTCCCTTTTGAATTGGAACTGGAGATGTTGAACATTTATCCATTCTAAATCTCTCCAAAACTTTATTAATATATGCTTTCTAAGATAAACCTAATAGTTTTTAGGATCTATCCCGAAATATCTCTATTCCGATTACGTAGTTTTCCTCTCCCATATCTTTCACTTCAAAGTTGTTAGAGAGAAATTTCTTAGTCTCACTTAATAGACCAAGATTATTAGTTACGAGCAAGATGTCATCAACATATAGAATCAAAAAGATAAACTTACTTCTACTAACCTTCAAATATATACACCAATCAACCGTGTTTTCTTTAAAACCAAAGGAAACAAAAATAACATTAAACTTAAGATACCATTGGCAGGAAGCTTGCTTAAGTCTGTATATTGATTTTTTCAGTTTAAACACTATGTGTTTTTCACCTTCAACTGAAAATCCCATTGATTGATCCATATCTAAATTTTCCTATAAATTCCCATTTAGAAAGGTAGTTTTCACATCCATCTGATATAGCTCTAAATCATAATGAGCCACTAGTGCTATGATAATTATGAGAAAATCTTTCTTGGAAACTGGTGAGAATGTTTCCTTATAGTCAATGCCATCTTTTTTTTAGTAAAACCCTTAACAACAAGTCTAGCCTTGTAACGTTCAAGGTTGCCATGAGAGTCATCCTTCGTCTTAAAAACCCATTTACACCCAACTCTCTTGCAACCTTCAGGCAATTCTACAAGGTCCCAAACACCATTATGTTCCATAGATTTAAGCTCATCTTTTATTGTATCTAACCATTTATTAGCATTATCACTATTAATGGCTTATGAAAATGAAACTAGAACATCATTAATTCCTAAGTCATCTTCCAACTCTTGTAGATAGACCACATAATCATTTGAAATAATAGATATCCTTTCTTTTTAAGATCTTCTTAATGATATTTCCTATGGTTCTTTTATTATAGGTTCACGTTAAATGTCAGAAGCATGTATTTGTCACTCTTCATGATTGTTATGTGATGCAACAATTTGAAGAACAACAATTTGAGTAGTGGGAACACAAGTCAAAGGGACTTGTATTCTAACTTCTTTAATTTCCACATTTCGTGAAATGTCACTCCCACTAATTTCACCATTCTCAATAAACTAGCATTTTCAGTTTCAACAATTCTTGTACTATGGTTAGGAAAATAAAATCTATATCTTTTATATTTTTATGGATAACTAATGAAATATCCACTGGTTATTCTTGGATCTAGTTTTTTTTCTTGTGGCTTATAATCCTTATTTTTTCCTAGCAACCCCAGACATGTAGGTGCCTTAAACTAGGTTTTCTACTAGTCCACAGTTCAAAAGGTGTCTTTGGAATTGCCTTGCTAGGAACCCTATTTAACAAATACATGGCAATTTTTAAGGCGTACATCCATAATGATAAGGGTAAAGATGCATAACATACTTGTAACCATGTCCATTAAGGTTTCATTACGCCTTTCTGATACACCATTTTGTTATGGTGTACCCGACATTATGTATTGAGCACACATATGCCATGCTTTTCTAGGAATTTAGCAAATGGACCAAGGTGCTGTCTAGTTTCCTTATATCTTCTGTAATATTTACCACCTTATCAGACCTAACAATTTTCACTTTTCTGTCTAGTTGCCTTTCAACTTTAGTTATATAAATTTCTAAGGCATTCACTATTTGAGACTTCTCATGTAGTAAATAAACATATCTATAACGTGAATAATCATCAATAAAGGTGATAATGTATTTTTCTTTACTGAAAGAATTAACATCAAAAGGTCTACATTGTACAATTTCAAAAAGACGAGTGCTTCTTGTGGCACCTTTCTTTGTGTGTTTTGTTTGCTTTCCCTTAATAAAATACACAAAAATATTGAGATCACTAAAATCCAAATATGGAAGAATTCCATTCTTTACTAATCTTTCCAGTCTTTCCTTGGAAATATGACCCAAACGCTTATGCCACAAGTAAGCAGAACAGTCATTCACTAGATTACGTTTAATTTCAGCTTTATGATGCAGGGTCATGAAAGTTTTAGCATATAAATTATCAAGATTCAATTTATATAAACCCTTACAAAGTATATCAGGTCTAATCATACTAGTATGCTTAAACAAACTGAAACGTCCATTACCAAACTTAAAGAGCATCCAGTAACATCAAGTTTAGATAAAGAAATCAAATCCCTAGAAAAACTAGATATATAAAGAGTTTCAAATAAATCTAAATGATGTCCAGCATTTAGGATTAAACGGTAAGTCCCGACTGCTTCCATTGGAACCTTTACTCTATTCCCCATGAAGACAAACTTCTCATTTAGTTTTGTGGTTTGGATCGTAAGGAATCCCTGCATAGTATTAGAAACATGATTTGTACATCCAGAATCAATCCACTAAGTATTATGTGGAACTTCAGTTAAATTTCACCTTAAGCTTACCCTTCTTTTTGAACCAAGCCTTACGTCGTGAACAATCCTTCTGGAATTTCCAAGTTTTTCACAAAATTGACATTTATTATTGTTTACTTTCTTCTGGATGTTAATGGAGGAATCATTAGTCTTCAGTGGTCCTTTCCCCTTTCCATGTTTCTTATGTACATTTTTACTAGCTCCTTGATATTTCACAAAATAGATGGAATGATTTCCTTGATTCTTAAGTTTTGTTTCCTCCTGAGCCAACTTACTATGCAGTTCATGCACATTTCGTTTGTCTTTCATGGTATTATAGCTCATTTGGAACGGACCATACTTAGGCGGTAAAGGGTTCAAAATGAACTGTACAAGGAAATTTTCATCCACTTCCATTCCAAGAGATTCAAGTGTTACTGTAATATTTGTCATTTCAATGACATGTTCATACATAGTACAAGAACCATCAAATTTCATGGTGGTCAAAATACCTATTAATGTCCCAGCAAGAGACTTATCAGTTGTTTGGGAGTGCTCTTCCATAAAACTCAGAAATTCTTTAGCACTTTCAGTTTTGGGAAGAGATGACTTAATGTTATTTACTATGCTTATTCGCATAAACATCAAGCTCAGTTTATTTGATTTTTCCCAAGCTTTACAATGAGCCTTTTCTTCATTATTGCTAGTATCAGTAATAGTAGCCGGCTTTTCAACTTGAAGTGTCAAATTAAGATCTAATACACCAAGGTGAAATTGGACTTGTTCACTCCAGTCAGAAAAATTTAGCCCATTAAATATTGGTACAGATGAAGCTTGTGAATGTAAAGACATAGGGACAAAAATTGCAATAAATACACGACTAACATTAGTGCTTTGAGTCATAAACTCACATATTATATAGATTCAGATGAAAGATTACGTTAACAAGTAATGTACGTTAATGTTCTCCTTTGTGTGATACATTAATTCACAAAATAATCATAATGATGCCAATAATATTTAACATTATTAGGTAATGATGCATATACTACTTAGAAACATTTATTATCTTTGGATAGATAAGTAAAACTAATAGTGCATTTACATTACCAAGCAGTCATATTCATTAATTATAATAACAACCAATTAACCTTTGGGTAATTCATAAATTTCTTATAATAATGAATCTCAATCTACTCATAGATAAACATCATTTATAGCATCGATTTTTATAAGTGAGTGATTGAAAAAATTCTAGTCAATTTAAAACTAATTATCCTAAAGATTTGATCACTTTGGTGATTCAAAAATCTAAAATAATATTGTTCCAAATTTGATAAATGCGTAAAATATTAAATATTTGATTATCACGTCATAAACATACTGCCAATCATCCTCCTCCTCAAGTTTTTGTACTATTCACGTTAAGATGCATTTATTATACTATTGATAATTATAATTAATTGTATAATTTACATGCACTAACATAACTATTCATGCATGCATAATTATATTGTTCATGTTCATTCTTCTTTTATGGTTTAATACTATTAACACTATTCACAAACTGTTCATGAATTCATAATTACACTGTTCATGTTTATTCATCTTTTATTGTTTAAGACTATTAACACTATGTAAGCACTGTTCACGTTCATGCATCTTTTATTGTTTAATACTATTAACACTATGCATACATTGTTTATGTTCATACATCTTTTATTGTTTAATATTATTAACACTATACATGCACTGTTCACGTTTATGCATATTTTATTGAAAACAACCAGCGACACCAGCCGCACACATCTAACGCGACAGTCAGTAGCATCTGGATCATCACCGAGGCATGATGTCACAGACCCAGTGGATTCACCATCATCCTCAACTCTGCAACATTCCAGCGACGAGCATAGGCGGTGAACATATGTCTGTTGTTAGTGACGTTGATTATGCATCATCCTTAACGGTGTGATACCACCGAGAAAACACAAACATTTCTCACGTACTTGAAAAATTCATTATAAAAAAATTACCCAGTATATATATACAATCATTGGGTTTGTCCAAATAGAAAACATAAAGATTTTTAGAACCCGAAACCATAACGAAAAATTATACAGTTCATAACTAGATGCTCTGATGGTTATCGGCAAAAGCAACTTAATAGGCAAGAATATGACTAAAAAGGTGACGTTTATAAGTGGTTTTTTTGGAAAACCACATCTTAACTACCACACCCATCATATCAGTATTAAGCTTTATAAACATTTATTACATGAGTCATTAATAATCCAACAACTTTAGGGTACTATTTTTGTAACATCCCACTCCTTACTGGAAGGATAAAACAGTAAATTTGGCATAAGATGAGATAGATTAGAATGACTTAGGACTGTTTATGCATAATAAGATTGGTACACAGTATCATTCGTGCACATGAAATAACTGTACACGCATACATGACATTCCCGGTTTTCGTGCCTAATGCAATTTTAGTGTGATTAACATGGTTATTGGGTTTGAAAAATTATTCTGAGTGCGCCATTGAGTGTTTTCCATTTTAAGGGATTTTTAGGAATTTTTTTGGAATTTTTCGGAGAAAATTTTCGGACCAGAAAAAAAATCGCCAAATGGCGAACCGGTTGATTTTCTACTGTTATTTGGTACTAAACTATTAATTATTTTGGTGGGACCCAAAAGTGGACCCTTTAAATGTGTTGGAACCGAAATTGGCTTGCATTTCTTGGTATTTGTTTGATTTTTTCAAAAATTGGAATGATAGGTTTGACTTTTCTTCATTTCTTCTCCTTTTGCCACCTATTGCTCTTCAATTAATGCAAATTGTTGTTCCTATCCCATATATTCGGCTACTTCACATTGAAAGGAGGAAAAACAAATCATCACATGTTCTTGGTTTATTACTTCTCAACCGAAACCTACTCTCCATTGTTTACTCTCACCATCGTTTTCTCTCCTTCAAGTGTAATCTCCCTCCAAACTTAAGAGTTTCTTCATGCAACCAAGTTAAGTTCTTTCCATGGTGATGATATACTTGTATGGTGTTAGAAGAAAGTAGAGAAAGTGGGAAGTTGGTGTAGGATTAAGGAATTGAAGGAGTTGGAAGAAGCTTGAATTGGTAAGTGTTTAATTATGCTTTGTTTATGTTTTAATAAATCATAGTGGTTAGATGCATTCATTTGGAGTTATGGTGCAATTATTGTATTTATTGATGCATGAATTTGATGAAAATTATAGTTTGAATTGGTGGGTAAGGTTATGTTTAAGTATGGTTGGATGAAGTAGTATAAGTGAAGTGTTGAGCTTGATTTTGAAGTGATTAGATGACTAATCCTTAAAAGAATTTGATAAGAACATGATTGTGTATGGTGCTGCCAAATTGAGGTAGTTATTCCTAGTGAATGTATGCATGACCTAGGGA
>JANZLX010000006.1:27523299-27534051 GCA_025531955.1 Erythroxylum orinocense | reverse complement strand
TTTTTCTCTTTATTTCTTAATTTCAACTTCCATTTCAATTAACTCATTCACTTTACTCTCATAATCCATACAAATTTTCTCAAATATCAAAGTCCTCAAATCTTTTTTCATCAATTTTCCTTAAGGCATAAAACATCTATAAACACAATTCATATACAAAACACTCATTGAATTTCATTTAATATCTCTAAATTTCCACTTAAGGATCGGGGTCCAACACTACCAAAAGGAACCCGATTTAGACCAAGGAAAGAATAATAATAAAGGATGAATCAAGGAGGTAGTCTCGGCAAACATAGAGAAGGAGATACATAAAGGACAAATGGTTAATAGAGTCATAGACCAAAGGAGTGTCCATGGCTCAATGTAGAGAAAAGGGAGAGGAAAGTCGAAGTGAGAGAATCCATACATCTACTTGTACAAAAGTTGCAATATCATATTAAGTTCTTGTTCAAAAACAAAGAGAAAATTCTCACCATAATAAAGAAAAACTTTAATTTGTTTTCTCAATATGATAACCTACGAATTACATTAAACAAGATAGCCTTTAATAGGTATAAAATCCATAAAAATGTCCTAAAATGAAAAGGAGATCTCCGCCCCCCCCCCCCCAATCCCTTTTCATAATTTAATTATGAATAAATAAAAAACTTTAAAATTTTCAAATTATTTCTTAAGTATAAATATAAAATCTTGAATCTAAATAATTAATATATATCATGCTTTTAAGTAACTAAATTCAAACACCTACAATTCCATGCTTTCTTATATTTTAAATCACGATTCTGAAGCCTACTAGCATTGACAATGATGTTGGTTAGGTTTTGGAAATTTAAGGGCATCAGTACTAATAGGGATGGCAATAGGTTCGGTCGACTCGAGCCTTTTTCAAAAAAATTTAAAACAATGACATTTTTCATTACTCATCAATCTGAGCTGGGGTCAAGGCTGGGCCTAGGCCCAATTGCTAAGCCTAAATACTAATGAGTTTGGCATTGATCATAAGTACCACACCAACATTGATTTCCTTCTCTTTCTCCAATTTCCTCATCCAAAGTAAGATTGATACTTAACAAAAATATGACACTAACACCGAGTACATTCTATTTCTATATTCTCTAATTTTCTATTTTTTAGCTTAAAATATGCATACTAGGTTGTTAGATATTCTCTAAGCCTTATTCTTTATATATTACATATTCCAAATTAAAAAATATGAAGAAAAGTGATCAATTTTAGTAATGCATTGAACAACCTCCTTTTCTTGAATATTTATGATTAATCCTTACAAAGCTACCATGTTGTTTTTGGTATTTGCAATAGTTATCAGACTTCTAATTTCTTACAAAGGATCATAATAATAGTCAAAAATAGGCGTTCGTGAAACTTGATCACTATTAGTGTTTTTGGGTTTGTAAGAGCTACTAAGAAGTCTCATCCTAACACCACCATCACTAGTTGCTTAGCAGTGTCGTTGATGGTGGTCCTTCTACCAAGAGGGAGGTGCAAGCAGGGACAGAGCTGTGTGGGAGGCCATGGTGCACTAGGCCCCCAACATTTAAAGAAAGTAAATATTTTTATTTTTAATATATATATATATATACAAAGACGGAATTATTTGGAGCCCATTGATATACTGGGCCCCTCAAGATTTAAAAAAATTAAATATTTGGGCCCTCCTATCTTAAATTTCTGGCTCCGTCACTAGGTGCAAACCAGTGGTGGCATAAGCACCCAAATAGAGAAAGAAATAGATTGTAACATTCCATTACTTGTGAGAAGGTTAGAATGGTAATTGTGAGTGATTAATGGGAGTTAGAATGTATTTCCATGTTCTTGTATAATATGCCATACGCTTATACTTGAACAGTGAACTTATCTGCGTATGAAAATAATTGTACATGCGCTCATGAATAATTCTGGGTATAATTGGATTGAGTTGTGATTTTTGGGAATTTTGCAAATTTGAATTTTGTTTGTACCGGATATTCTATTGGTTGGTAAGAATATCGTACTTGTGAATATTGGTGAATTTAGGAATTTATCTATAGAAAATTGTGAAAGAATATATATATATATGTGTGTGTATATAGGACGTTATTTGACAAAGCTCAACATCCATAAAGGGATGAGCGAGTAAAAAGGCACTCGGTCATAACGACAATAATAAACAGAAGTGAGTCTCACGTGCATTGAAAATTATAATTGATGTGTTGTGTATGAACTATGTGATATATTATGAATATGCAATGCAGTGAATAATGTGTTACGTGTAATGATGTGATGCATGAATTAAGGGAACCATCGATGGTGGTTACCTCATTGAGTTCACAAAACTCACCAAAATTGCAACGTTATCTTTTCAAGACCTAGAGACGACTTTAGATACTGAGAGGCTCTACTGTCATGTAGATTGTGAATTTGACAAAAGAAGTCATGGCTCAAAGGTCAGTCAGATGGGAATTTTTGGATGGCTTAGATAGATTTGATATATTTTCCTCTTTCATGTAGTACTTATGTACTAGGTTCTGTTGATGTACATGTAGTAAAGGTTGAAAGACACAATGTAGGCTTTCGATTTTGAGAAATGAAATGAGGAAAAAGTTGGTTTAAAAAAATATTGTGGTTTCCTCATGATGCTTTATAAGTGAAGAATGATATGATGCCATATGAAGTGAATGTAGTGATCGATCGTAGCTCACCCTTATCGTAGGATATATACCGGAGTGACCTCCGGGTGTCCCGGTGTGTACCCTGTGATAAGGGGGTGTTACAAAGGGTCCAAGGGATTTTCCCTATATGTTCGCTGCGACAAAATATATGTTCACTGCGGCGGTCCCTCTTTGCTTCCAAAGGATTTTCTTTTATTTTTTTAACTTCTAAGCCTCCCTCCACGCTCAAGCTTCATGATCCCATGTTCGATGTTAGGCTTCAGAAACGGGGTCCAACAAATCTACGTACAATACAAACTCATATTGGTCTCGCATTCTTCATATATGTAAAAAACTTGATTTATATAAAAAAAATTTACCATCAACAGAGATCACAAACATAAGTCCACATTGCATCCATGTTGACTTAGTAACTCCTTTGTCATGCAATCAAAGGGTTTCATATAGGGAATTCAAGTTTGAAGGTTATAAACACAGGTTCGTGATTATGTGTTCTTTATGTGTCATATTGTCTAAAAAATAAGATAGATAAGTAGCCTACATAGGATAAAACACAGTAACTCCATAATAAATAGAATGGATAAATGGCCTAAATAGGAAGAATATGATAATGTGTTTGAATCATGTTTATATATGGGTCTATATTCAACCTATGTTCATCCAAAATCATACTAAAACTTCTCCAACTTAGCTCAACTTGCCTGAATTTACTCCTTCTTTATTGGGGAGATAAAACAAGGTCTAAAAATAAAATATAAGCCACGTTGAATACCAAATTATATAAATTCATCAAAGTTCAAGTAAAATACTTTTAAATCGTGTTAAAAAATAACCTAATTAACACTTACCTAATTCTCCCAATCCTTAAGCAAATCAATTTTCATTACTCTTAACTTAAATAGGTAACAAATCTAAGAAAGAACTTAGCAAATTATTCACATCAATCAAGATTCTCCATTATTTATTCAATTACAAAGTTTGTGAAATTGTAGAGCATTTAGCTACTTGTATAAAGTCACAAATCAATTCAAAAGTCATAAGTCAATTCAATTTGCTCCATAATCGTTTAAATTTTAACCCAATCTACAAATTCAACCTAATGCATAAAATGAACATAACTGAGAACGATGCTTCAGCTTTCAAACATACGATGCCTCAACTTTCAAACATTTTCGTACCGTTTAATTGTAGAAAAGTAAAAAATGATTTTATATTAACATAAGAACATTTTAAGGCTTGTTTGAAAATTTACATAAACTTTTGACATGAGAATAAACAATTCGTAATAAATACTCTCGATTACTCAATTAGATCATTATTTCAATTGACTACTAGTACCACTCTTTAACTTCAACCTTTTTATTTGGTTTGAAGTTAACATAGTGAATTTATTTATGCTCACTTATTCACACATTATCTCCTTGTTCTTTTTTTACTTGGATACTAAAAATACTTTTAAAAAATTAATTTATAGTTTAATTGCATTTGCAAATTATGCAAAAAAAAAAAAGTATCATGATACAAATCAATTATCTATTTTCAAAATTAATGACATAAACCAAATTAACTTAATAGTTAATACTCATGATAAATTGGCTAACACAAATGAAGTCACAATAACAACCAAACTTATAACGAATTATCTCGATCAATTTTCTTTTAGAGTTAAAATTTTTTCAAAGTTATTCCATATTAAGTTAATTATAAAAAATTGATAAATTTAGCAAATTAACTCCCTCCTTCACACTTAAATTGTACATTGTCCTCAATATATATGATATACACGAATAACAAAAAAAACTAGAAAATGAACTGCAAGGAGGGAAATTAAGTTAACCGGTACTATCTTGATAATAAAAAGTTTTATAGTTCTAGTCTAAAAGTATAAAGTGACAGTTTTTATCACGCTTTAAAAATAAAAATATCAAAGTATTCTCGAGTCTATGCCTTTAAGTTACTTTTAATTTAAAATACACACAATAAAATTTAAGTAATGTAAAAACATACTAAAAATTAATGCTAAAGATTCTTAAACCTACTAAATTGAAATAAAAACACTTAAATATTTGGGTTACCCCTTAAAAGTCACTTTTCATGAGTTCTTACAACTAAACTTCTTACTCAAACTCTTTACTTTGGCGACTCTTCAAATGAAGGCTTGATTCTCCTCTTCTTCGATTTCTCAATCTCTTTAAAACACATAGGCTCATTAACTTCCAAGCATGTCACATGCCCCATTATAATAGGGTTATTCATCTCCCCTTCTTCTCCTTGCATGATAGAAGTATCCAATAGATTTCTTGTAATTATTTCTTGTATAATCTAAGAAACTTTATTATCAATAACATCTATAAAGAAACAAGTATTTTCTTTAGTATCATCTGTGTAGGGATGTCTCATAACTTCAATTAACTTAAAAGTTACTTCCTTATTCCCTGCCTTTAATATTAACTTTCCCTCATAAACATTTATCATAGTTTGATGAGTAGTTAGGAAAGGTTATCTTATAATCATGAAAACCTTAACATCGTCCTCCATATTTAAAACTAAAAAATCAATAAGGAGTATAAGTTTGTCAACCTTAACTAAAACATCTTCTACAATACTGTAAAGATCATTAATTGAACTATCTACAACTTGTATACTAATCCCAATTGGTTTAGGTTCTCACAAATATAACTTTTTAAGCACGTCGTATAGCATCAGTATTAGTTCTTAAGTCTGCTAAGATCTTTTTAATCAACAAACTACCAATATTACAAGAAATAGTGAAACTCTCTAATCTTTGATTTTTTAGACTAGCTTCTTTTACAAGTTAGCCAAACACTCCTCATTTAATGTCACAATTTATAATTCCTTAAGCCTATTCTTATTGGAAAGGAGATTCTTTAAGTATTTAGCATACTTTGATTATTTGAGAAAGGGATTCAATAAAAGTTATGTTAATATCTTTTTTTTGTAAAATGAAATATTTATTAACTCAAAAGAGCATCAAGTATGTACAATTACAATGACAAGAACTGGCTAGTAGAGAAACAAACACAACTCAACCATTACAGAGTTAGCCAATACATTTCCATCTACAAAATTACAACATTTTTGAAGTAAATCACACGTTAATACAGATTTAATACTTGATATACAAATTCACAAGAAGGGGGGTTGAATTGTGTATTCTTTTTCGATGATCTCCTTTTTCGAAGTTCTTTCAAAAACTTGCTTTTTCTCAAAAACTATTTAAAAAAGGTAATATAAAGTATTGTAACTTATTTTCTAAATGCTTGAATGAAATAGTAAGAGTAGTAGTTAAGAGTTGTGAGAAAGTTGACATAGCAGATTTATACTGGTTCACCCTAAATCGTGGGCTACGTCCAGTCCTCAGAGATCTTTCTGAGATTTCACTATACTTCACAAAGTTACAAGTATTCTTTGACTCCAAGCCTCTTCAGGTCTTTTACGACAAGTATTCTTTTCACACTTAGCCTCTTCAGGCTATTTGCTTTCTCTTCTTTCAACTGAAAGATATTTCGAGCTTTGTTATAGATACAAATAGCTCTCAATTTAGCATAATAAGATTCTTAGCCTTTTCAATTCACTAACTCTTTCGTAAATCTCTAACTTCTCAAATCGCTAAAAGCTTTTGCAGTCTTTGACTCCGACTCATATTTATAGCCTTCGTCTTTAACCACTTCTTGATAACTGCTTCTTTCTTCTTGTTTCCTGATCTTTGAAGAATCAGTTATTCAGTTGAGTTCTGTAAATAACTCAAGCTGATTAGACATCTGACGTGGTATCAGGTCTTTCGTCTCACTTTTGGTTTGACTTTCAGTTTTGCGCTTTCGTCTCACTTTCAATTCTGTGCCTCCCATCTCACTTTTGGTTTGCGCCTTCCGTCTCACTTTGCTTTTTGCTTCCGTCTCATTTTGCTTTTTACTTCCGTCTTACTTTCTTTTTGTCTTACTTTTCTCTTTTATTATTATCTGGTTTTCATCAAAATTAGACGTAAAGTCATTTTGACTTAACAATCTCCCCTTTTTTATGATAACAAATAATTATAGTAGTGAGAAAGAAAATATTATTATTAATATAGTATATAGTATATCACTATATACAATTGACAAATTTCTTCTTCTTCTTCTGTTCTTCTCTTCTTCACCTATTCCTCTTTTCTTCTCCTGTTCCTCCCCCTATCTTTTTCGTTCTCCTTTCTCTCCTTTTCTCCCCCTATTTGTTATTAATAAAAAAGATTTATGACCTTAAATGTTTCATTATTTCTAAAAACATTTCCTTCATTTCCGTGCGAAGTGACTTGAGGTCTTGTTGTATACGAGCTACTTCCTGTCGTAAGTCACTTACTGAAGCAGGCCGATCATCATCCTTATGCTATTCTTCTTCACAAGCAATAGTAGTACTATATGCATCTGAAGACAGAACAATTGCTTCATTGATTATAAGGGCAGGAGGTTGGACAAATAGGTTTGGCTTCGGGAGATTTACATCATCAGCGTTGGTCAAATGTGGAACTTGTCTTCCAAATAGGTGTAGAACATCTCTGAGTGAAGACACAATACTTAATAGCCTAATATGCATAATTAGGTGCACAAGAGCCTCGATTGAGTAGCTGACATCTCCAATTCTAACGGATCTGTACTGACCTTTTGTTATTCTACCAACTACCTAAAAAAGAACCTTCAATGGTTCGCCGACCACAATTGCTTCCTGAAGCTTTCGAAATGTAGTGGGTAACATAGGTTCCCTTCATCTGGACTGCATAGCACGCGTCATCTATGTCCCTTACTTCAGCTTTGATCTGATCTTTTGTTAAATCATTTGCTAACCCTTCAGGGTACAATTTCTTCTTCTTCTTATCACCATTGCGAACAATGTAACGCCTTGGTTGAAAGTCAGGCACAACCTTCATCACAATCCTCTTTGTGATTGGAAAAATAGTATACTTTTCCCTTGACATCTGCATAGGGTATGCTTTTGTTCCTTGAGCCTTTAGAAAACCATACATACTTATCTCATTGTCACTTAGCAGATGCATTGTACTACTATTTACCAAGATTGGTTGTAATTATGCCTTGACTGACCTTTTTGGGGTTTCTTTGATGATTATTGAAGTGATACTCCTTACAGGTTGAACTTGCTCAATAACCTTGATTCTCAAATCCTCTTTTCGCAAAGGCTGAGAGGTTTTGACCTATACTGGACTGTGATCTACTGTCTTCTTCTTCTGAACAGCAGTGGGAGTGCTCTTCCTCTAACTAATTTTCTGCTTTTTGTTTCCTTCTTCAATCAGTCTAGGAGCCTGTTGAGATTGTGGTTTCTTCTTCTCAAACTCCAATTTTCTCTTAATCTCAGTCTCTCTAGCCAGTTTGTCTGTATCTTCCTTTAGGATTGAGACTAAGGACCTTGTAGCCTGAGGTGCTTTCATCTCAGAGTTTTCTTCGTAAGTTAGCTCTTTGCTTTTCTTCTCCTCTTGCTGACTCAGGGTTCGTACTCTGGGTGACCTTTTCGCTTACTTCGGTATTTCAGACAGAGTGTCTCCTCTTTTCTCTTCAAGGATAAATTCTCTATATACCACACCTGGCTTCCTTCTCTGTGAGAAGTCATTTTATCTTTCATCACTTCATCTGATGATTTCTTCTCTCCAACAGCAGACATTTCTCGCTGAGTTGAGATTTTGATTTTCTTGAGGGAGTTTCCTTTTTAACATGCTCCCCCTCAATCCTTGCTCTTCCAGTAGAATCTGACTCTTCTTTCTCTAGATTCTTCAAGCCCATTTTGTCAATCGTTGCAGAATTGATAACGCTCTTAATATTCAACTTCATTCTGTTTCCTCTCTCCAGAAGAACTCCAGAATTTCTGAATATCTTTGTCAACAACATGCTATATGGTTGACTATTCAAATCTTTCTTCGTCTTTACCATATAGTGGAAAATAAGGAAGGGTAGATCTATAGGCTGATGATTAAGTAAATGAAATAGGCACTGTTCATCTAAATTCGTCACCAAATGCCTTGATCCAGTTCTTGGTAGGACACATTGGAAAAGAATTGAATGTAGAACCCTAGCCTTTAGCACATGACTTGAGGTCTTCTTCTGCTTTGGATTGTTGCTTCCATACAATTGTCGATTGATCTCAATCTCCTTTACGCTAGCCTACGTCATCCATCTAGCTTTGCTTGTGAGCTTCTCTCCAACAGATGGACACTTAGTGACCTTCTCGATTATCTCCGTTGTTAATATAATCGACAGTCTATCTGCTGTTGATACAAGAGTATCGTCTACCATATCCATATTCTTCCAGAAGTCATAAACTTCATTCATGTATACGGTTTCTCGAACTTGAAAGAATTTCCTCCAACCAGCTGCAACAATATCTGGTTCAATATCCATATTCTCCTTCTTCAAGGACTCAAAATCATCAAACCATCCACTGGTCATTGCTGGTTCCATTTGTTTCTGTATTTGATAATGCACAGATTTCTTTCTGAAAAGGTAAGGTTGGTTACCAAGATTGAGAGTGTGAGCAAAGAGAGTTTGGTATATAAAAGAGTAATAAAAAAAAACTTTTGTTGAGGGTTCTTTGAAGGTCAATGTCAAGGCATATCAAGAGTGTTCTAGAATAGATGGTGTTCTCAAGACTATGAGAAACTTTCCCTCCAAAACTTTCTTGTGATAGAAGTTACCAGCTGTAACTCACTATTACTGTCACGGTTAACTCCTACGGCCTTTTATCTGGGTTGTGACGTGTCAGACGGCTGATCACATAACATAACCATGTTGAGGTTCCGTTTGATTTCCTTAAACCATTCTTCACTCAATGGCTTAGTGAAGATGTCCGCCCATTAATAGTTCGTCTCAACAAACTGAAGACTTACGATCTTTCTCTAAACGTAGTCTCGTAGGAAATGGTGTCTGACTTCGATATGTTTAACTCCCGAATGTTGAACTGAGTTCTTTGACAAGTTGATGGCGCTCGTGTTATCACAAAAGATTGGGATCTCCTCCTTTTGTACTGAGTAATCTTCTAGCTGGTACTTGATCCACAACATTTGTGAACAACAGCTTGCGGCTAACATATACTCGACTTCAGTGGTTGATAGAGCGATTGATCTTTGCCTCTTACTCGACCAAGAAACTAGGTTGTGGCCAAGGAAGTGATACCCTCCACTCGTGCTTTTTCTATCAATCCTATCTCTGGCATAATCAGCATCACAGTATCCAATCAACCTGAAATCTTTACCTTTCTCATACATTAAGCAAAGATCAGTAGTACCTGCAAGATATCTCAAAATTCTTTTAACAACAATATAATGAGACTCTCTAGGATCTGTCTGAAACCTTGCACACAAACAAACACTAAACAAAATGTCAGGTCTGCTTGCTGTAAGATAAAGTAAGGAACTAATAATCCCTCTATACAAAGTTTGATCCACCTTCTTGCCAGTTTCGTCCTTAGACAAAAGGTTTGAAGGATGCATAGGAGTTGATATTGGTTTTACCTTTTCCATAACAAATTTAGTCAACAGTTCCTTAATATACTTCTGTTGATGGATAAAAATCTTTTCTTCAGTTTGCTTAACTTGCAACCCAAGAAAAAATTTTAACTCACCCATCATGTTCATCTTAAACTCATTTTTCATCAAAATTTCAAAACTAGTGCATAACTTCTTTGACGTTGCACCAAAAATAATGTCATCAATATAAATTTGAACTATGATAAAGCCATTCTTAATATACTTCAAAACCAGAATCACATAATTGACTGACACTAATCAAGTTGTGTTTCAGACCATCAACTAGTAGCACATTGTCAATGCATGCAAAAGAATCTTTACCGATTTCGATTACCTTGCCCTGCTGGTTGTCTCCAAAGGTTACCGATCCTCCCTTCTTGTACTGAAGATCTAGGAACATAGGCCTTCTTTTCGTCATGTGTCGCGAAATCCACTATCTAAGTATCAATGGTGCTTGCTATTTCTTCCAAGGAAGGATATCTGCAGGATATATTATTTGTTTTTAGGTACCCAAATTTGATTGGGTCCTTTGGGGTTAGTTCTAGCATATGTCAT
>JANZLX010000006.1:27480951-27491877 GCA_025531955.1 Erythroxylum orinocense | reverse complement strand
AGATCATCACAGGAAGTTACCAATCGATGGATCCAAACGGTAACGCACCGTTCGGCCAGAATCCGGCTGAACCAAATTTTTCTATTTTAAAATTTATAAATAGATTTAATATTAATTTGCAAGTGGAATAATAAAATTACTTAGGTTTAAGATATAAGATTAAAAATAAGCAGATGGTGGCGGAACTTGGCTCTTTGTCTTTGTGTATCCTAAATAAATTCCAGATAGATGTGCTGGCATCATGGTTTCAAAATCAACCGTCGCCGCCACTGCTTTGTTCAATTATTAATTGGTATCTTTTTTCTTTAATGTGCATGCCATGAACATACTTGATTCTTGAATAAATATATATATATATATATATGTACCGGACATTCTTAAATTTGCTTTCGGTGAAGGCATGACTTGCAGTTGAAGTCAAACGTCGTATTTCTTACGCAACTCAAAGGTGTGAATCAAACGTTTAAATTTCACTCTGCCCTCTGCCCTTAAGACGGGGAAAAAACTCAACTGCTTTACTGGCCTCAACTGCTTTCCTGGCCACACACCTAACCTCGTGTCTAATGCAGCTCTAATGTGATCCTTAAGCCAAACATTTTTAGCTGCACTAACAACCAGAACCCCAAACATCTAAGACACGCGCCCACCTCTGTTCGCATGATAAGCTTTGCCTTAGGATAGCTACACGAGTATTGGGTGTCAAGATAAGGGGAAACACAGTTCCAGTTTTGGATAAAAGACTGCATTATTGGTCTTCTTTAGCTAGAGGATAACTTCTTTCAACTCCACTGTTGATTTTTAATGATAAGTTCTTGATGTTTGAGGTCAGTTCCAATCTGGGTTGTTCTTGTTTTCATTAGATTTATTAGAGGCAACTCTAGATTTGGTTATTGAGTTGTCTTTTGCATTGGCTTTCACTCACTACTGCCTTCTAAATGCTGTCTTTAGCGTGGTCATGTTGTCTTCACAGTAGGTAATTTGAGGAGTGACCATTCTGGATCGATTTTCTAATCCAGATAACCAGGGAATTGCTACTTTCCTTGAGGTGCATTAGAGCCTTTTTCTTAGTTACGACAATTGCTTCTTGATGTAGTTATTTATCTGTACAAAACGAAGTTCGTCATTTTAGATTCAGTTCCTCTTACACCTATTCAAACTTATTCCTTCTAATGAAATTCTGTCCCTATTCTGTCATATGACTGCGCAATGTAAATTCTAAATCTAACGAGTTGCAACATTTCCGCTTCATCAACTGTATTGAGGTGGCTTTTTGGGTCATTTCATTTTGCTTTCATTGAAGATTGGTGAAATTCAAATGAGGGCGGCTCTTACACTTGGCTTTACACGGTCTAGATTGTTGTGCTTCTGGATTTTCCTTTCCCAAAAACAAACTTTGGAGTTTCTTCAAAGCTATCAATTTGGTCAAATTACACTTCATAAGAAATTTTATCGAATGGTATTGCTACTTTTAGAAGCATAAAAGGTCCTGTTACGACATACATCCCGTGCATCAGAATCAAGATATAATAAAAATTCTGTATTTCAGATTTTGGTTCTCGTTTTGCCAGTGTGATAAATGAGAAAGCTTTCCGTTAGCTTTAGTTACGGAAAATATGAAATAGAAGCGTCTGATATGTGGAAATTTGCAAACTATATTACATGTTTTGGATACAGTTGGTATTTTGTCTAAAATTTGTCAATCAATGGGATACAGCTGGGGAAATTTGCTAACTATATTGCATGTTTTGCGATGCAGTTGATATTTTGTTAAAAATTTGTCAATCAATGGGATACACCAAGTCCTTGATTTGCCTTTTGGTTTTCGTTCCTGTGATTTTGGCACAAGAAGTTTCACGTGCTACGATGGTAGTTGATAGTGCTACCAAAATTGCTGAAACTGATGATAATTTTATCTGTGCAACCATTGACTGGTGGCCTCATGATAAGTGCAACTACAATCAATGTCCCTGGGGTTATTCATCTGTAATTAACTTGGTAAGTCTATTCAAATGACTCATCATTGTGATATCAGATGAGTTTTTGAGGATTTCCTTGACTTTCTTTCCTTCATTTTTGAAAATTCTGGTTAAAATGATGAAGTGATTTTAATTAATTTCTCCTATTTTCTTGGATATTGTCAGGACTTGTCTCATCCTCTTCTTAGCAAAGCTATCCAAGGTTTTGTATCACTTTTTAGTGGCAAATCAAGCTTGATGTGCAATGTCCTTGTACAACATGATTTTTATATCTGACTTTACAGCTTTTAGGCCTTTGAGAATACGGATTGGAGGATCTTTACAAGACCGAGTATTATATGATATGGAAAATCTGAAATCTCCTTGCCATCCATTTAGAAAAATGAAAGATGCGCTATTTGGATTTTCAACGGGTTGTTTGCACATGAACCGGTGGGATGAGCTGAATCACTTCTTCAGTAGGACAGGGTAAGGGTTTGCACTGAATCTTCTCTTTTCTCCAGGTTTCTCACCAGGTTCTCTTTAGTAACCTGGTATAAATAGTAAGAAACAGGATTCCCTTGCTTTGCGGTTGATTCAGCTTTGTCTAAGTCATTACTACAGTATTGATCAAGGATTTGTCTGATCATCTCTAGAATATGACATTTGCAGGGCCATTGTAATTTTTGGTTTAAATGCCCTTCACGGAAGACACCAGATCAGAAAAAATATTTGGGGTGGAGCTTGGGATTCCAATAATGCCCTTGGCTTTATAAATTATACGGTCTCAAAGGGATACAAGATAGACTCATGGGAATTTGGTATAAGGTTTTAAGAATGTTCTTCCTCACTTTTGATTCATTTTCTTTAATCACACCTTTCATATTGTTTTTTCCATTTTAGGAAATGAATTGAGTGGAGCTGGTGTTGGTGCAAGTGTTAGTGCTGAATTATATGGAAAAGATTTGATTGCCCTCAAGGAGATCATCCATGATCTGTATAAAGACTGTGACTATAAACCTTCTCTTGTAGCTCCTGGGGGATTTTTTGACAAGCAATGGTATGCTAGGCTTCTTCAGGTTTCAGGTTCAGACATTGTCAACATAATGACTCATCATATATACAACTTGGGTCCAGGTAGGTTATTGTAGTGTAATTGTTTTCTCTTAAAGTTTATATGCACTCCTAATATGTTACTAATATAAAATTTCAGGCCAAATACTTTTTGAGTCCTTTTAATGACCAGAAGAATATTTATATATGTAGATATATAAGTTTACACTTTATTAACACAAAAGTATTTTATGTAATTAGTTCATGTATGCTTTAGTCAGAGCAGCAGTTTTTTGAATGAGGTTAAACTTAAGTAGCATTAAAATTCACATACCCTAAACTAGAACAGGTTTGAACCCCCCAAGGGGCTGCACAAAAACACACAAGTTGTTTAGTTTACATTAGGCATAGTTTTCATAACTTCTGATTTTTCATTCTTGTCATAATATTCATATTCCCACATTGAAACAAATGTAATGATCCAACTTATAAATCAACCATGGAAGTTGAAATGATTACAAACCAATTTTAATAGGCTTAGAATAAAAATATCTATCTGACTCAATACTGAAAGTATGATAATAGTAAAGAGTATTACTCAAGTGCTGGCTAGGTGGTTCTGCTATAACTATATAGAAATTAAGCTCACTCGATTTATGAACAAAAGAGTAGGAGATAAAAACTGTTCTCCATTGTTACATTTATGTCTACAGTGCATCTGATATGTTCCTCTGACAACTGAGATGTATAACCCATAATTTGGTAGATGTAGAAGTAATTCACAATCTCTGGAGTCTGGACTAGACACTTGCTGTACAGAGTTATTTTGATTGATCTGGAATTGATTTGAGGAATTAATGACATTGCACAATCACTTCTCTCTTCTAGTGACTTAATAAGTCCTACTTCCACAGGTGATGATCCAAACCTTGTGAAAAAGATACTGGATCCCCATTATCTGAGCAAAATTGAAGAAACATTCCGTAATCTTCAACTGACCATTAAGCAGAATGGTTCTTGGGCCTCTGCCTGGGTTGGAGAGTCTGGTGGGGCATATAACAGTGGTGGTCATCATGTATCTAACGCATTCATCGACAGCTTTTGGTAATCCTGCTTGGCCTACTGCTCTATGTATGCTTTTTATATGAGCTGGTCACTGAGCTGTTATGTTCAATAAGAATGATAAGCACCCTGTTCCTCTTAATGTTGTGCATTAGGTACTTAGATCAGCTTGGAATGGCATCCATGTACAATACTAGAGTATATTGCAGGCAGACATTGATTGGGGGAAACTATGGTCTCCTTAACACAACTACCCTTGTTCCCAACCCAGATTACTACAGGCAAGAGGATGAAAGTTTAAGCTTTTGATGGATCCTATGAGTAGATTTTCTACATGGGTAAACTAATCCAAATTTCTTGTTCATGTTGGATATGGTTGTCAACAGTGCGCTTCTGTGGCATCGACTTATGGGGAAAGGTGTTCTAGCTATCCACAGCGATGCTTCACCATTTTTACGTTCTTATGCTCATTGTTCAAAAGGAAGAGTAAGACTGTTTTCCACATTTTACTTGATCACTTAATAGCTGCCACAAAAGAAAATTTGGGCACATAGATTTGGAAGGTTTTGATTCGGTAATCAGACAGTCTATATTAGGACAAACGTGTATTTATTTTCTAAATAAATATACTTCAGTGGATTTTTATGTAATTAGTTAATCGTAGATGTGGAGGGACACTTGTTTTAGAAGCCCTCTACAAAGGGAGAACTAGGGGACTTAACTGATTTGCCACACAGAATATATGAAACCTGAGCTATTATTCTGTGTTGAAATGGTCGTTTTGAACATGCTCTTGCTCATGCCACTCTTTTTGCAATTAACTTGAATAGATTTCATGCATTAAGATAGCCCTGAAAGACGAAATTTCATTGACATCATTGTTCCTGGCCATATGATAAATTTATGTTGGTTTGACTCATTCAAGTTTCGGTTGTCCTTGTCACAGCCTGGTATAACTCTGCTGTTGATCAATTTGAGCAACCAGACCAATTACATCATCCATGTTCAGAATAGCCTGAGCTTGAAATTGCGTGTCAAGGAGAAGGTTCATGCTGAAAGCCCTTTCACGCGTGGCCTTAAGAGATCAGTATCATGGGTTGGAAGCCAAGCATTAGATGGATCATTAACCCGAGAGGAGTATCATTTGACTCCAGAAGGTGGGTACCTCCGGAGCCAGACCATGGTCCTAAATGGAATTCCATTGAGCCTTACAAAAGATGGTGATATCCCAAAATTGGACCCTGTCCATGTTAATGTGAGATCTCCCATTTACATCAGGTACTTGTCCATTTCTTTTATAGTACTCCCTAATTTTGATGCTCCAGCTTGTGCATAATTTCCCTGCAATTATAGTCAAGCTTTACTACCTTGTATATGAGGTGAAGTTGCATAACTTATACCTTTATGAATGTAATTCTCAGCAATTGTAATTATAGAATTTTATATATTGATGTTAATCTTACATTTCTTGAGATATTATTTCAATAATCTCTGTGGCAGTTCTGCTTCCTTTGCATAATATAAAGTTATTCAAGTTCCATTCCACACCTTGGACTAGAATAGAACAAAAAGTATACTATAGTCCTGACTTATCATTTGCTTAGATGACTTGAACACAAGCAACAGAGCGTAGTCAGTGCAAGAACAGGAAAACCTGTCGTAAAGTAAAAATTTTGTTGGTAAATCTTCCCAGCTTTCTATAACCCAACTATTGATATCCACACCTTTTTAGTTTTTAGTATGTATTGTCTACTTCATATCTGGAATGTCCGTACATTGATTAAACCTGGAAAAATTAATTATTTATACAATTATTAAATTTTTTTTTTCTTCTTTGACTGAAGAATAAAAGTTGCCTTGGATTTAAATTTGATTTTCTTTTTTCTTTTTAATTTCATTTAAAATAATAATTATTTTTGTTAGCATAATTATATAATACTTCTACTTAATAAATTTTCTTTATTTTTATTTTATTTTATTTATGATAGTTCCTTATAAATCGTTATAAATAATTAGGTTAATTGTTCTTAGCCACCCTATTGTTACAATAATTATCAAATATCTCCTAAGTAATTAATTATCACATGAAACCTTGTCGTCAACTTCTTTCAATTAGCGCTTTAAAAGGAACAACGCGCAACAACGCGACGTCTATGTGGACGTTGGTGGAAGAGATATGCTACCAACTCATGTTGTCCAAGCGCCGTCATCGCTTTCGTAGCCTTTATGACGTCGTCAAATTTGGTTCATTCACAGAAAGTAGCTTGACCTCATCGCATCCTCTTTCATTGAATACGTCTATGTTTAGTTGGTTGAGTAGTTATTAATGATATAAAATGAGATGTAATATTATTTTAAAAGGAGAGTTTATAATGGAATAGGATGAAAGAGGAAAGTTTCACATTATATCTTATTTTATTCTAAACAGTAAAAATAAGTTACTTCTGATTCAAGAGATTTAAAATAGAATGTAAAATAAGAAATAACATTTCAATACATTACATTATGAACCATTCTTTCAAAAAATATTTTACTATATTATATTATGAATTCTTTCATCTGTCTTGATCAACAAATTTTTAATATTATATTTATTTATATTCCTTTTTTTTTGAGATAAAAACAACTTCATTAACAGAAAACAAGAAAACCACCTTAAAAGAAGCACCTAACCCCAAGCTAACAGGCTTTACCCTGTTACACCCGAACCTAAAGCCTCTTCAGAGTTGTCAGCAAACAAAGAATAGTCTAAAGAAAGAGCAGAAACAATACAGCTAGGAATAGAAGTCAACACCAACCGGTTTGCATGTAATAGAGCCACCCGAGCTAACGAATGAGCAGATTTATTTGCATTCCAAGAAGTCCAAAGAAAGGACAAAGAATGAAAATTATTCTTGAAAGAGCGACAATCAGCCAACACAGTTCCTACCTCTAGCAAGTTAGAGGAAGAGTTATTTAAATGAGAAATAGCTTCAAAACAATCTGATTCAATAATGATCCTATCCAGACGTTGATCCTTAAGCCAAGAGAGAGCTTCCTTAATAGATATTGCTTCCGCAAGAAAAGAATCCACACAACCAGGAATGTGACCCGATAGAGCCTTAACAAACCTACCATGCTCGTCCCGTAAAACAACACCAAACCCCGATCTGTTTTCCCCTCCCGAAACTGACGCATCAACATTACACTTTAACCACCCCTTATCAGGAGGACACCAAGTTAAACAACGAGGAATGGAGTTACTGTGGCTTTGAAAACGCCCAAATGCATAATTCGCCTCTTTCCAACTCGCCAGAAAATCATCAGCAAAAGAAATAATAATAGTCGGATGAGTATCCTTTTGCTCAAAACACAGCAGATTTCGATGGAACCAAAGGCTCCAACAAATCACAAGAAAACGATTGCCTGAAACAGAAATCTTACCTCCTAACACCGACGAGATACATCTTTTAATATCATCACCCTGCACATTGATACCTGCAAAACTCCAGATTTGACGAGCAAAAGGGCAGGTGAGCAGAACATGGTCAATAGTTTCGATCAGGCCGCATCTAATGCAAGAAGCATCAAGAGGCACACCCCTGTTTAACAGACGTTGTTTATAGGGTACAAAATCACGCAGCAACCGCCACAAGAAATCCTTAACCTTCGGGGGTAGGGGAGGATTCCAAAGAGAATTCCAGTGGCCAGCAATCATATAATCCGAAAGAGACGAAAACAACCCAGTAGCTATTCTATACCCTGATTTAACACTATATAACCCATCCCTAGAAAAGTGCCAACAGAAGCGATCAGAGGGCAAAGACGGAGAAATAGGAATTTTGAAAACTTGCCGAGCAGCATCTGGGGTTAAAACGCCATTGACAAGAGAGTACTCCCACCCCGAATTATCCGAATTTAAAAGATGACTAACCTGCAAATCCTCCAAATCGGGCAGCGGATCAGATCGCACAAAAAACCCCTCATCGCAATTCAGCCAAGGGTCATTAAAGACCGAGATAGACTGTCCATCACCTACCCTCCATCGAGCTCCTTTCCCCAGCAATTGTTGGGCAGAGAAAATGCTCCGCCAAATAAAGCTAAGGTTTCGGCCTTCACTAGCTTGCAAAAAACTACAATCGGGGAAATACCGAGCTTTAAACAACTTACTCGACAGCGAATTGGGATGGGATAAAAATCGCCACCCTTGCTTACACAACATCGCTAGGTTAAAACAGTATAAATCCCGAAAGCCCATACCGCCCATCTTCTTCGGAGTGCAAAGCCTTTCCCATTTGGCCCAGTGCATTTTGGATCGACTACCTGAGGAGGACCCCCACCAGAAAGCGTTCATCATCTTGTGTAAATCATCACATACACCCAGAGGGAGAAGAAAGACGCTCATACAAAACGTAGGCAGTGCTTGCGCGATGGTTTTGAGGACAACCTCCTTCCCCGGCTTAGAGAGCAGACGGTTGGTCCAGCTGTGAATACGTTTACTGAGCCGATCCTTCAGAAACGCAAAAATCTGTCTTTTATTTCTCCCAACCAGAGAGGGCAGACCCAAATACCGCCATGGTCGATTGGAGTCGAAACTCCCAAAATCAGCATCGCCTCCTGCTTCACCTCCTCCTTCGTATTAGAACTAAACATAATCCCTGATTTTTGATAGTTTATCGCTTGACCCGACGCTCTCTCGTATAGGGCAAAAATCTGTTTAATATTATGACACTCCCTCGACGAGGCTTTAAAAAAGAAGAAACTGTCATCAGCAAAAAATAGATGCGATATACTGGGCGCACCTCTGCAAATGGATATACCGTGGATATCACCTCGAGCTTCCGCCGTCTGTAAGAGCGCCGATAAGCCTTCAGCACATAAAATAAAAAGGTAGGAACTGAGAGGATCTCCCTATCTAAGCCCACGATGAGGAATAATAGGACCCACAAGATGACCATTAAGTACAACCGAATACTGGACGGTAGAAACACACAGCATGATCCATTTAATCCACCTAGCGTCAAATCCCATTTTAATAAGAACGAATTCAAGAAAATCCTAGTCAACTCTATCGTATGCCTTACCGATGTCAATCTTCAACGCCACATCCCTACGAGAGCCTCTTCCTTTATTCTTCATATAATGAACTAATTCGAATGCAACCATGATATTATCAGATGTTAATCTTCCTGGGACAAACGCTGATTGCAAAGGGGAGATAATCCGAGGGAGAAGAACCTTGAGTCTGTTGGCAAGAACCTTGGCAATGATTTTATAGATCACATTGCAGAGGGCGATAGGTCGAAGATCTTTCATATTGCTGGGCTTATCCTTCTTTGGAATGAGAACAATATTAGTGTTGTTTAGAGAATCAGGAAATGCACCATTCTCCAGCCACCGGCAACTCTGGGTAAGAACATCATCTCCTACTATGTCCCAACAATTCTGGAAGAAAGCAGGGTTCATACCATCAGGTCCTAGCGCTTTATCAGGATGCATATCGAAAATGGCTGCTTTGAATTCCTCCATATTAAAGGGGGCCACTAATGAAGCATTATCAGTCGCCGTCACCACCAGACGAATACACTCAAACTCAGTTGTAGTTGGGGCTAGTAATGGAGCGGCGAAAAGTTCATTGAAATAATTCAACACAATGGAACACATAGTGTTCATCTCCGACGCAGTGTTTCCGCGGTCGTCCTCTAGAAACTCAAGGTGATTAACCCGCTTTCTTTGTGAGGCCTGAGAGTGAAAGAATCTGGAATTAGCTTCACCATGCTTAAGCCAAAAAATTTTGGATCTTTGTTTCCAGTAAATGGCCTCCTGCGCTAGAAGGGTCGAGAGCTTCGATTTAAGCCTTACTAAGCGCTCATCATGAATATTAGCCTGACGGACCACTTCAATCCTTTGTTTTAATCGCGCAATCCGAAACTTAAAATTATGGTCCTGAGAATTATGCCATTCAGAAAGAGCCGCACTACAGGCAACAATTTTATCCAACACCTCGGCCATCCTATCATGTGACCAGGCACCAGCCACCACTTCCATAAAGTCATTGTTAAGCAACCAAGCATTCTTAAACTTAAACCGACGAACACTTTGAACTGGAAACACGCCACTAGCAGTGAGCTTAATTGGATTATGATCAGAATATGAGCTGACCAAACTATGGAGCTTATGGTAAGGGAAAAAATTAAGCCAATCCGCCGTGACAAAAGCTCTATCCAAATGCTCCAAAACCAGCGAATTCAAACCCCTACCCCGTTCCCAAGTGAAGCCAAACCCCACAAGAGGAACATCAATTAACTGACAATCGTCAATACAAGCGTTAAACCCCTCCATGAGCGAAACAGGATAATCCCGACCACCAAGTTTGTCATTGACTGAAAGAAGATTATTAAAATCGCCCATACAAACCCAAGGCAACTGCGAGCGACGCGAAAGAGCCTTTAGCAGTTCCCAGCTGCTCTGCTTCCTATGAGCTTCTGGAAACCTATAGAAGCCTGTGAATCGCCATCTAAAAGCACTAGAATGAATAATTTCCAGATCAATATGATTGCTTGAATACCCCAAAATAGCAGCATTACTAGTATTATTCCAGAAAAGAGCAAGACCCCCACTACGACCATTCCGGTCAACAGAAAAACAACTATCAAACTTCAAAAGAACACGCAATTCCTCCATTCTACGCGAACTAACAAGAGTTTCACTAAGAAAAAGAAAAGTAGGCTTATTGACATTAACAATTGTTAAGTCAAAACTGACTTTACGTATTGATTAATTTTTGATGATAAACAAATAGAAAGATAAAAATGAAAAGCAGCTGAATGAACGTCTGGAAAGTAGTAACTTACAGAAAACAGACGAAGCAAAAACA
>JANZLX010000006.1:27430632-27453099 GCA_025531955.1 Erythroxylum orinocense | reverse complement strand
TAATATATACTTTTTATTAAATTAATATTATTTACAAAATATATTTAATATTATTGCAACAACAAATTAATAACATATACAAATATAAACTGATTTAACCTCTAATCATTTGAATTTTTATATCGTTCCCACAAATGTTCAATCAGTACATTATGAAGTTTATAATGAGCTTCTTTATCTCTATTTTGCTTATGTCTAGCAAGGAATTCTTGAAATATAACTGTATCATCTCTAATTTTTGTTGAGTTTTAATTTTTAAAATCAATGGTGTGGTTTAAATTTATGCACTTTTTTATTTCAAATATACTTTTTGTTCTTAACATATTTTATTAATGAATTTATTACACTTATAAGTAAGAATTATAAATAAATTTAATATTATATTCAATATTAGGCTCGTTTTAAATATCTCAATGAAATCTTTGTAATGATATATTTTGTGTAAAGTAATAAATATGTTAATTTTAATTATAAAGTAAATTATGTAAATAAATTAATTTGAGATAAGGACATAAAAAGAAAATACTAAAAAGTTAAGGGATAAAATTATTTTTTTATACTTTATTGCATCAAAAAATTTGATATTTTAGTGTCTTGATTGAAGCGGATTTTGTGCGTTCTGGTTGGAGATGGCCTAACAATGAGTTATGCAAATAGTGCATACGGTAGAAATGCCCTTTCATAAGTGGCTGCTATTGACATTTGACAGTTGGACATAGCTTCTCCATTGCCTTAGCAGCCTACCTAAAAAGTGTATAAAAAAATGGTGGTTGGACTGGGACGTTGCAAATGCTCAGTTTGTCAGTCCCACCATAATTGAACGAAGTCTTTCTCTTCCTGGATCTGCCCGTATTGGCATACTAATGTGGAACATGGTCAAGTTCAAAGAGGAATTAATAATAAACTCTTTAAAACGAGTCAAAGGAACTGTTTCATATGATGTGCCGATATGTAACACATTTATAGAGTCGTCATAAGTTAGAATTTATCTTACAACGCTTGCACATGTCAAAAGGCAGGCACATTCCTTGGCTTAAAAGGCCGACCTTTGAGTGAAGCGAAGGCAATAAGAAACTCTTGAGTAAAGACTACAAGGGTACCTCCCGTCTCTTCCCTCTCTGTTTCTCTTTTGAGAAGAGAAAAGAGAAGAGAAGAGAAGAGAAGATTCTTAAGAGTTAAGAGTCCAGAAAGCATCAAAGCTGTCAACTTTCATCTGGTAATCTGTGGTTTACGCAAATTTCTTCGTCATACAACTTCATTCTTACTGCCGTTTAGCTGTCTTGGGTATATCTGTTCATATTCTTCAAAAAGATTCGTCCCTTGGCCAATAGGCGTTAGACCCCCCTCCAGAAACTAATTCTTTCTCTTTTCTCTTGACTAGTTAGCGCTCAAGCCTTTCGTTTTCTTTCTTGTCCAAGCCTCAAGTGATAGTTCGAACTTCTGTGTTTGCATCGGAAGCCTGTAAAGGAGAGATAAACAGTAAAGTTTGAAGCTTTTATGTCAATGGCTAAAAGTTCTCCGGTTGTTCGACATCAAAATCAGGGTGTGGTGTTCTCCGATTCTGGTGTGAAGCTTCAGCTGTTTTGTCGTGACAGTACCGTTGGTAATGGTAAATTTCATGTCCGTGGGTTGTTTGCCAGTGTCAACCAAGTTGGACAGGGATTTGGGATCGCTCCTAATCCTCAAAATTCACTGGACAATGCTAACACGAAAGTCCTGGCGGCCACTCTGCAGATGAAATATGTGTCAATGCCTGAACCAACTTTACCCGTTGAGAGAATTCCTGAATTGTTGATTGGAGAGGTTTTGGAGGTAAAAGAGAAGGAAGAGCAGAAAAGTAAAAAGAAGATGAAAGGTGGATTCAGATGGAAATTTAAAGTAGGGAATCCGTCAGTTAGAAGGTTGATCAGTGGAGCAGTTGCAGGTGCTGTCTCACGTTCTGCTGTTGCTCCTTTGGAGACTATAAGAACTCATATGATGGTTGGAAGTTGCGGGCACTCAATAGTTGAAGTGTTTGAAAATATCATGAAGAATGAAGGTTGGAAGGGCTTATTCAGGGGCAATTTGGTTAATGTCATCCGAGTTGCTCCTAGCAAAGCTATCGAGGTTTGCATACTACTGAACTTAACATTTCTGATAAGTTTTCCTTTTCTGGTTATTTGAGGCTTCTGCATATTGACTCTGTTTCTATGCTTACTGAATTGATATCCAAGTTAATGGGATAAGAATACTTTGAAGGATTGTTGGTTTTATTCTCCCTTGTCAACATTCTTTGATTTGCCTTTTTCTTCTGTCTGTCTGTCTTTAGATAAGGTTTCATGTCAAAGTGGGGTTTGCTTGGGTATGATCTGAGTAATATCGATTCGGTTAGAGAACTTGGTTTATGATATGTTGAAAGCATCAATTTGTCTGTATATGGTTTCAATATGCGATCAAGGAATTCTGAGGACAAAGGTGAACCTTTCTCTGCCTCTGAAATGAGAGTTCAACTACAGTGTTGGCCTATAATTGTCTATTTGTAGACAGTAATCATGTAACTTTAGCTTCTTGTTCCAACTTTCTTCATTTGTGGGCATTGATGATTTATATTTATATTTACGACTCTTTCAGTCCAGACATAAGATTGCTTACACGTCTACATTTTCTGTTCAACTGATTAGCTTCCATTTATGTTTGTTTGGAGAGCTCCATAAAATGCAGACTGTAATTTCTTTTTTCTGGCATCAGCAATTATCATGACAATATCTCCTCTCTTGTATACATCCAAAATTAGTTTATCCTTCGTTAGCAATGGATGCTTCCGAGCATTACTGGTGCCTCTATGATGGAACATTGCTTGCCAAATGTATGCATTTCATGTCATATAGCATTTATACTCAAGCCCTCTCACTTGGCAATCTATTTGACTTTATTTCATTCTGCAGTTGTTTGCTTATGATACAGTCATGAAACACTTTTCACCTAGACCTGGAGAGCATCCAAAACTCCCCATTCCTACCTCATCAGTGGCTGGTGCCATCGCCGGAATCAGCTCTACATTATGCACCTACCCTCTTGAATTACTCAAGACCCGACTAACTGTACAGGTAAGTTTACATTTTTTGATCCTGTGCTTATCAGTACCTTCCTTTTTTTACATTTAATTGATGAATCATGTCAAAAATGGTTGCAGCGAGGAGTTTACAAGAATCTTTTTGATGCACTCGTAAAAATTATACAAGAGGAAGGTCCTGCTGAACTTTACAGGGGTCTGACCCCAAGTCTGATAGGAATAATTCCTTATGCAGCAGCCAATTACTTTGCTTACGATACTCTAGGAAAAGCATACAAAAAGGCATTCAAAAAAGAGAAAGTTGGGATTGCCATGACTCTTCTTATTGGATCAGCAGCTGGAGCAATCTCAAGCACTGCATCTTTCCCACTTGAGGTTGCTCGAAAGCACATGCAGGCTGGGGCACTCAATGGGAGGCAGTACCAGAATATGCTCCATGCTCTTATGAGCATTCTTGAGAATGAAGGACTACCAGGTCTGTACAGAGGATTGGGTCCAAGCTGCATGAAGTTGGTCCCTGCTGCTGGAATTTCTTTCATGTGCTATGAGGCATGCAAGAGTATACTGATTGCTGACGAGGAAGAATCATAGGACTCAAAAAGTGGGAACTGATTAACTGGGAGAAGCTGTAGCTCTAACTCGACTAGGCCTTTCAGGAGGAAGAAGAAACAAACGAAGTGATCCTGCACCAATATATCTTTTGTTCAAGAATTAGTTTATTGAGTTAAACAATTTTGTTTTCTTTTATTATGAAAGGAGAACATCTGTCATTGACAATTCTTTCTATATTAGAAAATTTTTCCTCTTTCTTGCTCTGTGAAATAGTTGAAAAAAAAGCTCCCTTAAGCTTCAATTAGAAGGGAACACAAAGAGTAATTGAATGTTTTGTGAAAGATGGAAACTTTTAACACAATTTACTCGACTCTTTACACCAAAACATAAAAACGAGGGTTGGCTTTATAAACTTGGAAGTTACAACAAAATATTTCCAGTTAATAGACGCCTTTCCTGCTCAAATCTGAATCAAATACATAGAATGCTACAAAAAGCAACAAACTTTAACTAGAAAAGGTCAAAAACATTTGCATTCATGTCTTCATGACGATATTTTGTACTTTGTCCTTGTAAGCACCAAAATCAAGGTGAAACTACCACCAAAAGAAAATTGAATATAAATTCATTCCGTTAATATGTTCCTAGCATCATTAATTTCCACAACTAATGAGCACAATAATTTAAAATTTCTTCACCTACCGAAGAAAAAATTGAAGAAAATGACTAATAAAGTTCACTGGTCACTAAAGATACACATAAAACTGAACATAACAGGCAAGTAAATGGTCATTCTTTAACTCCGTTCTTCGGCGTCCGCAAGTTCCCTCTCTTCAGCAGCAGCCGCCATCAGTTCATCAAAGTTTTCGGTCTTTCCCAGTAAAATTTCAATCTACAGAAAATTCACATAAAAAAACCAATCACTTAATGCAGGTAAAAACTCTGGATTAAAATCATAGAAAATCACAGAAACTGGAAACTTGCAGAAATGCAACATCATGGGAGTAAAATGTAAATTGACATCTAAACCGAGAAGATTACTAATGACATGTGAAGGTCCAGGAAATAACCATGCAACTAAACATCATAACTCATCTTCTACGAAAACTAATTCATTAGAGGATTTTTATGCGGACAAATCCCCAATATACACAGCAGCAAAAAGATATACTCATGGATTTACCTTAGCTTTTTGGACAGGACGCCCTCTTGTTTCATCCCTCATATCAACCGTTGAGGTCATAATCTCTACAGAGAATTATCAGTAACTAGACAGTTCAAAGAAACCTAACAAATAATCAAAGATGATAAACAATCTTACTCTTTTCAACAGCTAATCCATTGTTTTTCAAAATTTCTGCAACAGTAACAACAGTGGCAATAGCTGCAGACATGACATAGCAAAGCATTACACGAGATTGCTACAAAAGATTAACCATTTTTCACTCACCACAAACATCAGCACTGTTCGCAAAATTATTTTCAAAGGGGACAAAAATGGAGAACTTCTAAACCAAATATATACGAATAGGATTAAGAAAAAGCTATACTCTGACCACTTTATCCAATATTAGGCCCCAAACCTCCAACTGAACAAGCTATAATACAAAGTTATCAAATTTGTATGGTTTGAAAAAATGAATCGTCTGGCGTCATAATCTGGCGGGAATTTCCCGATCAGTTCAAGGAAATTTAAAGAGTTTGTCATCCAACTGGAACAGAGCAAAAGAGATAAACGGAATACAACATATAAAATCATACAGGTGAAATAATAGTTACCCATTCCAAGAGCAGAGAGCTCCACCTCATTGTGTTGCTGCATATACCTCTGTAAACCCCCAAAGTACGTCCATAAGAAGAAACCACAATAACCCTAAAACCTAAAATCCAAAGAAGAAAAGAAAAAGTCCCACCTTTGCGAGATTGACATAGAAAAACAATGGCTTTTTGGTGTTGGAAACTTGAATTCTATTCTTCTTGTGAGAATCTCCAGACAAATTGATGTTATTAACTCCCTCACTGATTTCTTCCATTTGCAACGAACTAACCCTAAAACCCTAAAAAAAGAATTGACCTTTTCACTCGATCCGCGCGTGCGTGTGAGAATGAGATAGTCACTCGCTTATATAGAAAGAAGTTAAGTACGTCCTGAAATGCCGGCCCTTTTTTCTGCTACTTAATCTCTACTTCTTTTTTGTCATAAAAATACTGGTCAAAAAATAATAAAAAATATTTTAAGCGCTATTTATGTAATAATTGGTCAAAATTACTTCCAAAGAAGAGTTATCTTGTTAATTACTATACTTCTACTTCAATTTTGGGTTTAGGGCTTGGATTTGTCTCAATATCTGTAGATTATAATGTTTCATTAATGATAAAGTAATAAATTAATTTCAAGGGATAAACTTTCGAACAATGAGATAGATTTGAACCAAGTTCTAAACCGGTTGCATCAAATGCTTTTTACTTTAGATAACTCATCTTCTTTGAACTGCAATCACTTGAATGATCATCAGTTACAAGGCTAATAAGAGAGTTTCCTTCATAAATGTGACAAAAAGTATTTTTCATATGCTTTGCAGCCTTCCAAAATGGTCTAAAGTAGGCCCATGATCTTCTTGTAATGAGACAAAGAACAGCAAAACAAGCTTCTGCAATGTCTGAATGCCCAGAAAAGTGGACATTTTAGCAGTAGAGTCTAAACTCTTTAACGGCAAAGTACTATCACGTCAAAAGGTTCAGAAATGAAAAACAAGCCTTAATGACCCAAATAATGTGTCTATCATGTCTATTTCCTACCTGTAGTTAGCTTTCAACAGGCTAATTCTTCTGATGTCTTCCGTCTTGATGAAGATTATTCAATAGTCAAATCTGCAAGCGTCTAATCCCAACCTGTGGCAATGACAGATCCAAGACCGAATTCATTTTCATGTGGCACAACTGGGAAAGAATCAGAAGCAGAAGCAGCATGAGAGTCATTGGAAGGGAAAATAGGAAAGCCAGGAGCACTAGATGAAGCATTGAAGTCACCACCATGAGCACTTAAATGGCAATAATTCTCTTCATTTCTGTAGTCAAAACCACCGAACTTGCTGCCAGAATATCGTCTCATCCTACCAGAACCAGCACCAGAAAATGGACTGTGAGCATATTGGGTAAGCCAAGAAGGAACATCCTGATTGGCCTCCTCCATTAATTCAACAAGCGCCTTAGCAAGTGGCACGTTCTTCTCACTGAAAAATGCAGTAGCTAATCCTGATTTACCAGCCCTCCCAGTTCGCCCAATTCTGTGAACATAGTCATCAATATCTCGTGGAAGGTCAAAGTTGATGACATGAGACACATGGGGGACATCCAAGCCTCTGGAAGCAACATCTGTTGCCACCAAAATTGGAGTTGAACCACTTTTGAAGGCTTTCAGAGCTCGTTCCCTCTCCTTTAAATTCAACAAGAAAAAGATTTTGATAAAGAAAACGTGAAATAGAAAGGAAATTATGTAGAAGAGAATTAACTGATTGCCCACCATCATCAAACAGGAAAATACATATTTAGACTATAAACTCACACTGTTTGACAGTCGGTAACTACAAACTCTAAGCTTTAAGCAGCCCATCAAGCTACTTTTTAATCAATTATAAATTCCTAATTGTGTCGATGCTAATGTCATTAGTGTTCTACCATTATAAAGAAAAGATATATGAATAATTCGCACCAATCTAAGGCATCGTGTGGATGAACTTATTTAAAACTAAGAGAAACAGACAAACAGCCCTAACCATTTGCACTTTATCACCATGTATAGCCGTTGCTCTGCAACCATGCATGTTCAACCACTGCTCAAGGGCATCTGCCCCTCTCTTTGTTTCCACAAAAACCAATGTTAAAGCATGCTGCAAGATGAGACCGAAAGTTCACATTTTAAAGTAACAATGGCAGTACGATCATTAAAAGAAAATTGTTAAGTGCATAGAACTGCAATAACTTAACCGAGGGAATAGCATTATGAAGAATTTACACCTTGCCATTGGTTCCATTGGCCTTCTGGGAGCGTATAAGATCCATAAGATGAGACCTTTTGTTCATATCCTGAACAAGTTCAACTCTTTGCACAATCAAATCAGTGCTCGAACCAACTCTTCCAACAGTCAGAAAAATATAGTCCGACAGAAAATCAGATGCAAGCCTCTGCAATGCACAAATTATCAGTAGTAATGTGTTAGAGACCACTTTCTCTAACAGTGATTCAGCTCAAACACAGATCCTACACAGTCAACAATCGCACACACAACAGCTACAGAACATACACACAGCAGCAATAGAACAGAAACAAGAAGAAGAAATGGAGATGAAAGGAATATCGGTCACTATTATTTCCTAGCTAGACTTCGAGGGCTAGCAACCTCCACAATAGCTAAGCTTCGAGGGCTAGCTAACCTCCCCAATACAATCACCAAATCATAACCGAATGCCTATCCTCCTCCCCCTAACACCCTTTTATTCTCTTCTTGTAACTAACTCTCACATGGCTCACCTAATTTCCCACTTTACCCTCACCTATAGCCTGTATTGCCTTATTTCGTATTCCCCCTCTATTGCTATATTTCTGCTAGTCTCAACAGAATCGTAGAAAACATGTAATTCTGATGGCATGGGGCCTGGTTGTTAAGTTTGCACATGCATAGAAGGACTGTAAATGTCTTGAGGGTGATATGATTCTGATTAACTAGATCAGGTTTCCTGGATTTGTTGGTTCTCTAATATGATGTTGAAGGAATTGGAGAAAATTAAGGATTAGTTATCCATATCAAACTGAATAGTTTGATCATCTTCCAGGTTGATAATAGTGATGAATGAATGATTGTTTCGCAACTATCCAAAAATCTGCATGGTTGTTTGGATTGTGTGTGATATTCACATCTTGTCCTTTCTGCTTTTGGACTTGATTTCTAAGATCTATTGTTGAAGGATTTATGTAGCTGTAAAGTTTGATTGGCAACTATAGTCGATCCTGGAGGCTTAAAATCTTATCCTTTATAATTAAACAACTTTTCAATCTACAAAAGAGATGATTGATTGGTAGCATCCATGTGGATTTCTGTGTTTTTGTTTTCAGTCAACAGCTCTGAAAAGAACTATTATGTATTTGTTCTGGTAGATATTATAACACTGCTTGCAACTTTACAGATAATTTGATAGAAGATCTCCCTGCATCCATCTGCAATCTCAGTCAATTGAAGTCACTCTCCTTAAACAATAACAATGTGAGCCAGGTAATATTGAACTAAAAACCTGTCTGAAGTCCATTAATGGTGTTAGATGCTGTTAGCCATTATGAGTTGTCATCCTGTGAAAGCTGTTGCGGTAAAATGTCCAAAGTCTCTGAATGCATAATTCTCCAATACTTTGGTTGAAAGTAATTGGCTGTTATTTAAGCAGTTCAATAACAAATGTTCTAGCAAGAAATTCACTGTTGATGTGGTTTTCTTTTCATGCTGCAATAAGTTGCCATCATAATGTGGTTTAAACATGGTCAGCCCATTAAGGCATGTGAGTGATTGCGTATTCCAGTTTATGATTGTTTATTTCTAACTGTTACCTTGTCAACTTGTAGGTCTGAGGTTCCAGCTATCAGATTATCGTAGATTTTTTCAGTTTTAAAATGGCATACAAACTGTACTCTGTTTAGCTTCAGGTCACTGATAGGATTCCAATTCATCAATCGCCCCCAACTGACGATTGACTCTTTATTCAATGACACTTAATCAGAAAAAACAAGATAAATCCATTCAAGAGTTGAAGAAACAATGAAGTAAAACAATGGGAACCAATTCGAGAGGGTCCCTCTCTACTCACAAGACAAAATCCTATCTGCCCTTCCTTATCCCCCCCATTGATTTTAGTAACAAACACAAAACAAACTATAACTAACATTATTCCATTGCTGCCATCTGTCATTTTCGGATTCTGCCACGTGTCACAGCTTTTTAGCCTTCTAGAATAAGTCATCTTAATAGGAGGTCTATCAGTCACACTCGATTCTCTAATCTTTAAACAATTTAAGGACCTCTCGTCTTTTAAACTGTAGACAATTTTTACTTGGCGAATCTATAGATGGTAGGTTTTGTAACGATTATATTATTGTGTTCTTTGGATGATAGATTCCTACATATCTGTTGAAGGACTGCAAAGCGCTTCAGAACATATCTCTACATGACAATCCAATTTCCATGGATCAATTTCAGCAGGCAAGTTACAAATTCAACGTTGTCTTTGCTTGTTTCTTACATTTGGCAAGGTAAAATATTATAAATAAATAAATTCTTTATTTAGATGGAAGGGTTTCAGGAGTTTGAATCAAGAAGGAAGAGAAAATTTGACAAGCAAATTGATTCTAACGTGATGATAAGCTCAAAAGGCCTAGATGAGGGTCTTGATCTCTAAAGCCTGTAAGGAACCGTAAGTGGTTAATGTATTCATGCAGAATAGAGTTAAAAATTAGATCTCTCTGATACTCGTTGACACCAACATGGCTTTTAGCTAAGAAAGCTTTTGCACATTATTTGTTTCCTGAAGCTTTGAGATCTCAAGAATCCATTGGGCACAGTTTTAGTGGTTAAATGTTGTTCAAGGTCTCCCACGTTCTTCATTTCCATTTTGAGGTTATTCGATATTGTTGAACTAGGGTGCGTATTTTGCTTATTGTCATTGTTCTGAATATGTGTTTTAATTGTATTGGCTGATTCATTTGGAAGGCATTGCTTTACAGTTCATTTACACAATACAACCTCACTCAGATACAAATTAAAAATTACGAATTGAGTATTGATTGTCTGTTCCACCATCACTGGATTTTATCTTGCAAAACTATTATAGAGAATCTTTTTTTTTGTTGTCGTCTTTATGTCAATTTATATGGTACTTCTGACTTATCTCAGGCAGAGTTATATCAGTTAGGGCCATACTCAATGTTAGGAAGGAAGGGCAGTGGTGGGTTTGACAGTTGAAGATCGATGGCAGCCGGAATTTAAAGCATCAGTGTGCCCCATTGGCTTGTGTAAATAACACACAATTGCCTCTGTGTAAATGCCAATGTTAGGTTTTTCTGTTGCTTCATTGGATGCCATTTGTGGGCTTACATATGAATTGACTGCTTTTTTTCCTGTTTAGAGAAGTTGACTTCTGTATCCCTGGCCCATAAATTTAAACTTACACTCCATTTGTCCATAATAGTAGCCTTTTTATTTAACTTTCTCCATGCTTTTCCACTGAGTAGTTCTTCATTCTCAAATAGTTGGTCATATCTGTGTCTATTTTCCAATTCTAGATTCTTTTGGACATGCTTTAGTCTTTTGCTTATAATTGTCGTCTTTCAGTGCCTGATGATGTAAGGCAATATCTTAAAAAATGATAGAGATTTAGACAGTCAAAAAGGTTGATATTCACTACAGCTCCTCTCTTATCTGCAAAAACAGTAATGGACTATGGAATCTGACCTCTTCAAACACAAAATCTGCTTGCTGTCTAGTTTTGATTTGGAATTCAAAAGATTATTTGGGCAAACTATTCCATGCTTATGCTTACTTATGTGCCATGAGATGCCCTTGCCATTATAGATGTGGTTATAATGATATAATAATATTTGTTCTCTGCAAGTTGTGGTAGACATAAAATAATGCAACGCCTACAAGACATGGTGCATTGCTAGCCAAATGGCTATCGACTTCTTTAGTTAGTTGTTTCCAATAGTAGGAAGTCTTATCTTGTATTTCTAAGTTTGAACGAAACTAAAGCAATGACTACAAGTGTTCACACTGGTAAGGTTTCTCCAAAACGTTTAACAAAATTGGAAATTGTGCTCGAGTTTCTAACAGTTCGTTATAGTGTTGCTTACTAATTACTATAAAGAACATGAGTTTTGTGGGACAACTTTCTACATCCAAACCATATCAATATTTCAGAAGTTGGCCCAAATTGTGCGAAGACTTCTAAAGTATACTGACTTTTTCGTTAGATGTGAAAATCGAATCCTTTATACAACTGCAACTCTGCAAAGCATTTGTAGTATCATTATCTTGGAATGTATATATATTGAAGACCTTAAAGGTGAAGCTAGACTTAAACAAACAATATATTTGCTTGATCATGATCTTGAGAAATTGCTGTTTCCATCTGGAGCATGAGTTTTTTTTTCTCCCTGTTCAAAATGGAAGGTGGGAAAACACTCATCTTTACTTAAAAACCAAAGAACAAATGATAAGATAGAGGCATATGCCTGTAGACATTTGTTTCAAAGGAAACAGAAGATATACTACCGATAGCCTGAGCTCTTTCAATAGATATGTGCAAAGGTGATTCTCTTTGCAGCAGCATTGCTATTGGTATTTTTGATGATTTAAGTTGCTCTGTGAAGGGGTTTTGCTCTACCCACCAATTCAGAAGTTGTCATGTTCAGAATTGATGCTCGACTCTTAGATAATAAATTTACACGTGAGCAGGTTGATCCTCCACAGAGTTCAAATTCTGGGGTCACTTTTACTTTCTGACGAATCAAAGAAAAAGTAGAGAGTTGATGCTCAACTCTAGGCAATAAGTTTGGACAAATGACCAAGTTGATCTTTATTTTTGTAACGCTATCGAGGATAAGGTTTACATTTGGCATAGAACAAGCAAGTCAAGATGGGTGTGAATCGCACTTGATTTAGTTGGTGTGAATCGCACTTACTTGATTGAGTTCTCATTTTTGACAAACTAACAAAAGCATCAATTGGCCTTGCACAGGTAGGTACAGGTGTTTAAGCAACGAAACAGTAGGCGAAGGATATGAATTTAGTAGCAAAGATGAGATTATAAAATTATGGGCTCCCAAGTAGAGTGGAAAGCCACTGTCTTTGTATCAAACAATCTTGTGATTCTAACACCCACGTAATACCTGCTTTATACAATGAATATGCAACTATTGCTACTCAGCCGACTAAAAGTGCTGTATGCTTACTCCAACCCACAAGTAACTAGTCAAGAAATAGGTCCCACTGGGCATTTTAGTTCCTCAGTTTATAGTCTTTTCCTTTCATCTCTTCAATCTTTCATTGGCAATTATGAGTACTCCTCAAGCATTGTTGGTGCAAACTTGTTCACCAACACATGCACCATTATTACACACCTAAAGGGACACGCATGCAGCTTTATTGAACTGGGCATACGCAAAATAAACCCCTGAATTAAGGCCTAAGTCTTTCGAGTAACAAAAGCCTTAAGAAAGATCCTCTTTACTTTTAATCCCATTTTTCTTCTTTAAACCCATTTTCCTTTGATGATTATGAAGCTAACTGGTTACCTGACTTGAGCTACAAAAAGCGGCTTGAGTAAGAATGCTCCAACCGCCAAAGGGCAACTATATGCAATACCTGATGTGATTATAGCTTAATAATCTGCTAATTATGATTGATAATCTGCTAATCATGATTGATGTAACTCTTTAATCATCTAATAAACAAATTATTATAATTACCTATATATATATAGATGTCGGTGAAACCCTGACTGATTCATCAAGCAAAGGAACGCAGTGTCTTCAAAATGATGTATGCTAACAAATTAGCTAAGCTTTTGCTGGTTTAAGGAAGTCACATGATAAGCCAACATTTTCTGGATAGGTGTAGATAATCAAAAGGGGACTATATAAAGAAATGATGAGGAAATAAGCATAACCCATTAAACAATTCTTCTCATGTATAATGTTACTTCCTCTCTTTCTCTCCACATCGTATTGTATGTATAGATAAACAAGGAGAACATGCCCATTGAACAAAATAAAACGAGGCTTCAGAATTTGCAAACCTTAACTCTGCGTTAAGATGCAACAAGTAGGAACCGTTATACTTATACATACTGCTTCTCAAAATTATTCCATAAACAACTCTTTCCATCCTGTTAATACAACTCCATTGAGATTACCGCTACTGGTCCTTGAATCACATCAACGAAAGTTGTAAACTTTCTTGACTTCATAGGTAAAACGACTCACCTTTTTTTATTTTTTATTTTTAGACTGTGAAAAGTATAAAAGTTTTTTTATACAATAGCGATAATCTAAAGGTAGAGAGCCCCTAAAAATCGCTAGGGTGGTGACAAACGAGGGAATTGATGGAGGAAGAGAGAAATGATGGGACAGGAAAGTTTTAAAAAGATCAGCAGACGATATAACAAGTGGATAAGGTTAGTGGACTCCATGGCCATCCTATACACTTGAGAAAGAAAAACCATTATCCAATGATCCACCCCATGTACGGTGGTTCCAAGGTTTGGTCTTAAATATGGAGCACGAGTTGTGATGATACTACTAGACACGTACACATACACACACACACACAAAACGAAGCTTAGCTCAGCGTAAAGCCGAAGAAGGGCATCTATAAATCTCAGTCTTGATATATTATGGCACAAGGTATGGTATACAAGCAAAGAGTGTCCAAAGCTTTCCGTGTAAGTAGACTACTTGTCCAGTTGGGCAATCACTTTTGCAAAGGCTGGCTTGGCCAGCACCACCCCTCACTCTCAACTGTGGGGATTGATATGCATGATTGTGGCCTTGTAAACCAAATTTGTCCTTTTAGTATTCAGTATTATTCCATTGTCCAGTAGTTGTGAACCTCTTCGTAGTATAACCAATCATTTTGTGACTGAAAATTGAAAAAATAAAATAAAATCAGGCCAATGTTGCCAACCTGCCAATTAAAGATAAAATATATACATAATAAATAACTATGTGCAGACAACAGTTTTTGATGTTAATGGTGAGTCTATAAATCCTTTATCGTATCCCTTTTCAATGTTGTAGAGAACATGCATATACAAGCTTGATCATAAGTTTAAATAATTAATGGTCTATTCACAACATATTCAAGCTGGCATGCTCAAATCACGCATTGTTGGCCTTGGCAGTGGAAATGTTATTTTTACAACCTAATTAATTTAATATTGTGTTATCCTTATGAGCATGATTTCTAACTTATTCCTTCCACCTCCAATTCCTTTCTTGATCGGTTCGTCTGATGGAGCTGACATCTTCAGTTAGAGGCTAGTAACTTGAACTATATTTAACTAGATGATTAGAGTTCAGTGACCTGCCTTTCAATGATTTCGATCCCTTTTACCAGATTCCTGCTACTATAAAACTGAATCGATCCCTGATTATGTAACCCACTCAGGATCTCAAATACTAAAACATACAGATGAAGTAGTTAATCAATAATTGCAGTATAAACAGACACACTGGCTATTATAGGCACATATAATGGACATGCACATGCACTTGTAAACTAGAAATATTTTGTGTAAAGAGGGCAAAGATAATTTTTATATACAGATACGAGCTTTGTGAATGAGACGTCTCTCTCATTCAGTATACAGGAGTACTACACAAACAACAGAGAAGAAGAAAATCAGACAACAAACAGTTAAACGTTGTAAGAGAGTGCCGGCAATAAGAAGGGCACAAATGCAGGAATTTCTCGCAAAGAACAGATCAACTTTCTTAAGTTTTACTAATAAGACACACAGGTTACGTACGGGCGGAGCAAGAAAAGCCGGCTTAGCTTGCTCTTGACCGTCAACAAAAAGCCGGCTTAGCTTGCTCATGTCCATCAACAAAAAGCCGGCTTCCAAAGTATATTCATGGATTGCAGTTTATAATCTAGCCTCTGCTGACCGGTTAATATGGGGTTCATTAACTAGCGAGCTGCATAAGCTAACCTCCAAAACCCTCCATTTGCAATATAAAAATGACAGCTTAACAAAGACAGCTTGTGTTAATTAACTTTTGTGTGTGGTGTGTATCTTGGAATATTACTGATCCCCAAGTCAACTCAATCAATATCCTAAATAATGTCTCCTCCACTTGTGCACTCTATTGTAGAGTACCCAGTTTTTTTATTGAAGCCTTACATAGGATCTAGTGAAGTGAGAATTTGCCGATAACTTTATTCTCGACGAAAGGTTCAGCGGTAGTAGTGGCTTTAGCAAGGATTTGATGCATATCTTCTATAAACCTAAAACATTAAGAACAAGTATTATGCTAATAATAAGATGAAGAATCGGCACATTGATTGATAGCTCTATAACTAATGATCAGAAAGTTGCAGTTTCAACGTCAGATACCAAATAATATGAGAAACAAGGTTCGGGAAATCCTGAAACTGCAGATGCATCTGCTAATCAAGAACCAACCTTTCATTGCATTTCAATATCCCATGAAGATGATATGAAACCTGTCCTTATTTTTTTCTTCTTTCAGCAAAAATGAAAATGAAAGAAAAGAAATTTAAACTGATATGTCATGTTGGCATTAATATGTTTTGGTGCCAAATATGGCAGAAAGAGATGGAAAAGTAGCATATTATCAGAGACAATGGTCTCTAAGCCACACAAATTCTACCAGCAGGATCAGCTTCTTCTTGGTCTTGCCGCATTTAACTATAGGGATGATTCTACTATGCTAAGCCAGGATATTGTTCAATTAAGATCCAAAAGCAAAAAATTTAACTTGTGCAGTATTTAACACACAAATTAGATAAATAAAAAAAAGAAGTTGGAGGGATTGTCGAGATGCATGGGATGATACCATAACATAGCTGCATTTCCTAATTGACATAAAGCTTCAACTATAGACTTGATAAAGCTGTAGCAACACTTTAAATTACTTTCAGAGTAGGTTTCTCACAACTTACTCTCCCCTCCAAGTCATTAACTACCAACTTGTAAGCAAACAAAACATTATTAAAAAATCTTGCATTACCTAAATAACCCTTGTCGCATATAGATATATTTTTTCACAAGTCAAGTAATGTTCTTCAACACTTGTGGACTAGATGAAAAAGTACATTGTCTATGATGAATCAGTAATCTATCTTGGTTATCAAGGCAACCTTAATTAAGTCACGAGGCAAGTAATGGAGAAGAGAAGAAATTGTAGAAAATAAGCAGAGTTCAGCAACCGAGGGACCCACTTAGAGAAATGGATGTGTGGTACACCATTACATGTAGAGTAGAAGATAAAGAAGGAAAAAATAGTGTGTCCAAAAGAATAACGGCCAAGAGTGGAACCTTTCATTGGGGCGTATATTAGAGTAGTGTTGTGTTGTGTATGGATGCGTGAGAGAGAGACAGAGGGAAAGAGAGCAAGGCTACTAAACTGACTATTCCTCAATAGCAAGACAAAGAAAGGAATAGTTAGTTGTAAGTAGGTTCTAAAGGCGTAGGGGAGGGGATGCTCGAGTGGGACATATCAGGGCATTGGATTGGATTAATTCTCAAGTTGAGTAGTACACGTGCTGCTTTCACCTCTCTTTCTACCATTTATCTCTCTTTATCTTTGCTTCCATGCATGGATTTCTCCTCCTAAATACCACCTCTCTCTCTCTCTCTCTCTCTCTCTCTCTCTGTCCGTGTATTTTTTTTTATGCTTTGGCTTTGTTCATTGGCCATCATTACCAAACAAAAGCAACAACCAGACCCACTACCTTCTCTTCAAATTTTCTTCTTTTTCAGCTTCTCAATAAGCTAGGGAGCTAACTAGTACAAATTCCCTTCAACCTCTCTCTTGTATCTTGCACTTTGTGCATCTAGATCTTGTTCTTGCTTTAGAGTTGTATCAAATCTAATGCACGAGATGGGTTCTTGTCCAATCAGCTCAGAAAGCAAGAAAAACTGCCATCTCACAGGATTTAGTTTCCTTGTTTTAGCTGTCACTTCCCTTTTTTGATCCTGGTGTCCTTCTTCCACAGTGGTGCTCCGCTTCATTACCTTTTAGCTTATATATTTGATCTGTTTAGCTCTTTCCTGAATTCTGGGATTGAAATTCATGGCAGAAGGCCAAGAGTTCAAGCATGTGTGCAGATTCTGCAGCAAGAGCTTTCCTTGCGGTAGATCCTTGGGTGGTCACATGAGGTCTCATATGATAGATGACATTTCAGCTCATACTGATGGTACTAAGGTCACCAAGAAAAAGCTCCCACCTCTCAACAACAATGATGGAGGAGCTAACGTTAACAGCAGTAACACTGGTACTGAAGCTTCTGGTTATGGCCTAAGGGAGAATCCAAAGAAGACGTGGAGGTTGTCTGATCATTCTGGTGAAGATAACTCACTATTTGACAAGGCTTGCAAAGAGTGTGGCAAGGTTTTCCAATCTTGGAAAGCTTTGTTTGGTCACATGAAGTGTCACTCAATAGAGAGAGAAAGAGTGTCTAACAACAATAGCTTGGAAGAGCAGCAGGATTCTTGGACCAGTGCCAAAAACCAGAAGCTGGTCATAGATAGCCAATCTGACAATGAAACTGCTGCTCCTAATCGTAGGAAGAGATCCAAAAGCAGAACAAGGTACATAGGCACTGCGAATTCTTCTTGTCTGTCTTTTGCTAATAATGCTTCCTCTTCTGCTTCTGAGATTGAACAAGAACAAGAAGAGGTTGCCATGTGCTTAATGATGCTTTCCAGGGATGTTGGTCAATGGGGTGGCTTGAATTATGTTGCAGAGTCCTCTGATTGTTATTCTGGTTTTTTTGAAACTAATCGAGCCAAGTCTAAAACGGATGGAAAGACTGCTACTTGCAATGGTAGTGAGAGTATGAAAGTGAAGACACTTAGTGACAAGAATATGGAGACTGGAAAATCAGAACTCTCTGCTTCTGAGAGAAAAGGGCCACTGACGAATGAAAAAGTTAGCAACTCTCAACTAGATGATGAATCTGGAATTGAATTGGAAGAGAACTCAAAAGAAACTGGATTGGTTCAAGTTGAAAATGCCCCCCTCAAGTACAATCGAAGCAAGAGAAAGTCAAATGATTCACTTGATACAGAAATGAAGACAATAACTGATGCTCTGGATTCTGAAGCTTACAAGAATCCTGTTAAAGGTAGCAAATTTGAGTGTGCCACTTGCAAAAAGGTCTTCCACTCTTACCAAGCTCTAGGAGGACACAGAGCTAGCCACAAGAAGATGAAAGGTTGCTTTGCTTCCAAATCTGCCAGTAGTGAAAATAGCATTGACACAGAACTTTCCCCGGAGCCAACAGCAGACAGTAAACTCGCCAGAAAAGTCGGTCCAACTGTTAACTTGACAACTGATTGTGACAACAAGCCAGAAAGTTATGGGGCAAAGAAGAGTAAAGGGCATGAGTGCCCAATTTGTTTCAAGGTTTTTCCATCAGGACAAGCATTGGGGGGCCACAAAAGGTCTCATTTAATTGGGAGCTCAGAGGCTAGAAACAGCACCACAATTCAGGCATCAAACCCTGCAATTAGGGACTTCCTTGATCTCAATCTTCCTGCTCCTTCTGAAGAAGAAAGCAATGGGCTTGTTGGGTTCAATTCATGGTGGATTGGAAGCAACCACAAGCATGAAGCCCTTGTGGGTTTGATCTCCAACTGAATTCCACAAACAAAGATTCAAGTATGTACAGATTCATTATTTCTTTACAGATACAAAAGTAAAAACCACTGAGAGGTTTTCCTTCTCATGCTCTCTTTGACTTGGTTAACCATCTCATCCAATCTTCAACTAAATGTTGCAAACGGCTTTTTGTTATCACTTTATTTGCCATTTTTCACTTAAGTTATAGAATAAGTGTCTTTGCTGCAAACCTTCTGGCATACTGATATCTCAAGCCTGGACAACTTACTACCATACTGTACTTGCAAGTGATGTTAGTAAATCTGAACTTGAACCCTACTTTTCTCAATCACAAGTTTGTCTTTGTTTTCGAGTCATCATTTTCACTTGGCACCAAAGAGTAATGAGTGACTTCTTGAAAAAAACTGGAGGGTATGTAATGTCATGGGAGAAGGAGAAACATATATAATAATGTACACAAAGATAGCATGTGAGCTCAAGGTGGTTGTTTAGTCACCTACCATAAAACATGACAACCCATCTCACTTCCTTTTCTTCTCAAGCCATTAATATATTCCAAGAAATCCAATCTACCACGTCTAAGTAGAACGGTCATTATACATGGACCACTTCAACTAGTTTTGCTGGTAAGAATTTAGCTCAGCAGAAGAAGAAGCTTGAAGACACCACATCTCATTAATGGAATCATAATCTAATTAAGAAAGATTGATTATGCTAAACAAATTCATTAAGCGCAACGTGGCATTCAATCTCTTCTCATGCAAAGAAAGTTGGCAATCTTAATAGATAATTATCAGGGCTAACAATGCAATTCAATCCCTTAACCCATTTTACTTTGTGCAGTATCAGGTCAGTTTTGTTCTCAACTTTTACTTGATCTAGAAGCTGGCAGTTGGTGCTTCTTTGTCTTGACTAGCAGTACAGAAATAATTGGTTAGCCTTGAGTGTTGCCTTTGCGCAAGTAGGCGGGCATTTACAGGGAACTGCATTAATAAAACAGTTATTTTTTTATTTTTTTTATATGATTAGGCCTAAAATTTCAAATAATGACACAAACTTGAGTATACATATCCATGGACTAGGCCGGGCCGGGTTAGGAGTGGCCCGAGCCCCACCCAGCCGAGAGTTGGCCGGCCCGTTAATTCTCTTTCTTCTTTTCCCTTTATGTCGTTATTACGATGAGGATAAGATCAACATCACAATTCATATATACTTTTCCACGCATACATGTGATTATTGAAATTTCAAATGTTTCGGTTTCATGTTTACGTGCTTCATGTGTTTGAGGTTTTCTGCAGCTCCTTGCAAACGCTAGCGGCGCTAGACTAGAACATGTTATCATCAAACTTCAAGGCTGTGTTTGCATAAACGCACCCATAGCTTTTAATCAGAGAAATATATTGGGGTATTAAATATTAATATATTATTTTAATATCCATGAGAAGAGAAGTAAGACAACTCGTTAAAGGTCCAACATCTATGGGTGCAAGTGCAAGTATCATGTGCCCAAAGTCAAGCCAAGCCTACATGGACCCCGGAAGACTTCGTCACAGGTCAATCATAAAAGACAGAATTTTATATTTGAATCAAAATTGAAATATATAATATCAGCTTATCTTAGTCTAAAGAGTTGATAAAGGTACATCCAAAGTTTCCAAGTCCAATGTCTACACAATTTTGAAAACTAAAATTATATCCTTATTTAAGCTGTAGTGTGATCCTGGATTTCTTTCAAAATAAAGAATTTCTTCCTAAATGTCTGACTTCTACTTTACTCCTTAAAACTTTTGGAAATGATACCTTTGAAAAATTGGAGTGGAACCAATCTCGTGCACGGCAGAATAATTACGGAATTTTTTAGTATTTGATATTTTGAAAGGCAAGATCACTTAAATTTTATACAATAGATAACACATAAATTACAATAAAGCATGAATCGTAATTCGTACCTTATTCTAAAACTTGATTTTTTGTTGAGAAATTGGGATGAGATTTGATCTCAACCGTAGCGAAATAATTACGAACTCTTTTCGTATTTTGATTTCCTGAAAATAAAGATCACTTTAATTCTATAAAATGATTAACACATAAATTATAACAAAGCATGAATCTTAATTAGTACCTTATTCTAACGCTTAATCTTTTCTTTGCGTGTCCTCTGAATCGTTTTTGAAACCAATTCATCTCAGCCACCGTAGCCGCACAAATGTCCGACCTCTAATGATATTTATAGAACAGGTTGAGAGAATCTGTAATATAGAGAGTTAAGCAAGAAGTGTTAGCTCCATTAGAGCTTAAGCCTATTTATAATAAGTTTTGGACACTTTAATAATTTAATTGAAATTAAATTCTAATTTTAATTAAACTTTAATTAAAATTACAAATAACTCTAATTAAATGCTAATTATGCTCAAATAAGATCCAATATCTCATATTGGCCCTTATTTATTAAATATCTCATATTTAATTATAAAGTTTTTCAAACTTTACAATTAAATCTAACTTAATTAAAAATATCTTTGCACTCGTCAACCTGTTCCTTATGTATGATCCATTAAGTTCCCAAAGATATTGACAATGATTATAAATTTAATTCTAATTCATAATTAGAATTAAATTTATTAGAATTAAATAAATTAAAAATGATTTTAATTTATCTTTAATTCTCTAATTAAACAATTTATGATCGTAAATCAAGATTAGCATCTAGCAACATATCATGACCACCTAAATATTTAAAAATGTTAAAGTAGTTTTGACTAATTTTTTCGTGCATGATTTTTTTTGTATAATTTAACTCTTTCATCATACAATTTTTTGATTAGACTGAGCATGTAATTAATGTCTACTTTTTTTTAGTCCAATCATATTAGTTTTCTGCCGTTAGTTATTAATCCAATTAATGACATTTGTAAAATATTTATAAAGGATTATTCTACCTTAGCCAAGGATTTTCCAAATCAATACTATTCAAGAACAATGTAACATTCTCCCTAATTACTTTAGGGTGATGAATCATATCTTGATTACACAACTATCTCTATATAATTCATACTACATCCAATGACTACCGATTGAACAACTCATGATTAGAATATGTCATAAATAGTATCAAAACATAACAATTCTTATATAAGATAACTTTGGAGACCTCAAGTCAAAAGGTCACGTATAGAATCATTACAATAAGAATTTTTATAAACATACAAGTAATGTTTCAAATGGATTTTTCATTTTGAATTAGTTTAGTAAACTTGTTTTCTAACAAGCACCCACATATTTTTTGGGTGAAAAGCACACACATATTTGTTTAAGCATTTCCATACTCACTACAACAAAAATGACATACAACAACACTAGACAGTAACACTTTTGAAAATATGTTATAAAATACCTATCTATGGTAACATTATATCTTAAAATGTTATGATTCTTAATTTGATAAGTAACACTT
>JANZLX010000006.1:27391204-27403488 GCA_025531955.1 Erythroxylum orinocense | reverse complement strand
GGTGGGCTCCTTGTAGGCCTGTGGGTGGCTCACCTCCCCCTTAGCGGGCCGCTGAGTACCTGATTTACATCCTCCCAATTGCTTCGTCGGGCCGGGGTGTGGGGGGCCCTTTGGGTTGGGGATTCAACCTTTTTGCTCCAAGAAGTAATAAACGGTAGAAACAGAAGTAATATTTTGTTATAATAATAAAGGTAAGACTGAGACACAATGGACCCAGAAAGAGAGAATTCTCTCAAATCTCAATGTCCAAAACTCAAACAACCTAGTTACTAACAGCCTGTCTGAATATTATTATCATCTAAGAAGCTGCTAAGATCATGAATGACTCCATGTTTCTCTTATCCTTATTTGTTATAGGCTAATCTTGTTAGCTCAAGGATTATGATTAACGAATTATGATTAACGATTTTGATGATAACAGTATAATATTTTAAAATTTAAATTAAATTTATTTCCTTATATAATTAGTGGTCTTATTTTCAAAAGGAAATAAAATCATAATAAATATACTTTCTTTTTTGTAGGAATCGTCAATTTTAACTTACCTTATTATAAATGGTTTATTCGAATGGATCCTACTAATTTTGAAGGATGTATATTAGCTACGTGATTACTAGAAGATTTTTTGGGCAAAGATGACATCGAAGTTATTCAGATTTAAATCTATCCAGTTGACTAAGGATGCAAGATGAAGTAATGGCTGGTTGAAAAAATTGATTGTTTAAGGAAGATCCAATACAACTGTGAACAACAATGAAACGATACAAAAGCTTATGAAGCTATATTGTCAAAACTCATTAAAAGCATATACATTTTTTAAAGTGATATCTTTGTAAAAAAATCTCTCTTCTGTATTAGAAAATAAAATTCTGTTGAAAGAGATTACTGAAGCTCATACGAGTAAATCTTATTTTTATTTGAGAGCTTGTAGAAGCTAATGAAATACGACTTGTGTCAAAGGTTGAAGAATCTTGAAAAATATTAACTTGTGAGTTTGGAGAAACATGTCAAATTACTATTTGATTTTATGGTGAAACACTCAAGTTAAATATTTGGAGATTAGACGTAAACTTGGGTTGTAAACTAAACCATTATAAATTGACTGTGTTATTCTTCTCTTTTTCTCTCTTTATCTTTTATATTTCTGCATTATATTGTGTGTGTGTCCATTTTAGCAAAAATCTCCTTCACTTTTATAATATGTTCCTTCTGTTTTCGACTTGCTAACGATTTCTTTCATTTTAACAAACACCTTCTTTATTATTTCAACAAGACTCATATTTTAACAGACTATTATTATTTGGCAGACTCTTATTGTTTTAATTTTTAATAGTCCCTGTCTTTATATGAACTGAAAATAACTTACGAATTTTTTTCCACACACAATTCACCTCTCTCTTGCGTGCATTTGTTTTATCAAATCTTGCATTCAGTTATGGTAGAGGCAAATATCATATGTATCTGTCTAAGCGATAAGTGCAAATTCTATTATAAAAGAAGAGAGTTACATCTGAAGCAACAATATCCAATAGAAATGTCGCTAAAACTTATGTATGGAATGAAAGGCCTACAACTACAACCTCACAAATATTATTACAAATAAGATGAGAAACTTTCTCTCATAGGCATTGTTTTCAAACCCGGTTTGGATAGGCCATTTTGATTGGTGATCGATCGGCTATTCGATTCGGGTGACTCTTAAAAACTATTTCCTAATTAAACCAGCGAGAACCGGTTTGATCACTGGTTCAATAAATTTTTACTTTTTATTTTTTATATTATTTGATATATATTTTTTAATATTACTAATATTATTTATAATTAAATATAATTATTGCATAATTATGATGTCACACCAGTTCGACCGGTGGTTGAACCGATCAAACTGATAACTAGTAAAACCTTCAATTCAATGTCCGATCCTAATTTGAAAACCTTTATCCCAGGTAATTTCTTAACATTCACGCTTGGTTATGCAGAGAGAAGTGATACCTTAGTAAGGAAAGAAAGATTCTATTGGCCCTTGATTGGGATGTAAATACTAATTGGACAAACGGGGCTTATTGAACTTGTTTGGGCCTCCAAAGATTAATCAGCTACACCAACTAATAACATCTGTTCAACACAAATTTTTGATTTTGTCGTGATGGTCGTTTAATTTATTTTTGTTTTACTCAAATAACAAAAAACTTTGAAGTAATTAAAGAAACAGAGAAGAGTGCGTAGTGTGATAGACTTTGAAAGACATTCCTTTGGAGAGTTCAAGGTACACAACAAGAATATCAATAATCATATGGACTTTGAAAATATTAACTATATAACAACAATTATAGTAACTTTAATAACCACAGCTATTAAAGAGGTTAATATTCCTAAATCACAGTTTTAATTTTGAAACAAATGTTTTGAAAGATTAAGAACTATATATTAATAATAGGTTATGATCTTACTAGTCATTCTTCACATTTATAAACTTTTTAATATAAAATATCAAATATTATAACAACAATCTCAACGCAAAAGATTCCTTGTTTTACGAGGGTTGAGAGAGGAACATCAATTGTACGTAGCGTTTTCTTTGCATTTTGCAAAGAAACTATTTTCGTAACTTAAACTTTTGACATTTTAATCACAAAAAATTACTTTAATAATTGCTCCAAGATTCGCCCTTAAAATATAAAATATTATGTAAATATAAAATTATTACTTACTTATGTGAAAGTCAATTCTTGCTTATGTTTATGTTAAACTTAGGCTTCAAATGATTTAGTGTAAAAAAAAATTTGGACCATTAATTAAATTAATGTGATGGGATTTAATTAAAATCGACCGTAATTAAGAAGATTAATTCAGAGCTTATTTGGATTTCATGAAAACCAATGAATCTAATGATTTCAAATATATAAAATTATAAGTATTAAGTTCAAATATTAAAAGATTAAGGTATATATTTGAAACATTATACTCGTGCATTTAACTCGAAAAAGGATTTGAAGCAGTGGTCATCCATTGTAAGATTGCTTCAATTCCAATTCTTCGTGACCATTCCTTTTTCTGTGTTATTCCAATCCACAATATCATCTCATTGTCTCGTCCGTTTAGACCTCGTACAAGAAACAGAAGTGTATCCTGTCTTTAACTAGTCAAGCCATTGTTGAACATCGACCCACCAAGGATTTGCCCAAAGACTTGCGTATTTTACATGTTTCTACCGTCAAATCAACCCAAGCAACTTTGAAAGTTTATTTTACATGTTAAACAACCAATATTATCTTTTCATCGGTAATTTAAGTTTTGTGGTAAGTTCTCTACCAGGGAAAGAAGTTGCTCACCTAATATATAATCATCATTAAGGAGTCTGTGATACAGATGTTTGACAAGAGCTGGCATAATATCATTTCTTCATAAGAATGTCAACTTATAAGTACAGTGATTATACCCATTTATGCCACATTTTAAAGCGTTGATTAATGTGTTGGGCGCAGCGGGTGTATTTTATGAAAAGGAAAAATAAAAGGAACAAAATGAACACAGAATATTTAACGTGGTTCACCCTTAACTTTGGGCTACGTTCACGGACAAAACTTAGAATATTTCTTCCACTATGATAAATAGTAGGTATACAGAGATAAAACCAAAATAGTAGCTCACAAGGTGTTTCCCAACCTAAAAATATTAATTTCACTATTTTGTCACTCGCCAACCCTTTAGGAAAATTTTCCTCACTTCAGAGTATAACCAATGTTCTAGTTTTTCTCTCTGGTTTCTATATTTTGTTTCTAAAACAGCTGTCTGCCATAGTTATTGAGCCACAATTGTTGAAGTTCTTCTTTTCAACAAAATGCTGCAGGCAGCTTCCATGTTTTTCCACAAAGGCTGCAGGCAGCTTCCATGTTTTTCCACAAAGGCTGCACATCATCTGCTTCAACAAATGCTGCAGCCACAATGTTGGAATGATGAGTCCCTCTATGTGAAAAGAACCCATCTTCAACAGTTGTAGGAATACTTACTGTTGCGTTCACTTTTTAGTATATACTTACAATTCCATGGGTTCGTTAATGCACGTTTTGAAGATCGATTGTCATAATCCACCATTATCTTTGGAAGCTTAAAATGGTACTGGTACGATTACTTCAGTTTTCGAAAACGTTTTCAGAGAAAAGGAATGTCATGTTTTTTCTTCCGATAACAGGGATGATTTCTAAAAACTAGTTGGCCCCTAATTCAGAGAATGGGGGTGGAATGGCACGGCGCACACGTGACAAATGGCCGGAGCACTAACGATGCCACAAAAAATGACTTTAAAAGAAGATGCCAAAACAAGTCGCGCTGAAAGCCGTCGCCATCTGGACAAAAATTTGTACGATATTTTTTATAGTCCATGGTACGTAAGAAAATCTTTTAATATGCAACATAACATAAAAATGTATGAAGGACCCCGTGATTCCAAGATGTATTTCAAATTTTAAAACAATAAACATGCTGTCCTTACTTCTCTCGTAACGTTGAACTTGCAATCTCAGGGGCTTCAGATAATTTACAGGAAGCCTCGTCCCTCTACTTCTTTCAGAGTAGTGGGCACAGAGACAGTAGTCTATATCCACCGGCTTACTTTTAAAGGAACAGATGGCGCTGCGGGCGAAGAGTTTCATTTCATATCTTTGGGCTGATCACAACTTTGCAATAAAACCTGATCTATTTCATCAAATGCATGCCTTACAATAAAAATGATAATTCACGAAAGCAAATGGAAACAAATATAATCACTGACATTGCGGCAGCAGTCTGCATGTCGGACAGAACCACTTTCCCTTAAATCTAGTCTCTGGTGTCAGCCCAACACATGAGTAGTGGAACCATTCCCCTCCTTGGCACTGTGAAGGGAACAAAAGTTGGGTTGATTAGGCCAAGTAAACTTATGCCCTTCATTGAGAAAGGGGAAACATTTGCAAATAACAAATTCATGTATTTAATTGTGAAATTTAGGGTAGTCATATCATGTGAGCGGTGAGCCCACTATCAGCAAATCTACACACAAACTTGAATTGGCATTGCATCATCACATACTGGACAAGACATATGTGCCTCAATTGGAAAAACATGCAAAACCATAGACAATCACCTAAATGAAGAACTCCAATTAGAAGAAAAGAAAAGGAAAATTGAAGATTTAGAAAAAGAAATCAAGGAAAAGGAACCTACATTTTCATTATCACAGGCGATCATATCTCCAAATGACACCTAAAAGCCAAAATCAAGGGAGTTCAATGATCTGGAGCTTTTGCAATACAGTGCAAAAAGTCATAAACCAACTGCAAGGCAAGCTAACTTTAAACAACAGTGCAAAACCTGATGACAGACGCAATAGGTAGGTTCATTCGGATCAATAGGTTGATCAACATCAACAGGAATGGCAAATTCCTTTTTGTGACTTCCTGGGGGAGGCATAAGCTCAAAATCCCTGTCACGATCCCAATCCCTATCTCGAAAATCAGTCCTTTTGGATTGAGGTGTTCCATAGAATGGCTTGCGCTTTTCCACTTTAGGAACTGTTATAGGTAGAGGGGGAAGAATTGCTGGCTCATCTGGTGGTATTTTACCCTCTGAAAGCATTAGGACAAAGAGTAGTCTGATATAACTTTCAAGAAAAAGAACTAATTCAACTAACTTTGTGAAACAAGATTGGGGAACATGTAGCTTGGTATGATATTATGATAAACCAGATAGTTTTTAACAGCCAAAAGCTGATGTTCAAAGTAATCATTACAGGTGGAATTACTTTGAGAGGAAAGTCAAAGTGTTAATTTAATCTTATGATATAGGCATGCGACAGGGTTAGCATTTGGGGGCACAAGATATTCAAGTTGCATGAATATGGACGTATCCATCATACCATGCTTCAAATCTTCAGCAAAATAGTTCAGATCCTCATCAAGTCGTTTAATATGGCTGTCTATCTGTAGCAATACCAAAACTGTTAGTCTGTTACGAATTAATCAGAATAGGAGTTAAAGACTTGTACAGTGAAATAACTATAATTGACTCTAAATCACACTGGATCAATAACTTCCTCTGTATTAACTTCAAATATAAACTAATTGGTCAGTATATACAAAGAGGCCTAGTATGAATGCAAAACATTTATAAACATCTAAATACACATTATTAATGTGGGATAAACATTTATAAACATCTAAATACACATTATTAATGTTGGATAGTGGTAAAACATAAATTTAGATTAAAAAGAAAATAACCTCCACTTTCAAAGATCTCATGAACATTCTTAAAAGAAATGGTTTTAGAATTAGACCTCCTTGTCTTTTACTGCTTGCTAATTTTTCTTTTCCAACTTAAAAAAATTCAGTGAAATTCCTTTTCTGTATTGTGACTTTCAAAGAAAGTAACCTGACCAATGCAGTTGATCAGGGGAAGAAAAGAAAAAAAGTAAAGTGAATAGATCCAGAAAGTCAAAGTTGGGTCATAACAGCTAGGTTAAAAGCTGTGGAAGGCTTAAGATGGAAAAGAATAAGGTAAGTTGTTGTAAATAACTATCATAAGAAAAGCTCCATGCCTTTTGAGCTCACCAGGTGCTATAATGTGGGAGTTTCATGCATGTGGACATCTCTTTGTTCCAATATATTGAATTACATCTTACCATTATCCTAAAAGAGGTTATAAGAAGCAGAACAGTCTAAGTTTTGTAAAAGCACTTAACTGTGAATGACCTGTGTTTGAACGGTGCTTAGAGATTATCATATAACTCATCAAAGACAATTGTAACTTCAATTATATTCACTGAAACAGTTGTACGTGCCTTCTCCTATGTTTCCACAGGTGATTTTTTGGACAACCCAAGTAGGGAAAGAAAAGGAAGCATAAAGATCAAAGCTCTAGTTACACACAAAATAAAGCTTACAAGGTCATGAGCTTGCCGTGCCAATAAAACCTTCTCTGTGCACAAGCTCAACGCGCTATCTTGATTTGCTTCAATCTCCTTCCTCATTTTCTCAATCACATCATCCTCTTCACTATTATTGCCATAGTTGGTACCAACTCCTTTCTTTGAGCTCTGTGAGGCTAAACCCAAACAGTACTTCGTTTGCTGTCTTGTTTGATTTATCATGGCTTTCAACGAAAAGAAAAAAAGATGTCCATAAATAAACCATATACAGACATGATCACCTAAACAAGCAAAAGAAATGCAAACAATCACGTCAAACCACACGCAAGTAAATGAAGTCAATAACACCATACATGTCTGTCGATCTATTTGCATACTTAACACTTAAATTAAGACAAGATACAACAATTAATCAAAGATAAAAAAGATTACCTAAAGAATCAAATATATCCTCTGCATCAGCAGATAAAACAAACACTACTTCTATGAGCTATATGCATGTTCAGGTGCTAATTGCAAATAACAGAATCCCAAAACCAAAAGTTCCATATAAATTCATAAATTACACATGGACTTCTGAGTAATATGGCTTGGCTGGTGCTTACATTGGGATCTCTCATCAAGTTCTCTGATGGTATTAAGAAGCCGTTGAAGCTCAGCTGGTAACGTACTTGCATCTGTTTGACATTTGATTTTCAGAGGTCCAATTTGAGATCAGACATTGATTTTACATTATAAAAAAGAAAAAAGAAATTCAAAAAGTATACATGAAATGGAGAAACTCACACTCCAAATAATCATCGACGTACACCCCCGTTCGTGCAACTGCCATCCTAGACTGCGATGTAGGGACAAAAAGAGAATATGAAAGTTGGATAATGTCGTTTTAACTTTAAACTGGAATCACGTAATCAAACAGAGGGACGAATTATTAACTCATTGTTCGTTAATAGTTAGAGATGGCTAGCTAGGCTTACTGGAAATCAAGGAACATAAGCTATAAAATCAACATAAGAAATATGAATTGTGTGCGATGTGTTTTTGGTTATAGCGCATTCCATTGAGCAGCATTTTATTAAAGAAAGTAGAAGAGTTGCCACTTTATTTTATTTAAGGGCAAAAATAAAGAAAAGCAAACTGGTCAGAACCAAAGCAATGGGTTCGATGCTCAGTTTGTAGCCAAGGCAAGTTATTAGGCACCCTTAGCTCCCCATATAGAAAAACTCGGGACACTTATTGAACAAAAGAGAGTTGGGAAGGTTCTTATTAAAAAAGACTATTTGAGAGATATTTTCTTTGTGCATTAGAAATTTATTGGACAGTCGAAAGGCGAAGGATTTGTTGGAACCTAAGAGTTTTATATATTAAAACCCCATTACAAAAGAAAGGATTTAAAGGAATAACTTTTTATTAATAAAAAAAGAACTAGATAAATTAATAAGTGAAATAAAGAAGATAACAAGTAAATAGATAAGAAAAGTTCAAAAAGGAAACTTTTAGCAAAATAAAACTGACTTTTTATGCCAAAACAAGACTCGTGATAACAATTAAAAACGCTGATTTTTATTATTAAAAAGAAACATAACTGATCTTTTAGTCTTAGGAAACTATACCTTAAAAAGACACAATGATAATTCACCCCTTTTATTAGTCTTGTAATTCTCTAGTTACCCAAACACATAAAAATGGCCACATCAAGAAGTTCAAATAATCAAGAACTCACAAGCAACAAAATGTGATATACTATTCCCTTTAGAAAGATGACAGAATTCAAGATCCAAGAAACTAAGATCATGAACCTCTTGAATTTTAACTTTTCCTTTTCTCTTTCACTTTTTATGTTTCCATCCAAAAACAACTTGATTCATTTTATTTATTTTAAGTTGTTAAATAACAAAAGTTGGGATCATTTCATTATTAAACTAAATTTACCGAAACATGTAAATTTAACGCCAAGTTATCCAGCCATCATGTTTTCAACTTTTTTACAAAATTTCAAGCACCAAAATCTGAACAAAGGTACACTTAGAAGCACTTATTCCATGCAAAAGTTAAAAAGGTACACCTACAAACTTGCTTCCAATCACGCTTGTATAGATCTCCAGCCACTGAAGAAAGGAAAAGAAAATCTAGAGCCAAAATTCTTCAAGCTTTAGCCTCCTTTGCTGTACAGTTGATATGATCTATGTGATGTTGCTTCCTAGGAATGTTCTTAGCTTAGTGAAAACCAGACCAAACCAACCTGAAAAAGTTCATGATCCAAAACCCAACATATTAAATGGTGAGACTCTTAAGACACATAAGGTCCAAAATCATAATTAATCGATGAGATCTCAGGCTTTCTTAAAACTCAAGGGCCCAGTCCCTTACATGCTAAAATATCTTCAAACACCAGCAGCCCACAACCAAGCAAAATTGGAGAACAAAATGCCTTTAACTAGTAATCAAGAAATCATCATAAAGGAAAAGCAAAAATTAAATTAAATAAAACCAAAATCAACACCATGGTCAATTATAGGAATCACAGTAAAGTGATGGCAAAAGTTAAAGTAAATCAAACCAAAATCAAACTATGAGCAAATAATGAAGACCGAAAATGAACAAGACGATTGGAAAGAAAGAAAGGAAGGCTTAATTACATACAGTATTGTGAACAAACTTTCATTGAATACAGATAACCTAGCGGACCAAGAAGCCGGAAAATTGGATAAACACGCCATAAGAGAAAAGAAAATTGACTTAGTGTTGAAGACCTCAACTAAAATAGGAGCCTGTTCTAAACAAACGAAAAAAAGATTGAAAATATAAACTGAAACCAAAAATCCAAGATCCTAAGAAGGACAGAAGTAAAAATTCAAACAAAAAACCCGCAATAATCAGCCGGCCCAACTAAAATAAACATCAAAACAGAATAGCTTCCAGCAGACTCATGAACAACAAGCTTATCAAATGGAAAGGCAAAGGAAAAATCAAATCAACATAAAGTGAAAGACCAAAGGCATTAACCAAAAATTCACAAAAGTAAATACAACACCAAACCATGAAATCAGGCCACACACTATAAAACAGAAATCATGCCATAGAATTATTCAGAGCAGTTTGTCAAAACTCAACATAACAAACTTATAAGAAAGCTACAAAAAGACATTAACACAAAGACTATTGTCCTAATATTAGAGAGATAAAGGTAAAAAATCAAAAGATGACGGAATATCATCAAAAGGAAGCCGTATCACTATCCAGAGCTCAAATGAGGGTGGTGTAACATAACCAGTATCAATCTCTTAATGAGAACACCCAAATCATACAAAAGTACAATTGTGTCAACTAAAAGAAAAGGAAAAAAAAAAAGCCAACCACAACTAAGAAAGATTATACACAATCCCAACTCCAAATTACTATGGAACAGCATGCCCAAACATAAAAAAACAAGAATCTCATACCATGGCAAACAAAACATATCTAGGAAAAAGACAACTGCCTCGCATAATCTGAGAATAATTAAAAGAGATCAAAATAAGATCATTGGACCTAATGTTATCAAGAAACAACCACAAACTCACCGGAACAATCATTCACAGAGATTTAGGAAATTACCAGACTAATTCAGAGATAATCACCAATCAACCATCACATGTCTCCACAAAACAAAAATTAAGCAGCAGAACAGAAGGGGCACTGAGGTGTCAAGTTCCTTGCTTTGTGCAGAAAAGAGATGAAGAAGAGGAGTTCATATACAAACTTGAGTAACCTAAGACAATACAACCCAGTTTGGGGGTTCTAATGTACCTTTTAACCTGTTGAACTACTAGAAATTACAGTTCACCATAAAATTAAAGGGAGATAGCTGAACTATGCTTGAATGCTTACACAATAAATCAGAAGATTAATTACACAAACGTAAGAAGAATATAGGACAACAAGGTTCAAGAATTAGATAGAATGATTTATTCGACTAATTTCAAGATTGCATCTACTGTAAAGCATTAAAGGTGAAAACGCTACTAGTCATTTTGAGACTTGGTACATACTTTATCATTTAAGCAACCTGAAGTAATCCAAATTAAAAGAAGGCATAATCCTCAGCTTTAAACAACATTTGAAAACCACAACAAATAGTCTAAAAAAAGTTGTTTGCTTCTTGATGTGATAGAAACAAGACATTATTGGTCAAATAACAAAAGAAAAGAAACCAAAGAAACTAGTGAGAATCTCAAGCAAACCTCCATCAAAGCAAAACATCTTTGTAAATATCAACTGAGTTATACTTTATAAACAGGCACTAGATGAATGGACAAGATTTTACCTAACAGTTCCTCAGTGTTTCCTGTTTCAGCGTCTATTCCTTGATGAAAATATCCTTGATTCCTCTCTCCATAAAATAAACACTTGAAAGAAAAAGAAGAATGTACAAAAAGAAGAGTGTACAAATGTTAGCACCGACGCTATCCCAAGATCAAGATATTTCAAATCAACAACCATCATACTTAAGTTCATGTACAAATGTTAGCAATGATGTTATCCCAAGACCCAGATATTTCAAATCAACAACCATCATACTAAAGTTCTGGTCCTTAAATTATTTCATATTAACAGTTAGTGTTTAGTCAGTTGTCCTGAATTACCAAACAATTGCCAAAACAAAGAGTCAGAACAGCTAAAATACACAAATAATAAATCATAAAAATTAATATTGCATTCCTTTTCCCTTTATACAATCACTTAGTGGCTTAACCAAAGTCCAAACTTGTCATGACACCAAAAACCAAACAGCAGGCCAAAATAAAACGAAACAGGAACACAGGAGGTAAGCTTTCTCACATTGATCAAAACAATTCGATTAGTTGAAAGTCGAAGACAATCTGAAGACCGCATTTGAAGCAACAACTTTCTATAAATAAAATGAGAACAAATGACTGAAACAAAGATGACATATATACATAAAAATAAAATTAAGATTAAGATTAAGATCAAAAATTTGAAAAGAACAATGAGCAGATCTGAACTCAGGATTATATGCCTAGAGGTCTCTCCCTATGCTGTTCCATCAAGTGTGGGAGGCTATCTAAAGAAAAGCAGCATATGAATACCGGATCTACTAGGGAAACTCAAAGAAGAAACGAATCAAAGCTGCAAAGAAATAAAATTCGCAAAAAAAAAAACCACACCTAAAATCAGGAAAAAGAAACCAAAACACCAAACTCCCGCAAAATTGCATGCACACATTTCAACTACTGAATTGACTATAAAGAACTCAAATCCTAATATCCTCACTAAAATTCAAGACCTTGATGTGAAAAGAAAACAGAAGAAAAGCAAACGAAGGAAGAGATGGACTCTATGACGACAGCCCTCTAACTCTTCATTTTATTAAGACTTC
>JANZLX010000006.1:27372083-27391104 GCA_025531955.1 Erythroxylum orinocense | reverse complement strand
TATCATAGTCATAAATCCTGTCTGATAATTTTCTAACTCCATTGCCATCGCCCTTGAGATTTTTCAGCTCCTTTTCCCTCAGAGCTCTAAGACCAGGCGGTGTCTCACTTGGTAAATATGGCTGCTCAAGTAAAATTATAAAAAGCTAAAACTCTTAATTGATAAACAAGTACCTGGCATAGCATATACCATGCACTTGTTGGATACAAACAGTAGTGGAAGCGCATACATAGACAAGATTAATCATCTTAGCAACAGGTAACAAATTTGGCCATCATATTATTCTGGTTGCTTCCAGGTCATGGGTCCACGGTTCATTCTAGAGAGATGTCCCATCCAATAATACAAGAATCTCTAAATAAAGTCATGTTTTTCCAAAAAGAAACAGGTCATTGTCATTTTCTTTTTGTATTGCACCTAAATGGCTATTCCTTTTCAACATCATGCAAATATAATGATCATTTAGATTATAGATTCATGGCTGGAAAATTATAATTAGAGAATGAAATTTGAAGAGAAAAATCTCCTCTTTCTAGCAAAACTGCAAACACCTGCAGAATACGCCATAACACAGAAAAAGAAAATTCCTTACTTGGATCAACTTCAGTACTAATAAGCTGCAAGGCACTAACACAAATCATTTTGAGGGAATCTGAACAAGACAAAAACAAGCAGCATCGATAGATGAAATATATCCAGAACTACTTTGCATTCCTAAAATCTCGTTACAAAATGAAAAATGCAATCAGATTTTCCCAGATCTGAGACAAAAGAAGTTAGACCCATAAGAAAATCCCAAAAAGAAAGGAGCAGCCTAGTAGAAACGCAATAGCCTATTTCCCAGCTCGGACCCAAAACCTTGATAGCAGAAGGAGAAGACGTAGCCCAGCAGACAGAAAGCAAAACAAAACGCAGAACAGAGAAGAACAAAACGAACAGCAGCCAAGGCAGTACAACGACGCAACAATGCAGGGCAGCAACTAAGAGCAGAACCAAGACGCACAGTAGAAGGAACATAACAAAAGCACAGAAGAAGAATCCAGGAAACGCAACATGACACAACCAGAAAAGAGTAAAACGTAGCAGAGTCTAAAAGAGAACACACCTCTGTACCAAGATCTGAAGAAGAATCAGGGGAAGAGGTTGGAGAAACCTAAACTCAAAGCTGCTCTTGAGTGGTCTAGAGCTCAGAACTAGGTTTTCTAAGAGGGAACTATATCATTCTTTTTGGATTTAAGTTCCTGGATACGATAAAATAAAGCAAAAAACCGACTAATTGAGAACTGATTCCAACCACCGGCACGCAATTCCTTTCGGTGGAGTGTAGGCGTACATGAAACCAAGCTAATACGGACAAACAGATAGATATAAACCTACTCCTTTAAATAACGCAAAAAAATGGAATAGAAACGCATCAACAACCAATTAACACACAATGCGAAGAACAGAAAAAGAATGAAAAATGAAATCAAGTAACTAACCGGCCTGAGCAGGAGGGAGCGGCGCAGACGGAAGGCCTGGGGGTTGGAAACCGGAGGTTGAGACTGAGCCGCCGACAATTCCGATTGGTGTGAAGTAACTAAAGTCCAGTTATCAAGATAGTAGTGACAAAATAATAGAAGAAAAATTAAAAAATAAATTAAAAAAATATTTATTCCATTTATAAGTATTTAAAAAAAGTAATAATAATAATAATAATAATAATAATAATAATAATAATAATAATAAATAATGATAAATAGAATACATAATAAAAAGGTTATGCACACAGACTTGAAAATAATAATGCGAATAATGCTAATATACTAATAAAAATAATAGTAACGACTAATACCAATATGTAACGACAAGAAATATTGAAAAATGATTAAATAGTTAATAATATTAATAATAAAAAATAAGGAAGGTCACGTGAAATAATAATAGGAAAGCTCAAGACATAAATAACTATAAAAATGACCAATACAGAAAGAAGAAAATGCCAATAATAATTCGCCAACCAATTGAAAGCAGGAGTGTCTTTGACCGCCTCTTGTCAAGGAGAATTTACTATATAAGCAAGCCAGTGAAAGTGGTAGAAGTTCCATACTAGAATGATTCGAAAGGAAAGTACTTTGGACAGTAGCAGAGCTTGTCAGGCTGCTCGAGAAATCAGAGACAATGTGTGCTGTGTCAGAAACCCGACGCAAGTGCAAGTACATTTAATGACTGCAGTGCATGGAGCCCTACGTTATCGCTATTACCTACGCCTATTAGCTGCATGCTTAACTGTTATGACCCAGAGCAATCTTGGTTAATAGCTAAGTCTCATTATGCACGCGGCTCCGTAGAGTAAGAGATCCCAACCCATGTTACCAAAGTTTTATGGATAACGACCAAAGTAATCGGGAGACCAGGAAATCAAAACGCAAATGAGCATGGCATCCAACCACAAACTACGATGGAAATGGAAAACCACAAGAATCAAACCACATAGAAAACTTGAAGTAAAGAGAAATTAATAACTACAAACTTAAAACACAGATCGCCCTGCACGAAAATTTAATCACGAATGCAAATACAAGGGTGGTTGGAAACTGCCACCCCTTACCTCCACCAACGGATGACAGCCACTTATGACGATGGCCACTGAATATGACATGTACCCTACAATCCACCTTCCTCCGGATCCATGTACCTTGAAAACAAAACAAAGGAACCAATTTTGCACACAAAAGAAGATAGGTTTCAACGAGAAAACAAACCTGGGAAACAACACGAGCTGAGCTTGATGCCGGCTTCCTTCAAAAGAACCAGTTAATTTCCTAACAATTTCAACCATCTTATTTTAGCCAGGATTGAATCCAACAATCTTATTAAGTGCCCAGATAAATGTAAGTAGCACAAATCATCAAATTAAGAAGATACTTTAGTAAAAGCTGAATAAGACGGATAAGACGAAATGCTTAGTCTGAGACACCAGGCGAAGCATATGAGACACCAGACGAAGCATATGAATCTATGCAAGACGATGTAATTGAAGAATGTACGAGAACGTCAGTTAGTTGGAGTTAGTTACAGGACTTTACTAATAACCATTTTTAAAAGATTCGACAAGCAGAATTATCAAGAAGACCGTTGAAGATTTAGGCTATAAATATTAATTATAGTCATAAATAAAAATAGGCACGATACGATGCAAAAAAAGAGAAAAGAATTCTAATTGTAAAAGCATACTTAGAGAAATTCTGTGCTCAAGTGCTCACGTAAAAGAGAGCAAATATATCTATAATGTGAAGCTCAAACAATATCTTTTCGAGTGAAAAGAAAGGCTAGAGCCTGAAGAGGCTAAGGAAGCAAACAAAGAATACTTTATGAAAGAGACCTGAAGAAGCTCTAGAAGTGTAGAAATAATACTTGTAAAGTTGAAGGATATAGTGAAATCTCATACGAACTCTGAGGATTGGACGTAGCCCAAGTTTAAGGGTGAACCAAGATAAATCGCGGTGTCATATTTTTTAACTATTATCTCTTTAATTTTCTTGTTGTTAGAAGAATAGATACTGATTTTTGTTGTTGCGTTACTCACCAAATTAAGTGAATTGTTTTCGTAATCATCTGAATTTGTAAAGAAAATCAAGAAGATTTTAAAGATTAATATCTTAAACGATTTCACATAATTCAACCCCCCTTCTTGTGTATTTTACATATTATACGTGATTTCTATATTAACAAGTGATTTACTTCAATTAGGAGTTGCAACAATTTGCTCAAAACTGTATTTGGGGGGGAGTTTGTTTCATATAGAGCCTAATAAGGGGTGGTGTCTAAAGTAGAGTGATAGTTAGTATTATACCACCATTCTGCTAAGGGTAACTTCCATTGCTTAGGGTGACTTCCAGCCATGCATCTAAAATAAGTCTTTAAACATTGATTGACCTTTTTAGTCTGTCCATGACTCTGAGGGTGATAAGTAGTAGTTAAATTGAGTGAAACCCCTAATGCTTTTAATAATGATTGCCAAAAATTGCTAGTAAAGATCTTGTCTCCATCAGAAATTATACTTTTAGGCAACCCATGCAACTTGAATATCTACCCAATGAATGTTTTGGCAACAACTGGGGCAATAATAGGACGAGTCAAAGCCAAAAAATGAGGCCCCCTTTGTGAGTCTGTCCGTTACCACCATTATTACATTTTTCCCTTCTGTTGTAGGCAAACCATCTATGCAATCAATACTTATATCTCTCCAAGCAGCATCTAAAATTGGCACAGGTTGTAATAACCTTGCAGAGTGCACATGTTCTGGTTTACTCCTTTAGCAGATGTCACACTCACCAACCTTCTTTTTTACATCATTTCTTATTCCCTTCCAGTAGAATAATGATCTAACTTTTTTGTAAGTTCTCAATTCTTCAGAGTGTCCTCCCACTGAATCACTGTGCATAATAATCAACTACTCTCTTAACAATTTATTTCTGCCTACTACCACCTTTCCTTTGTACTTGGGGATTCCATTATCAAAAGTATATTTTAGGTTAATGTTGTGTTCAACCTTAATATCATTGATGACCTTCTGGATTTCTGAATCACCATGATAACTCTCTAAGACTTCGTTTTGCCAAGCTGGGGTAATGATAGTGAGGCCTGCCAAATTCTCTTTTATTGATTCCCATCTTCTGGATAAAGCATTAACAACCTTGTACTCTCTCCCCTAGTCCCCTTCTTGTATTGAATCTTATAGTTTAGACCTAATAACTTAGCCAACCTTTTTTTTTTGTATTGGTGTAGTAATCTTTTGATCCAACAAGTACTTCAAGCTTTCATGGTCAGTCTTAATTATAAACTGATTTGGCTCTAAATAATGTCTCCATTTTGCCACTGCCATTAATAGAGCTAGGAATTCGTTTTCATAGATGGACTGGTCTTGATTTCTTAGTCCTAGTGCCTTGCTCATGTAGGTAATAAGTCTGAAATTCTGCATTAACACTGCCCTAATTCCTGAATCACAAACATCAGTCTCTAGAATGAAAGTTTCTATGAAATTTGGCATGACTAATACTAAGGTTTCATTCATAGCTCTTTTCAGTTTGTTAAAGGCTTGTCTAGCTTTTTCTTCCCAAAGGAAGGAATCCTTCTTCAATAAGTTTGTTAGTGGCTTGCTAATCAGACCATTATTCCTCACAAATTTACAGTAGTAGCCTGTGAGTCCCAAAAACCCTCTCAGTGACTTAAGGGTAGTTGGTATAGGCCAGGTTTGCATCACTTCAATATTTTCAGGGTCTGCAAGTGAAATAAGTGATCCTCAAAACTTCTACTGTAGATCAATATGTCATCAAAAAACACAAGTACAAAATTACTTATATAAGGTGCAAAAATATCATTCATTAGTGCCTGAAACGTGGTTAGGGAATTAGTCAAGCCAAAAGACATAACTAAGAACTCGTAATGGCCTTGGTGAGTCCTAAAGGTTGTCTTAAGGATGTCTTCAGGATACATTAAGATTTTATGGTAACTTGATCTAAGGTCTAGCTTAGAAAGCATTGACACCCCAAATAATTCATCTAATAAATCATCAATCATAGGAATGTGAATTTTATTTTTTTACCATCATTTCATTCAATATTTTGTATTCTATGCACATCCTCATGGTGCCATCCTTCTTTTTGACTAAGAGAGCTGGTGAGGCAAAAAGGTTACGGCTAAGGTGGATTATTGAATCTTGTAACATCTCCTTCACTTGTCTTTCAACGTTAGTCTTTTGGTAGTATAGGCATCTGTAAGGTCTTAGGTTAACAGGTTGACTTTCAAGTTTTAGTGGAATTATGTGGTTATGTTTTCTGATGGGGGTTAGTGTTTTTAGTTCAGTAAAGAGGTCATTGTAGTTATTCAACAATCCTTGTATCTCGATTGGAATGCTTGTAGGTAAAGGTTTGGATTGTAGTAAGTGAATGTGGGCTACCCATTTTGCCTCTTCTCTCTCTAACATCTTGACAATATTCTCTGCTTCCATCAATTTGAGAGTTGCCACTCCATTAATCCCCTTTAACTCAATTGGTTCACCCTTCACTTCCAATCTAAGCATATCAGCTTCATAATCGAAGGTCACTGAATTCATTGTTTTGAGCCAATCATCACCTAACACCATATCACAGCCTCCCAATTTAAACACTCTAAGATTGAATTCAAATTTATGCCCTTGTATTTTCCAAATAAATCCCTCATAATGCTCCCTGATTACCACTCTAGCCCCATTTGCCATCATTACAACTAAAGGAATGGTTGGTGTGGGTTTCAGTAGTGTTCCTTCTACTACCTTAAGGTCCACAAAGCTATAGGTCCTTCTAGTATCAATCTAGATAATTAAAGCCTTACCTTGGTGGGATCCCTTTATTCTCAAGGTTCTAGGGGTGGCAAGGCCCAAAACTGCATACAAAGTCACCTCTGCTTTCAATTCAGCTTCAACTTCAGATTTTGTTTCTTTTTCTTGTTCTCCTACTACCTCTATGTCTTATGTTTCATCACTTTCAACAATATGTAGGTTTTGGTTTACATTGATGCCTAGGGTAAAACTTGTCACCAAATCTATAGCACTACCCCTTCTTGAGTTCTCTTGGCCCACTATTTGTTGGCTTCTCAAACTTTCTAACCATAGGAATCCTCTGCATTACTTGTTGGGGTCTACCATAGTTGATTTTGATCTTCTTAAGGATGGCTTCCAACTTTAACTTCACCTATTCTGGAATGTGATTGGCATCATTCAAGCAATTTGGATTTACAATAATTATAAAGTGTCTTATTTCATCTTTTAGGCCTCCAATAAAGCTGTGGATAAAATGCTTTTCATCCATTTGCAGCTTAAGCTCCACTAAACAAGCTCTTAGTTCATCAAAGGTCTCTATGTAATTTGGCACACTTCCAGATTGTTTCAAGCTATTGAAGGAAGCAATGAGACTCCTTATATTTTGTTTTCCAAAATGCTATTAGGATGGCAATAGCTAGCTCCCCCAATGCGATAAATTATCACCCAACAAGGTAGTTCTCAAACCACTGTGCAAGTCTGCCTTTAAAATAAAGAGCAGTAACTTCTACCTTCTCTTCTTCTGGAATCCGGTAAAATTGGAAATACCTTCTACATTTCCTAATCGACAACCTTGCATTTGTTCTATCAAAAAGGGTTTAGCTCAATTTTGGGTCCTTGACGATTCAAATCTATTGGCTCCAAGATGTAGTTGACAACTTGTCTTCGTTGGTTCATTGCAATGTTGGGGATAGGATTGGCCTATAACGGCTCAGCTCCAGGGGTTGGCAACAAATTAAACTTTAGAATTGGCAGTTGAGGTTGAATCCCCTTCTACTTCGTTGGAACCCTTGCTGTTAGTTAGCTACTGAATTGTCGATAGCAATTGATCTATTTTTTGTTCAGTTGAGCAGTGTGAATCTTCCAATCACTGTTGTACTCCTTTTAGTTGAATAGAGAAATCATCACTCATTATTTTGAACTTTTGTTTCAATTCTTGCAGCCTCTACTCTACATTTCTCTCTACCATAAATTGAAATCTAGTCTTTGCCAGTTTGTCCCACACCCCCAGAAAAATGCTTTAATACCAATTGTTAAGTCAAAGGTTAAAGGGGGAATAACTTAGGAATTTTGTAGGATATAGAAGATTCTGGAGGATTTAATTAATGTTCTTGGGTGAAGGAAATTTTGGGGTATTACTCGAAGTCTATGTTTAATGGCTGAGATTAGGTTGTTTAACACCCTCGATTGTCTATTCACTCCCACCAATACAAAAATAAATGGTTGCCCAAGCAGCCATCTTGACCACACCTTATCTTCTCTTCTGTTGTGTCCACATTCTTGACCATAAACCTAGTTCTTTACTATGTTGATGAGTGTTTTTCTGGGTACCCAAGGAAGCCACTATGATGAGGCTCACTAAATCGATCCTTGCTACGATCAACCTGAGTGGCTGATGGTAGAAAAATCACCTTGTTATCTCTACAAAAATTGAAGGAAGAAGGTAGAAGAAATAAAGAAGAAATGAAGAAGAAGTAACGAAGAAGAAGAAGAAGAAGAAGAAGAAGAAGAAGAAGAGGAAGAGATACAGAGAGAAAATGGAAGAGAAAGGGAACTATTTTCTATTTTCCAAGATTTTTCTTGTTTTACATTTTTTTTGTCGTATCATTACTTTTTTCTCCTTTCTATTATAGGCTTAACGACCTAAAATTATTGGAATCTAAAACAACCAACTTTGGAACAGCCTGGAAGTAAAAGGAAAAACAAAAATCGAAGAAGCAACTTCTACACCTCTGTAACGAACTTCTACTATTTTCTTGGACTTGTGTGTTGGACTGAATTTTTTATTTTTTTGTAGGGTGCGGTGTTGATGGAGATTGTGTTGCGTTGTGTTGTCCTTTAGTTTGATTGTGCTGACCCTGGACTTTGATTGAGTTGTGACATGCACCACTAATTGATTGTATATATTAAAATAACAACTAAAACACAGGATTTGAAGAGTTTCATTGATAGCATAATTAAAATGATTTATCTTGGCTTGCCATATATGACAAAAAGAAAGAAGTAGTTCAAGTATCTCATGAGATAGTGAGGGAAATTTAGCAAAATGTCTAACAATCTTTTATTTGGCATGGACATTTGATCCAATAGCTCAAATATCTCTTCTTTAAAGCTGTCTATCCCAGATTAGAAAATCTGCAAAAACATTATTATTAAATTTAATTATTTCAACATCAAATGAATATTTAGCTAATAGTGACAAATAATATTCCAGTCTTTGTCATTAATACTATTAAAAAGATATATTTGTATAGTTAACAAATCAAATCTTACTTACATATTTTCCTAATATATCCATTATATTTTTTATATTTATGTATTTGATTTTATATAACTTTTAAAACAAAATTATAATTATTTTAATTTGACAAATGATTAAATATTTTTATTCAAATTTAGCGCGATTTAATATACTAAGTTAAAAAAAATTAATCTGACTCCTGCAAATTCAGAGTCGTAACTAATCAAATCAACAGGGGCATGAGACGATTAAATAGCACATCGCCTACTCTCATCTCTTACTTCAGATGTCTCTTCTATAATCAATGCTCGGATAACATGCATAAAGAGAAGGCAAGAACATTAAAGAAACTTCTGCAACAACTCCATGGGCAGCTAGCGGAGGACTCATGAGCAGGCTCTGGAAGAAGGCGAAGCAAGGGTTTAGGAGGACTATGCATACACGAGATGGCTAGTCAACTTCTCCATAAACCAAAGCTATTTGATATATTCAAGTTCATTCCTTACAAATTGTCCAGCGTTCCACGATGCTTATGTCCCCGTTTGGCAAACAACATATTACATTAACTGTTAGTTGATTTTATCAACGGTTAGTTAATAGTTAATTTTATCAGCTGATTTGATCAGCCAAAAATATTTGTTTATTAAAAATATTTGATAAAATTAGTTATTTAGTATTAACCATTGATGTGTAAAATGACTTATGAAGGCATGATTTAAAAAAAATTATAAGGACATAAATATTATATTTCTTATTATTTCGTTGAATATTCTTATCAGCCTGGGTTTTACCTACAGGTGGAGAACTAGTTGGGCCCTCGATGATAAGGTGCGCCCGCTTTACCCGTCTGTGTGGTGGTGCGTCAGTTGTGCCCTCGAAGAGGCGTGTCTGCTTAGCCCGCCTACGAGATTTCCTTGAATCCAAAAAAATATAATAATAATAATAATAATCCAACGTGAAATTCTCTATTAATATGAATAATGCAGCGAGTTGTATCATATTAATATTTTTCATATAATATGTATGACTTTTATTATTTAATAAATTAAAAATATCTATAATTATAATATGACAGAAATACGATATACAGTAGTTATATACTCAAAATATTAATTTGATGTGACTCTTTATGTTCAAAAACTTAATATTATAGTATTCTTAAATGTAAACTAATATTATAAAATTAAATAAAGATTAAAAAGTTTAATTAACCTCTTTATTATATTCTTCCAAACTTCACGACATAATTGTACAATAAAAAAAAACTTTGAAAACACATAAAGCAAAAGTAGAAAGTAAAGTGAAGGGTAATACTGTCATTAGGTAAACAACTAATTCTAAAAGCTCCTCTTATGAAGCTTTTAAAAATCAGCTTATTGGAATTAAATAATCTAACCAATAAGTCATTCATCAAATACATCAATAACTTTTTAAGATGATAAAAAAAAGCTAACTTTTAGTTAATAAACTAAAAAACAGACACCTTCCGTATCTAAATATGTTTGTCAAGCACCTTCCATATCTAAAACATGTACGCAATTAAAGGGCTAGAAGAACAAGAAAAAAGCTTACGGTAACCTATCCTGTTAAGGGTTACGGACATTATATAAATTAAATGTTTATTTGTTTGATAAAATAATAGTTAATAACTAACAAATTATTATTAATTGGGGAAAACAATTTAACTCATTTTCAAAAATTTTCTGATAAATTATTATTTGAAAAAAGACATCAACTTTTTTTCTTATTTTCATTAATTTATTACCAAAATGAGTTTGTAAGTCTTAAACAAAATATGAAAAATTATTTTGAAAATATTAACCAAAGAAGTCCCTTAAATCGCAACAAAAGTAATGGGAAATTTTGGTTACGTAAATATCCGGTTGCTCGGAATTCTATTTCTATCAGAGAGTCAAGAGTTACTTTCCAGTGAACGGATAACTAAACTTCACAGATAATTTACAAATAATAAGCGGAAAACTCTATTCAAATCATGTAGTCTTAGATGTTTCCAAAAGAATGTATGTCGAGTCGCATCTTTCTGTAAGTAATATATTTCCTGTAGAAGAATACAAAAGTCCCACCCTTTTTTCATTGATATACATGGGGGCAGGCATTTTCTAGGTAGTTCTTCTATCTTTCAAATCGTGTACAGGAGAAAAGCCAAAGTTGAATCAAAACATGTGAAATTTGAAGTAGGATGTAATACAACCAGGTGACAGAATATGCAAACATCTCATAAAGTTGCAGCAACCATATCACCATTTTTTTATAGGGGAGACACAGTCACCTCTAGGACAGCCTAAGTGCCATCTCCTGGAGAAGCGCTCGCTTCTGTGAAGCATTGATGACGTGATTAGTTTCTGCATTCTCAAGCACATCTGTGATTATGGCAGCAGCATGACCAAGGGGTTCCTCAGCAGCCCTCTTCAACATAAAGGCCTAGCTAAGTAAAAGAGTTTCATTAAAACATCGCATGAAAATCAAAATTAAAAATTTCAAAAATTGAACCACCACATGCATACACCTGGGCCTCAGTTTCATAAACAAACCAAGAAAAACAAGATCATGGTGAAGCATCTCAAAAAGATATCAGTACAACTCAAAATGTTAACTAGAACATTATGCAGAAGGCTGGCAAGTCTATGGCAAAATACAATAAAATGAAAATAGAAGCAACTGTTCCTACAAAGCATTGCAGGTACAAGATCCCATTAGAACTTCATGTCACATCCATGATATTTAATTAATGGCCATTCTATACTTTCGATTATAAATGCCATTCACAACCATGAGAGAGAGCTGTAGAGAAGGACCTGCCCATGATGAGATACAGATAGAGCACAAGGCCGCTGAAACCACGGCTCCCCATCAATCTGTACAGGCAGAGCAGCAAGAAGCTGTATCTTAATTGTTCGCCCCTGTGCAAGTCTACGAGCGCGAGAAAGACCCACCTATATATGACACAAAATCATTGCCATTTTCCACACAAGGGGCCCCTAAAATAATTAAGAACTCAAGCAACAATTTGTTGAGCAAAGCAGAACCAAAGTCATTTGTTTAACAAAGCTGAAAATGTTTATTTACTCCTCCCTCTCCCCAGACTCATCTTCTCCAACCCACACACTTAACCCAGCGGCACTGTTTTAAAGGATTAGAACTGGCAAAGAGGGCACCAATAGTCATCCTAGTTTATCCTCTCAATCAAAGCTTCGACTTCAATATAAGAACCAAGGGTCTGCCTGCAGGCTACATTGGAAATTTTGTGTCTGGTTATTCTCTAACTATTACGCAATATTTTGATAGTACTTAACCACCAGGGTATTTAGCCTGGTAACCAAGGAGGTGCAGGTTCCTCCTCATCTGCCAGGGTTTAAACTGTAGTAGGCGCATGAAGGAATGGTAAAAATTTATGCTTCCCAAATCCCAATGTACCTCAAAAAATAATTTGTAGTAGTTTACACAACCCTATCATACAAGTAATTCAGTATCTGCAACAAAATTTAAAAACCTTTCTTAACTATATTAAAATTGCAGAGAGAGGTGATACTTTCCGATCCTTTACCTGAAGCTTTCCAAGATGCCATGTACCAGATATGCTCACAACTTCTAGCATCTTATCATGCATAGATTGGGGATCAAAATTATCATACATGTCATCTTCATTCTGCCACAAGTCTACACCACCCATATAGCTCCCAATGTTTGCGACCAGCACACCCTCTGCATCCTGTAAAGTTCAAAAGAATATCATCTAAGTTTTAGCAGTTAGATTTCATTTGCAGCCACCATCAATGACAATCAAAATGCTGATTCATCATTCTTACAGTTCAAGATACAACCTGTAAGATGAGAAAACCAAGAAGAATGTTTTGAAATAAGTCTCATTAATGTTTTGAGATAAGTCTCAGTAAATATTTATCTTCTTTCATGAGGATTCCTATCTTATTGATTCAAGTAAAGAAATTTTTGGTCTGGTAAGGATATGGCCACTACCATCATGTCACTCGAAAACAATTGGAGAGCAAAGGTAGATTGTTATTCAGAAAAATAATGTGAGACATCTATAGAGATGATTTATTAACCCCATTCTACAATAACAGAGAAGAGCTAATTTGTTGGACATTAGTTTTAGAGTAAACAGGAAAACACCTAAAAATAAAATCTACTACCAACAGTTGATATCGACTTGAAGCCATTGTGATACACACCTCAGGGACCTCTATGCCAACACCATCAACTTGCACCTTAACTTGCCTTGGAAAATCTGCAAATGTTCTATCCATTATGCTCTTAGCACCTTCTCTAGCGTAAAGAACCTTGTTCATAAACTGCAGCCACAGTACAATATATAGCAAACTTATATAAGACATGCACTTTCCAAACACAATACACTAAAAGACGGAATAGCTATGAAAACACTGTCCAGAACAGTGGCTTTCCCACTTGTCAATACCTCCTATATCACCATTTCGTGTGAAATATCCACTTCCAACTGGAAACAATTCAATGCATGCCAATATATCAAACTAAAGGATAAGATTTGTCTTCTGATCTCTCCACCCATATACAAGTTACCAGCCTCTTCTATCTTTCATCCAAAGCTTTACGTGTACTATAACACACCAATCTCTACCATCGGGTTGTCACAGTGGAATTTCCATACTTTTTTCGTCCAACTGAATAGAATATGCAATGGTCTAATGGATATAAAATTTACAATGGGCTCTACCTGACAATAGTATAAGGAATGCTAGAAAGCATAAAACGTATGTTTCCAAACTTGATAGTACGATAACAAATCCACAGAAATAAAAATCCATCCAATTCAGTAGGGTCGTTTATATATGTCAGCACTTGATAGATATCTTCAAAATTAATTAAACAAATTAACTTGCTATCCAATAGCTTATCATGCTTTGTCCCGTTATTCCCCTAACACTAGAGATGTTTAGCTTCTGATGACAGATGACCTCAGTTACATAGTAAAATATATTATTAAAGTGATGTCTCTAACACCTGAAAAGGAATTAAATCACATGAGCATATTTTTAGGAACTATACCAAAAACTTCAAGGCCATTCCACTTATGTCTACTATTTTCCTTGTAAAGATTCAGATCTTATCTGGTGTGTAATTTCATGTCCTATATAGTATCTTGTTTTCAATTCCTACTTCATCCCTGATGTTAGTTCCCTTATGCTAAACAGTTTGTACTTCATTCTAGCCGGACTTTGTAATTACCTGGTTATAGAACTTCTCTGGATTCTCCTCACGTAGATTATGAATATCCAATGCAACCTTTGCATCACAACCAACTCCTGTACAATAATCCTGAGAGTAAAAAACCAGATTGCACAAAAATAGCCTGACAGAGGAATATGCATAGTTATGTAACTGAATATTACAAGTAAACAAAGAAATGGTCTTTTCAAGGTCCAAGAAAGAAAATAAATAGCCAAGTCAGCTAAGATTACACATATAGTAAAATAAACCAAATCAAGTGCCAATGTGCACATAGTGCTAATACACCCAAAAATAACTGCTTTGTCAGAAGTTAAAAGCATGTAAATCTGATTCTGAGATCTCGAAGTTCAATGTAACTCCCTTATCCACAAACCTACAGAAGGCAGATAGAATCTCATGAAAGTTGTAGCTACAAAATATTATGCTATGCAATACTGTTATCTAACCATTTCCTTACCAAGATAGTTATTCATAAATTTTGGAGGTTGAATATGCTTTCCCTGATTGTTTATAATTGCTATCATCCACCGGTCAAGAATTGTTACTGCAGAATGCTCTATTTGATGTAAAATTGTGCAAAGGCCACCTTGCCTCTCCACCACACCCAAACCACCTCCCCAACCTAGTACCCTAGCAAGATCATTTCCAGTTCCAGCAGGTAGAATAGCAACGGGTGGAGGGGAAACAAAATTTTGCTTGTCTATCGCATTCAGAACCCAGCCAACAGTTCCATCTCCTCCACACGCAAGAACTCTAAAGTGAGGCACCTTCCTGAATAAGTAGAGGCCTATTTCAGGTCCCTCTGTTGAGCTGAGCTCACAAATCTGTAAGAAGATTTAAGAAGTCACAATAGATGAGGACATACCACAATAGTGTCTAAATTTCATTAAAAATTCAAGTCAAATATTATAATATAACATTTCCAACCACCAAGATCCCAGTACTTTTGAAAAAAAAAGAAGAAGAAACATTTAATCACTTTGTTGTCGCAACAAAGAAAATTTGATAGAGCCCTACTAGAAGCATGCAAAATATTCCAGATATAACTTTAAGAACTTCACTTGGTCATGTCAAACAAAGCATTCACTTGGTCATGTCAAACAAAGCACTTAGTTTCAATGCCTTAGAACCTATTCCAATTAGAACCATCTTGTAGATACGTAATCTTGATTACCATAACATAGAACTAGCTAAGGAAAAAACATGACATCACAAGCTTAAGTTATTATCTTTTAGTTATGCATACATGGTGTTTCATTCATAAATTAAGATGAAATCCTCTAAATCAAGTTAGAAATTAATAAAAATGCTTTACTAATCACAAAATACAATAAATATCTACATCGCATCAAATATATCTTGAAAAAAGTTTAAGAGGCAGCTCAATGAAAGAAAAAACAATTTCAAAGAGCAAGTACTATCTGTCCATTACTTAGTGTAACAAATAAATTTTGAACTGAGAGAATGGTGAAGAAGACAAAAATAAAAATACTAATATACTATAAAGCACATTTAGAATTTAAAAGCAGCTTAAGAAATCTTGATGAAGAGAACAGTTTGAACCTGAACAGGATTCAGCAAAAAGTTTAGACGTTTCCTCAGGGAACCACCTCGCTGAGCCCCACTCTTCTTGTTTATGAAAACTAACAAGGGTCTAGATTCCGATGGCAAATCTATTATCTCATATCTCTGCTTCACTCCCAACTCATTCTTCCGATTCATTGACTCACTTCTTTTGAAGCTGGGGTTTGAGTCCATTTTATCTGCATCATTATCATGGAGAGGACTACCCAAGCTTACTGTACCATTACATCCTTCTTCTGCACCATGAGAACCATTCATTGGAGGGTGGTTTTCAGCTGTACTTTCTATGGACATGTCACAGGTACTACCACTATTGCCCGTGTCAGTATATGTTTCACTACCATGTTTGGACTTCTTGTTCTGACTCCTAATACTTGCACGCACTGAAGAGGCAATTTCATTTGCCCCATGTGTGATTGAGCTCAAAAATCCACCTTGTGAACTAGAATTTAATTCCTTTACATACAGTGGCGATAAGATCAGCCTTCTAAATGGGCCCAGATCACAAATATCTCCAATTTCACATAACATACTACCATGACAATCAACGTGCACAAGTCGTTGACACCACAAGCAACACCATATAGGGGAACCACTAAGAAATGTCCCACCACATGGCTCTTCACAATAACAACAAGTAGTAGTTTCATCAAGTTGGTCTGTTATCTCTGTCCAGCAAACCGCCCACTGGTGCATCACATGCTCATATCCAATCATAGATACACATTTACAGTCTTTTTGTGCATTAGAAGAACAGCTTAAATGTGCTGCAGCACAACAAATGTCACAGCGGTGGACGAAACTATCCGATGCTACCATAGGTCCAAGAGTTTGAGAAGGAGACATGGATTTCAAACATACACAGCATGTCAAATTCTTCCCACGAGATACAGACTCAAGACCCCAAGTATGAGAAGCCACAGAGACCTTGTTCCTTGCCTTTGGGTTTTTCTTTGATCTGGCTACTGCTTTCATCCAACTCAAGTTTATGTTCCTCCTCCATTGGAAAGCAGTGTAAACTATAGTCAAAATACCAACTAAAGCAGCAAGAACACAAGAAAATATGAAGAGGTGAGAATCAGTTGGATTTATAGTGTTCCAACTAGGAAGTGACATCTCAAATTCACTATCATTATCCATTCTTCAAGCTGCTCTCGTCGGCATTTATAAACCTCTGGCCATACACAAGAGAGGCTTCCACCACAAAACCACAACACGCAAGTGCAAATTAACCAACTACAACGAAATACTTAAAAGATAAGTTCTTTCTATTAAAACCAGCTACCAAACAAATGTCCACAGCTAACTGATCACACTCCGAAAGTTCACTTCAATCAGAATACTGATTAAAAAGATGAAATAAATACAGTACTCCATGACATCCTTAATTGTGCTGCAGACATCCTTAATTGTGCTTCTGCAGCAGAAAAAAGTCGCCATACAGAAAAAAACCCATCCAACACCTGTAACAAGTCCCAAAAAAACTGCAAAAGTTAAACTAAAACAAACCCACATTCACAGTACCCATAATGTTTTGTGTTGTTAAAATAAAATTTCATAAGCAAAGACGAAGAATATCTCATAATGCATCAATGCATCTTTAAAAGCACAACACGATCAATTCAAAGGAGAACACAGTGAAATCGCCTAAAGAAGAAGAAATGAAAAAAGTAACACATGATCTTCTTAATATATTCACAACTTACAAAAACAGACAAGCTTCATTAACATCAAAATTATCCAAATATAAACCGAAAACAAAGAAAGAGGGCATAAGACCACTACAAATAGCACCACTAGGTCTTATTAAAGCAATCAAACACACTTTTTCCAAAATGAGAACTCTATAGCTGAGAATAACGATGACAATCAGTATTAAAAATTACAGCGAAAACAACTGGAAAGGTCCGACTGAAACCGATTGAAGCAGACTAAAACCCCAACCAACCAAAGACTGATCTGAGATTCTAGAAAGAGACAGAAATCTAGAGAGAAACCAAAAAAAAACAAACATCAAAATCGTATCACTTCCTTATTATTACAATTTAACAACTAATTTCGTAACTTCAATTTTCCATCAAACCAAAAATTATTCTTACAGCTATAAATGTAGGGCACGTGGCGGTGTTGATACCTGAACGAAGTAGATTCTTGTAAGTGGAAGCAAGCGGATCGATTCTGCGTTGAATCAACAGGATGCGTGACACGTGGATAAGGGCTCGTTTGTCAGAAATTGCATACACATTTCGAGAGGATTCTAAAGAAGGATAGCGAATTCTCAGTTTCTCCTCCTAGTAAAAAATTATTAATCCCACCAACCAACCACATAGTTACTAAACTTTATAGCAATCGTTTTCTGTTATGAGAAGTCATAACAATCAAAGAATATCTTGATATGCTTCTTCGACTCTAAGTAGACATCTGGATCTATCTTCCCTACATAAGACATAAGGGGCTATCACTATTTTAGTACTTCCCATATTATTATCCAGCTTTTCTTCATATTCTCTTTTGTCCTTCCTCCTCCACAACCCCTTCTCCCAAGTAGTTAGTAACACTCTTTAACTTCATAATTCATCTCAATTTCATCTATCCTAGTATCTGTAGGTGGATTATGTTATAACTCAACTATGACAACATCCTATTTGTCCATCCTTTCCCTAAATTCACCAGGTTCTGAACAATTTTCTCGAGTTAGCCTTGGATGACATTTTCAAAGGACTCTTGGTTTACTGTCATTCTTTCCTCCCTGCTAACTTCCTTATCTTCTGATAAGGTTCACCTGCTTTAAGAGTTTGACTCATAGTATACTTGCATAAAAAGTTTTCCTTTTTTTTCCCTCAAATTTTTTTTGTATATAGAAAGAAAGCAAATATTACAATTGCACAATTAATCTAGATAAACAAATTCCCGACAAATCCTCTGACAGAATAAGATAATATTAATAGGTGGAATAGTAAAATACGTAACGCTTATAGCAAAATGACTGGCATAATTAGCTAGTCAGTCGACACATTTGTTGCTCTCTCCATAAACAGATTTTCTCGAAACTTTAATGAACTCATAACCTAACTCTTGACTTAAGGTTCATTGCAAACTAGGAAATCTAAATCAAGAAAAATAGTTTTAAATCTTCCCATTCATTAAATACTTTTAAAGCAGTAAATTTGGACAAAAGCAAACAAGAAAAACACAACTAGATGCTAAGAAAAAAAATTAAAAAAAATTGAATTCAATGGACCTTATTAGTCCTAGAAAATTTGAAAAAAAAATAATGATAAGGAAAAAATGACAATAGATAAGATTTTTTTAATTATCTTGTAAAATCACGAAAACAAAAATTAAGAACCCAAAATATTTTTGTCTTTTTTTTATGAATCTTGATGCAA
>JANZLX010000006.1:27333160-27355303 GCA_025531955.1 Erythroxylum orinocense | reverse complement strand
TATGTTGCTATTGCTTGGACAGTCAATAACCATTTACATAATTGATAGGTAGCTTGTGTATTGATGTTCAATCTTCAACGGGATGATTTTCCTGTGGACATTCATGTGAGTACCAGATCATTCGTGCATACCTTTAAAGTTGAAACAACTTTTCCTACCATGATGCCGTTCAATGTTCATGTCCAACACTGTGACTTCCAATTACGATTTAGGTGTACGAGATTGCAAAAAGCCTTGGTTGCGTACCTTATGTGGCAGATCAAAATAAGACGTACATTCATCTCAATCAATGGATCCCAAATGAGCTTAAGTTTGATCTGAACTGTCTTCTATTCACCCACGGTAAGCTCTGTCAGAAATGCACCAAGAAAGGGAGCAACTGGGAGAGAGAGAGCGGTTGTGATGACTCCTGCCCTTTGTTCGAGTACTGCTAGTCAAGCTTGTCGAAACAGGTTAATCAAATTTAATGTTAGGTCCTTAAACAGGTTTGTGATTGTTTGATCACATTAGAGACTTGCACAGGATGGAAAGTGTCTGATTGAGGATTTCTATATTGGATATTAGAGCTACTTTTTGATGTATCATTTGCTGACGTAAAGGAACATATCAACCATCCAACTTGATAATAATCTGGTTTAACGTTTACTTCTGATTGGATTCTTTACATGACTGCTTAGAAATTTTCTGTAATGCAGAAGACAATCTAAATTGAATACTCAAAAGGGGTAAAGGAGATTAGGGTTGTTTTGCAATTAGAAAAATGCTTTCGGTGGAAATAGCTATCAAGCCGTTCAACATTTCATAAAACTTCAATGTTTATTTTTGTGTGAAATGACAGGCTGAGATCTTCTCCTTCTCTCTTTAGTTGTATATATGCTTACATCATTTGCCAGTTGATTATTTTATGTTTACACCAACTGCATAGTTTCATTGGATTGGATGGTCTAAAATCAAGAACCGTAAGTGAAAAAAATCAACTAATCTCCATTTTCTTACGATACACTTTTGGATTTAGCCTTATGTTTTGTTTTGGTTTAATATCGTTTCATTGTTATTTTATATTGCAATTGTGACTATATAATGGATGCTGACATAAATCGGATCAACAAAATTTACCTCCGCAAAATGTTAGAAAATAAAATTAAAACTGAAAATAAAATTTTATAAGTTCAAATAATAAGTAAAGAAGAAAATTAATTTTGTACAATAATTAATAATAATAATAATAATAACAATAATAAACAAATAAATAACAAGTAATAATAATAATAATAATAATAAATTAGCAGTAATAATAATAATAAATTAACAGTTATAATAATAATAATAATAAATTAATAATACTAATAAAGTTAATTATAAAGTTAATAATAATAATAATAATAATAATAATAATAATAATAATAATAAGGACATTTTGGTCTTTTTGTTACTTATTCCTTTCTTATTCCAAGTTTATATTTTCAAACCAAACACTGTAATAGAAATTCTTTATCTATTCCATTCTTTGAATCAAACAAAGTAACGCTTATTCTTTTGTATTCCTCATTTTTTCTATTCCTAGGAATAACTATTCTATTCCCTGCCTATTCTATTCCATGAACCAAACAGGCCAGTAGGGTTTTATAAAAGAGTTGTCGTATAATTGAGAGAAAAGGAATTGTTAAATTGGCTAATGTATTTTTTAGATTAAATTTCTAAAGAAAGTAATCTAAATATTAAGGGAGTGTTAGGATTTAGAATCCAAATAAAGTGGTACTATTGTTCCAGAATTGAAATTTTTTTTACTTTCCTAATTACTTAAAAAATGAACTAAACATAATAATATAAATTTTAAAAAAATTTCCTAAAGAAAATAAAATAAAACCACATAACCTTCTTTTCAAATTTCCCATTTGCCTCAACATAATAAACCCCAATAACATACGTTTAGGGGAAACCGTCGGCGCCGCATAGGGCTTAGCCGCAGATGACTGCTTTGGATCGTTGGCCGCTGATGAGTTGATGTGCGAAGACATATCCGATATTTCACTCTCAAGCCACGTCAGATTTGATGAACGGAAGTGGACCCGACCAAACGTCGACTGTCACAAACTTTGGCGGCCAAGGTTGTGGAAGGGACACGATGGAAACCCCAGAGCGAGCGTCTTCACAGACCCCTAGCTCATCGTCGTTGCCGGAGTCGATGGCGCGACTATGGAGGCCGGCGGCGCAGCGAAACGTGAGGAATCAATGGTCGAAGTTGGCATCTTGCAGGCAACAGTGGGCAAATTCTTCTTCTAGCGGGAGGTCTCACGCCACTTCTCTGGTCAACGCTTATCTGTCTCGGATGTTAGTTTCTGGCTCTCAAGTATTTCACTTTATTTCAGTGTAGATATAATAAGTGACCTTTTGTTTTTTGTGTTTCAGGTACATGCCGTCGATGGAACTCGGCGTTTTAAGTGACATGCCTAATATCAGGAAAAAAGCTTGTGCTAAATTGTTTAAGCAGCAGGTTTGTTTGTTTGTTTGTGTACTTCTCTTATATGAACTGGTTGCTTAGTATTACTTGTTACCAAATGATGTTCTTTTTGGGGGTTAGTGTAGCAATAATGGACATGAATTTGTTCTCTCTTTTGTTTTTTAGGAGCTTTATCGAGGAAAGCTTCTATTGTCTTACAAAGATATGGTATGTATCGTAATTTCCATATTTATTGAGAAAGTAAGGAACTTATACTATTGTGCATGTTCAATCATCAATCACATGTAAGCCTATATTTTTCTTAAAAATATAGGAAGAACAAGAAGTAGTTAGAATTTTTCTTAAAAATAGTTGGGAGAAAGTTTGTTAATGATAAGTCTTCTAAACAGCAATTGTAGGGTCTATAAAGAAAAAGAACTCCAGCAAAGGATTTCCCTATGAATAGTCTTGTGACTCGATTCTACAGAAAAGTGTAATATCATCATAGCTTAGGTTATGGACCCAAAGTTACGGAGTCATTTCTCAGTAAATGAATGTGGGATTGTAGGTCCTTGATAATTGCTCGATGAAATATTTTAAAATTTTAGAAAAGACAAAAAAACCTTAGCAACTCGCCCTCTCTTTCTAAAATGAGAAAATATATAGTATTTGCTTCTTTTTTCTTTTCCAAGGAGTATGCATACAGTATTGCTGTTGATCATGCAGCTTTTATGTTAATCTTGAGATGCTGCCATATAATTTGTTGTTGTGTTAGAGAACAAATTCCGCGCCTCTTGAGCTACATAAAACATGTAGATATTACTTGGCCTTACTAGGTTTAATTTTCATGTTCAGGAAAGCTATAGTAAATTTTTGGCATAAATGTTTCTGCAATGCGTTTTCCACAGGTTGCTATTGTAACTCACATGATGAACAGCAGTAGATCTATGAGAAGCTATGTCAAGAATACAAGCAGTAGTCCACTGATACAATTTTCAAGCAATTCTGAGGATCATAATGATGATGGTGATGGGGGTGGAATCCCAGTCTATACATTCTGGTCAATCTTGAAATTTGGTATTTCCACATTTGCAAATTTATCATAGTGCATCTACCGTTTGTTGATATTTGCTACACCTATTTGTAACCAAAACAGGAAATGAAAAATATCTCATTGCTATCCTGACATCGTCACTGTTTTCTTAAGTTATAATCTCCAATCATTAGATTTTGTTTAGTATTTTCTGCATTTCTTTCCTCAAGTTCCTTTCTCTTGTATCAACTAATAAGTTGATTCTTGCAACAGCTAAAGTGGTTTATATTTCAAAAAGGACAAAAGGAAAAGAAAAGAAAAGCCTGGAATGTTATTGAACTGAATTAAACTAATCAGTCCTATGTTTAGGAATAGACCTTGAGAGTTTAACAATCTTAGTATGCCAATCCTTGAATATTGTCAACTATTGAAGTTATTGATACCTTCATTAAGGGCTTAAATCGTATCACTTCTCATAGGTATAATATCCAGTTACATGATCAAAATCATAAGTGAGAATCTATTTTCTTTCGATTGCAGAGCAATTAGCAGAGGAACTAGTTGGGATGTTTGTATCTGAACTCATTTTGAAGGTGAAGAGAGTTGTTTTGCGCTAAAAGGGTTTCTTAGAATATTCTATTGTTTGAATTATTTTGTATCATTTTCTTATTGGTGTTTGGCTTATGCAGCGGGTGCTTGTATTGAATTTATCTGGCATTGGTTGTGAAGGTTCAGAGGTTGACGAGTTAAATTGGTCAAATGAGCTTTATGCTGGAGAATTTGATGACTTGAGAATCTGCAATTTGTATTCGAACCATGATTGTCAACCAGTCATTCCAAGGTTGATGCAGGGGAAATCTGATATTTCCACACTAAAATCAAAGAGTCAACAAAACCGTGAGAACTTGGAGGTATTGGTTATAAATTTGTCTCTTGATTAAAAAATTCAAGGAATATAATATTTGCCAACAGTTGCAAAATGGATGTTGTATGTACATCACAAATGATGTAAGGTGAAACTCTTGATGGTGCATGCTATATTAATAATTCTCTTTGGCCATGCCAAATTCATGTGGGAACAAAAACAAATGCTGATTTGGCCAAACTTATTGTAGGTGCAAACCTAAGAAGTAAATGTCTAGATCTGATATTCCTGGTTGAATTAGTAGTTCTCTTTTCTTCCTTATTTCTTCTGCTGATTTTATGTTTTTTTGGATAATATCTCCTAAACCAGTAAGATTCTTGGAAAAATTTGTGGCCCTTTGGGCCTTTTGGGTTGAGACTTCCATTCAATGTTTCTTGAACTGTTATGTCATGCTAACATTTGTCAGATAATATGAACATATGAAGCTCATTGCACTGCAGGTACGTCTGGCAACATGGCTTACAGAGGTTAACATAGACGCCCTTAGGTAAATCTGGTAGATATTTCCATTGTTATTGATTGTTTTGTAGCACGTGATACCAATTACAGCTTGCACTTGTGCAAATAAAGAAGAATTTTCCGTAGATAATGCTGATTTTTTGTTGTTTCACAGGGCGGATGAAATAATGGCGACAGTTGGGGAGGAGATGCATGTTAGCCTTTCATAAGCTTTTCTTGCTTGAAGAAGCCATTGGAATGCAACAATTAACCTTATTCTGCAGATTTTGGTTGGACAAGTCTCCTTAATGGTCACTTAGGAAGACGTCTATTGCAGGCTCAAACAGACTTGCCCTGGTCATTTTACAGTTGAACAAGAGAGCTTATGGAGGAATTTGTTCCGGAGAGAACTTAGTACACAACGCCACAAAAACCATAACGGAGTATTGAGGACGGCCACGGTCACAGTGGCTGATGAGAACACGGCTACTCTTTCTCTGGAGAAACCCGTCCCAGAAGTTGTTAATTTGTAGCTATAGTCATTCAGTTCAAGATTTCATTAACTGATGTTGGGTTTTTCTATAAATAAAAAATCAAAGAAGTGCCTTAATGTCAACGTCTGACATAAATTCTAAATAATAAAACTTACTTTAATTTGAGGATTAAAGTTTCAGAAACACTAAATCCTTAATTCATTTATTTTCCTTCTATGCGAATTGTAAAAAATTAATTAGACTCAAAAGTAGATGAAATCGCCCACCCTAGGTGTCACTACACTACAGCCCGATGGAATTGTGAGGGGGTAAATTACGATCTGATTTTAGACAACTTCTCAGAAGGGTGGTCTAATGTCGGTGCGTACAAGGAGTCACCACATTAGATGAACTCCCACACTGTTGCTGCTAGGGACTTAAACCTGAGGGCTTGATCTCAACTTTCCTTCCAATGACCAACTAAGCTACCCGTGCGGGGCAAATGCTCAATAAAATTGTCGAAGCGAAATGAAAATTAAATGTTGCTGCCCAAGATCAAACTAGGGACCTTTAGTGTGTAAGACTAATGTGATAACCACTACACCTCGTTCTACTTGATGTCATCTTGGTCCTTTTAAGTGGGTAATTATTAATGGAATGGAATGAAATAAAATATAATATTATTTTATCGTTTGAAAGAACGGTTTATAATATAATAGAATATAATTTAAAGAGAAGGTTTCATATCATCTCTCTTTTCATTCTAAACTCTATAAATAAATTCCTTTTGATTTGAGAGGTTTTGGACGGAATGTAAAATGATAAACAATATTTCACCATATTTTATTATAAATCCTTCTTTTAAACATTACGAATCTTTTTCTCTCTCAAATAATAATTTTTTAATATTATATTCATTTACATTTCATTCAATTATAAATCATTACATTTCGTTTCATTAAAAACTTTACGACCAACTAAACAATAAACATATCCTAAGGATATTCTAGCGAGGGGGTGAAGGAAGATCTTGATTATGTGGGACAATAGGAGGGACTATGAATTTAGAGATTTAAGTTTTTGAAATTTTAATTCTTAAATTAAGTTATATTTTATAGCTTAAAACTCAGGTGAACCTTCTTAAATTTTTTTTAAATAAATTACGAACTAAATTGATAAAAATCTTTATGATTATCTCAACTGAAAATTGTTTTATTTAATTTTGAGTGAAATCTTAAGAAGGAAATGACTTTGCAACACCGCTGTTCAATAATAACATTAACTCCAAATTAAAGCACAATTTTCATACAGCAAAGGCCAATTATAACTAATAAGGAATTGTTCCAATGATTCTTGAATCATCAGTTGACAGTTGTATTGCGTTCAATTTAAAGGCTCACAGTAGTCGGAGCACAAATTCCAAACAAGATGGAGCTGCTGCGAAAATATATCTAAAGCTTCTGACAGTTGGTATCAGAATAGATTGACGACAATGTCAAATTGCAGTCCACGAAATGTTTTTTTTAAAGTTAAAAAGGAAATATATTAATTTAGCAAAAGCTATACAAGCATTACAATCAAACATATGTAAGCTACAAACAAAAACTTGCTAACCAAAATACAGAGTATCGTCTACATGTTTTATGTAATGCTAAAGGAGAACAAGAAATCCTTCCACAGGCTTACTTGTTCACTCTGAATCATTAGCATATTTTTTTGTATACTAAAGGAGAACAAGAAATCCTTCCACAGGCTTACTTGTTCACTCTGAATCATTAGCATATTTTTTTGTATACTAGTAATCTTAAGTAAAAGTCCTTTAAATTGAAAATGATTACTATTGAATATCTAGAGAGTAAATTTTCGTGTTGCTAGGTTGCATTTGAAAAGATCAAAATTGGTACAAAAGTTATACCACATAATCTCAACTTCACCTTTTTCATTCATTTTAATAACTTTAATATTCCCTCCTATCTAAAATAAAAATCGTTTTAGAGAGATTTTAATTATTCAAAACAAGTGTTGTTCACAATTTTTCATGTATATTTATAATTTTATTTCCAAAATTATCCTTTAATTTCTCCCACATCCTAATTACACAGTTTACATTTTCAAGACAGTTCAGCATGTAGTTAATAAAGATATATCAAACATTTCACTAAATTTCTTAATAAATATACATTTCTCTAAAACTAACTTTTATTTTGAATAAAAGAGAGTAACATCTAATCTTTGAGATTCAATTAGGTGATAATCCCAACAACTTTTGTTCGCAAAACCTGACTAATAAAAACTCAACTATTGCATGGTTAGAAGTTCAGCATTGCCGCCATTGTTATTTGTTTAAGCATATTCAAAATGTTGTATTCAAACATTCCATCAATATTCTACTTATAGAGAGAAGCATCGTAGCTAGTCCATTGCCAGACGTTTAGTTTGTTTTATAATTTTAAAATAGAAAAGAATTATTTATAATTTTATAAAATTTAAAAACTATTTTATAATTTTAAAAAAATAATCTAAAATAATATCTATCATTAATCAGTCATATTAGAACTAAAATCGAAATTCGAAACTGTGTAAAGCCTTATAAACAGAAGAATGAGATGTCAAATTATTCTACAGTAGCATCAAAAAGAATTTGAAACCAGAGAAACTATCACTGTATTCTTCATAAAATACAATATAATCTTTACTCACAACAGTAACTGTACTGTTCACAAAGCAGGAATAAAACCTTGACTGGATCTTGGGTCAGACAGATTGGCTTTAAAAATACGGCGATAATCTTGTCAAATTAAAAGTATCAAATTCGGAGATATGGAAGTTTAGCATTTACACAATACTTGCTCTCCCACGGAAAGAAACGCAAAAAGATCATAGATAACGGTTCAATCGACAATTACTCTTCAGGCATCAACCACATAGAAGCAACTGTACCCTAGGTTCGAACTGTACTATGTCATGGGTGAATCAAATTAAAAGATCATGGGAAATTGCTGCTCAACAACAATTAGGATTGCTTAAATGAAATTCCAGTACTAAACCTCCAGCGCGATTGAAAGGTCAAGTAATTTAGAGAAATTTGTGGACCACATGCAAAAAAGTTACAAAAGTAAGAGATGACTGGACTAGAACATAATCTACAATGCCAAATATTTTGCTTCCACAAAATCCAAAGTCCCTGAACTTCAGAATTTGGTACTCAACTTCTCGTCAGTATTATTGAAGCAGCTTTATGAAACCAGGACCCAAAAGTACACCCTAAGACCTTGTAAATCTACACCCATACTCGCAAAATTTGAGCTTAAAAAGGAAAAAAAAAAAAAAAGGCTAGACTGAACTATTGATCCATATAAAATTTGAAGAAATGAGAAAGGACTAGGCACTAATAGAAATGAAAACACAACTTTTTGTGGGACATCAAGGTATTTAGATGTCTCTAAGACTATGATATTCATAAAAACTTGTGGAAGCTCTATTGTCAGTCTCAAGAATGCAGTAATTGTTAGCAAATCAGTACTGATGACCGTGAAAACAGAATGCCTGCCAGGACACTTACTGGGTGAATTGGGTGGTCAGTACATAAAAATAACAAACACAGAGAATGGGAGCTGGAAAAAAAAAGATAAACCAAATGGAGCAATCATTATTTTGAGAATACAAAAATTCCGTGAGAATGTCAATACACAATTTTTAGCTATTTTCAAGCATCAACCCACGTTGTACACTTGTTTCCTGATTTGTAATAGAGAAAGAATATAGCATGGCGTGAAACTGTAATTTCTCTTTAGACATTCAATTTTGCATATGCTATCATTCTTTTAATAATGAAAATGTGGACCAGATTGAAAAGAACTAACAGCCTCCATCACTTTCATGGAGAAAATCTAGTATCCAACACTCTACATTCCCACTCATGGGGTTATGGTGAGCAATTTTCAGTAAATTAGAAGAAAATAAAAGAATAAGAAATGTGGAGGTAATTGGTAAATAAAGAGAAGAAAATCAATTAATTAATTATCAAAGTGAAAGACATTGTACCCTGTCAGGGAGATTCTTAGGCATAGGAAGAGCAGTCACATATCTCTGAGGGCAGAATTTCTGCATAAGTGCAGGAGCATCAGAAGATGACATCTCAGACATGTCAGCTTGGCTCCGGCCATGGAACTTGGCAAACCGATTAATAACAGAAATTTTCCCTAGCTCCTGACATTCAAGTCTCAAATCTGAATATGATAAACTCTTGTCCAATCTGCGTCATCAGTAGCAAACAGAAAAACGCATATGAAAACAGGACCACAATATAGACCACAGAAACTTGGATTTATCACAATTCACAACCGTGGTAACTTTCACAAGCTAAGAGGCTGTTTAGTTCCACTTTTATTTTTTATTCTAATTTTTAATTTTAATTCTGTTTTTAATTTCTATTTTTTTCAAATAAAACAAAAACATATTTAGTTGTTAGTGTCAATGTAGTTATATTTTTATTACTGATGATAATTATATATTAAATAAAACTTAAAAATAAAATATTTTAAATTCATTAAACTTATTTTAATCTCTTATATAATATTTATTAATAAATTATCAATAAAATTATTTTATTTTATTAAAATACATAATTTAAAAATTAATATTTATTTTAAATATATTTTAATTATTAAATCAAAATTTTATTCAAAATACTGTAAATTTAATAATATTTATTAATAATTAAATAAATTGTTAAATTAAATTAAATTATTTATAATTTTAATTAATTAAATATAATATAAAATTAAATTATTCATATTTTTATTAATAATTAATATATTAAATAATAAATAATATATATTTAGTTAATAATAAATCAAATTAAAAAAGTAGAAATAGAAAACAAAAACCACTTTTTATAGTTTCATAAATTTTGAAAACTGAAAGAAACCAAAACTGAAAATAGAAATTAAAAACTCAAATAAGCATTTTTTTTTACCAACTTTGAAAACAAAAACAAAAAACAAAAATCATAAATGGAAATAAACAGGCCCTAAGTATCTCAAGTAATTTTCTAAACATGAGGGGTAACTTTTTGAACACATAATGCAAATATTTGAATAGTTTTGACTTACTACTTTAGTATCAATTACACATAGTCTTATGTTTGTTACAGAATTTTCTCAACTTCCATATAATATTCTACATAGTACAAGGGAAGACTTTCTTTAAGATCATTCACATTGTATCCTATAAATATGAATTTAAGGCTATAAAAACAGTAAAATGTAGGGTCAACGACAATATCCAACAAAGAAAAAGTGAAGAAAGGTTCAAAGGGATGTGTTTCATGAACATACAATATCCAGACACCATATGTTCCAAGGTTGAACAGACAATAATACTACAGGAAAAACACTAAAAGGAAACGAGGAACCATCTCAAAATAGGAAAAAGTAAAACAATAGCAATGCTCCAATCCTATACCCTAAAATGGATGCGTTGCAGAACTTAAAAATTGTGCTAGTGTACAATGAGAATATGACTTGGATATGAAGAAACTTTTAACACAGATAAATGTCATGTAACTAGATTAAGGATATTTCTGTGACCTACTGATGAATTAGCAGAGTTATTCTTCACAGTTCAGTATTGGTTTGATATGGGGTAAAGCATAAGCCCAAAAATTCCAAAAGCTCCCCATAAAAGACGGAAAAGGATGAAAAGGCCAAATAGGAAAGATCCAAAGATTTAGCTTCAAATTGAATACTGGAATTGGATATGCAAAAACTTACCTCAAGACAACATTTTCTATTCTCTTAGCTCTGCTCACTAAGTCTTCCATAATCTTTAAAAAGTACTCATCATGGATTCTGTCCAATGTTTTAACCTTCTCCCTGAGGCTGATAATAGGAAGAAAGGGGGAATAGAAAATTATGAAAATAAAAAGGATACAGAAAGATAGATGGGACTTTTTTCAATAAACAAAATAATATTGACCAATTCAGTGGCAACGCTTACAGATTTCCACTTTGCACTGGCAAAAGAGTATCAATTCTGCTGTAGAGAGCACTGCAAGCATGTCCTAGTGTGGATCTGGCAACAATATTTGCAACACCGTCATACTGAGAAACAGCATCCGCAGAGAGAATTGATGTCAGTGGCGGGGGAAACAGCAGCTGCATTAGTTGTGTTGTCAGTATAAGCCTTCTTCTTGATCTAAGAACTGGAGTTGCATCATTGAACATTTCAGTTTCATCTTCCACCTGCCATTAGAATTGAACTTATTGGAGCCCCCACACTAAATAAAATTCAATATTTATTTGGAGTGAAAAATGAGGGAGGAGAGCAAATATTGATCATTCCAATCTCCATAATGCCCCTTCTTTCCTCACATCTTTTAAGAAAAGCAAACATAATAATAGCTGAGTAAAATTGATGAGACTTATCAAGGATTATTACCTTCTCAGTCAAGCGGTTTACTGCCAGGGCCCAATCCTTTTCCGCTGCACTGCAATAACAAATAAAACAGTGACATGTAAGAAAAGGAAAATATGACCCAACACTGCAATTATCACAGAATTTACTTGACAACATAACAAGAAGCTTTGCATTATAGAATTCCAAGATACATATGCCAATCACCTGACATTCTGAAGCTTTTGGGGGCCCTCTGTCACTTCTTTGTACCAAGGAACAAGTTCAGAAGTAGCACTTTTACGCTTCTTTGGACTCATAACCAACATATCGGTATCAGCAGAATTGGACTGCAATATCTGAGGTGATGCAAAATTCTCAGCTGCCAGTGATTCAGGTCTTAAGCACTTTTTAAGAACTCTATAATCATCAACAGCAGCATCCCCTTGCTCCGAAGAACTATGAACAACCAAGTTATTGGAAGGCTTACTAACAGTGAAAGGCAGGTCTGCAGTCTTCGTGGTGGCATTTTCCGGTGTATCATACACAGGCAACATCTGCCCATTTTTAAAGGTTCCATACTGATTAAACCAGGATGGAGCCATCTGGGGACTGACGGAAGAATTCTCACCTCTAAAAGAAGCTACAACATTACTATTAACAAAATTACGAGTACCATTCTGTCCAATTGCAGGGACATCTTGAGAGGATTCACTTTTATCTCGATTATCTGTTGATTTTGGTGAAAAGCTCAGCATCTTAGGATCTCCAGATGCATTGGAAGTATGGTTTGTTGATGAATCCTTGACCATATTATGGTTTCTATGAATTGTGTGTCCTCCTTGGGTAGCCACTACCTGTGCGACCACAGCACCATCAAGACCCTTAAACCTCTTCAAACTCCTACTACTAGAATCAACTTCTGAATCTTTCATGCTCTGATGTTGGTGCATGAGGGAGTAATTAAGATGCAAAGTATTACTGGGAATTAGAGATTGGCCAAAAGCTTCAATTTCTTTTTTAGTACTGACAGGTTTTGAAAGAGAGATGCCATCAAGATAATCTATAACAGCTTCTTTTCCATGTGAAGCACTCACTGTTTTCTGCACAGAGTCATTCCCAGTTGAAACTTGCTGTCTTGATTTTCCTTCTGATTGTTGCTCCTTCACAACAAAACCATGTGAATTTGGAAACCCAACAGATTCAGGTGGACCATTCCCTCCTCTTTGTGCATTTTGATCTTCCAGCTTCTGTGGAAAAGAGAGAGTCGTTTCCAAACTTTCATTTGGTTCAACATTGGACTTCAACATATTGGACCACACCCTGAAAGGCTGACTACCAAATGAACACTGCTGTGATGAAACACTTGTCAAAATAGTAGGAGACACTTTTCTAGGAGCACTGTCCTGTGACATACCAGAAATCTCGTACAGCTGCATAGGTGCGGCAGCTTCCAGCACTGGAAATTGCTGGGCAGAACCACTTGCATGCTTTTGGTTATGCGGCCCCAGATACGGGACCTCGGTAATGTCAGTATGTGCTGTACTTCTGGATGGTCCTAATGATTCCAATGCTGGTTCACATGCTGGATCTCTCTCAAAGGACTTATCAATCTGTTTCACAAAATTATTAATAGGTAAATCGACGGACTGAGTGTATGTTGGGCAACCAGTTGTATCATTCATTTGCAGACTTTCATTGTGTCTTCTTGGGTAAGAAAAGCCAGGAGAAAAAGCAGCAGATATCTCTTCTTGGAGATGCTTACTATTTTTTCCAGTTGCAGTAAACATATTAGTCCTTACTTCTTGAGATGTTTCACTTGAAAGAGGTAAGGACTGGACAGAGGATGCAGAAGCCAGCTGGGCACAACTCTTCTCTCCTACTCTTGAACTCTTGCTATTAGTTAGATTATGTTTCATCCCTGATGGAATCCCAGAAGAAAATATACGCTCTGGATGGGAGGGGCGCTGAGACGGTGGAGCCAATTGTAAACCAAATCCTCGAGAAGTAAAAGACTGATTTTTCTGGAGTGATCCATCAGACGTGTCAGCTTCAGGCATCTCAGAAGATTGAGTGTGATTGGAAGAGCTGGGGCCCATCACATTCCCAAGCTCCCTCACTTGATCCACTTTTTGAAGTAGCTCAAGCATGTTTTGACTGCAGTATACAGACCATTAAATTTCCACTACGTAAATTAAGGTAAATAAGAAGAAAAAGAGCATTTGCAAGAGAAAAACAATGGAACTTTTTGTTTATATATCTGATTACAAGATTGAAACACAAAATAGAGAGCAACAAAAGCACATTCATTACAAATATAAGAGAGCTAATTCAAGAACCAACAGTTTGATACAAAATATCCAACTACCTTGATGTTGCAGTCTTATTTGCTGCATTTTCTCCATGAAAACTAGTTGAATGTGCCTGCAATTATATTCAACATGAAACCATCAAAATCTTCTCAAACCTGCAGTATAATTAATACGAAAAACATAACAGACATGGTATAAGCTCATGAAGCAAGGCAACATTCAACGTCTACAGTACCATTGAATTTCTAGCCATATGACTAGGAAGGGATGATTGCCCAATGTATCCCTGATGCACCGCCTGTGAATGCATAATACTTCTTGCTTCTTGAGAAGGGTCAATATCAACCTCCACATCACCCATGGGATGATATTGAAATTTACGAATTCCAGAAGGCTTCCGAGCAACATGAGTTGATGACTTCTGTTTACCCCTTGGTGAAGTACCTGAATCACTGACACTTAACCAAGAATTTTCTCTGGCACCAGCAGTTGAAGCCTGGTGGGAGATTTTTTTTGAGCTATTATCTTCATTTTCCCTTATATTCACATTCTGTATCTCATGAGCTTCAACTATCCCATCATCCAAATTATTTCCAGAAGAACGATGAGGTGGATGGGTCTTATCAATATGAGATTGAAATTTTGTTGGGATCTCATTTGCTGTAGCATTCACTGAAGAATCAAAATGCTTCCAGCCATCAATACTACTTCTGTTTGAAATCTTTTGGATGCTTTCCTGGTTGGGCCTCACAGCGTCTGAATTCGATACTGCAGCAACCTGGTTGTGGTTAGAATTTTCTATATTGACCTGTGGGCCTCCACCAAGAGCCCTTACCCCAAATACAGGACTCTTATGGTCAGTCCCCTGAGAAATGTGTAATGAGCTTTCATTGTGGGCATTTTTTAAAGCAACACCTGAACTGAGTGACATTGAATCAACAAAGTTCCAGCTATTTGGTCTGCCACTTTGATGGCTACCAATAGTATATGGCGGTATGCTGTGATTTGTCCATGAACTTGTATCTGTACCTGACGAAGGAGAAACTTTTTCATATATATTATTGCCTCCATCAACTGCCTTCTGTACAAGGCTATGTTCTAACCATTTGGTTCCTTCCCCAGGTACCTGCGCTCTAAATCTCTTAGAAGAGCTAAACTGCAACCTCTCACTCTGTTCAGGTGAAGTTTTGATCCCTGGTTGTAGAACTCTGTTAATTGAATCATCGGATGGAGATAAAAGCCTAGAATTTTGCATAGAAACAGTCTGCATACTGTTGCCGGTCCATGGCAAAGACTGCTGTTTGCTATTGTCGCTAGCAGTTGGCTGATTCTGAGCTGGAGGTTGGTTATTTCGGAAAGTCAGACCACTCCACTCTTCTTGTAGCCCTACGTCACCGTGTGAAGTCTCTGCTACAGCAGATTGCATGAGAGCACTCCAACTCCCGCTCTGCAGAGAAGGAAATGTGCCACAATAATCTGAACCATCAAAGATGTTCTTACCTCCTGAACCCAAATTAGCACCCTTTCCAAAGGCATCCAACAAATTGTCATCTGAACCAAACAAAATCTTTTCTTCAGTAGGATCCAAGGTAGGCACATTTTGTAAAGGACAAACATGCATCATGGCTTCCTCCTGTAATGTTCCCAATGGATGAACCACATCATGCCTATCGTGAACTTGCTGCATAAATCCATTGCTTTGCCGTGGACTCAGTTGCTGCAAGTTTTCAAAATTAAATCCACTATTTACACCTTGAGCATCAGCATTCCTAATCAAGTTTTTAACCTGATATGCCTGTCCGGACAATGAAGTCCCTTCCTGCATGTCAACTTGTTCGGGAAACCCAGAATAAGGATTAGCTGGAGATGAATTACTGCTGCCTGATATCTGCTGCATTGTGGTCTTCTCCATTTGCATGGTAGAATAATGACTTGGAGTGATTCCTGTTCCAGAGATAGGGACACCATAAAGAGACTGATCAACCTGCTGAGAAACCATACCCATCAATCGTGGTGTCTGGCCCTGTTCCAAGGGAAATAAATGTCCGCTTGAAGATGCTTGTAAAACTGAAGGCACACCATGCTGATGCCAGTTTGGACTAGTTGCAGCAAGTTCAGGCTGCCATGAAAAATTAGATGCAGCTTGAACCGGAATGCCATTGATCAAATACTGTGAATGATTGCTAGCTTCCTGTTGTGCAAAAGAAGAAACCTGATTTATAGAATTAAGTTGCCTTGCTTCTTGTTGCTGCATTTGTTGCTTTTGGAGATGCTGCCTCTGAATTTCTTGCATTTGCTTAATTAAATATTGTTGCTGTAACAGCTGCATGTCATTAATGCCTGACTGTTGCCTCGGCAAAGATTGCAGCATATCAGGATGGTGGTTATTCATTTGCTGTGGCCCTCCAAAAAAGTCGAAATTGACTGGAGATTCATGGGAATCCATCATTACTGAATTTTTTTGAAGAAGCTTAGAACCATTCCCTAGCTGTGAGTCAAGGACTGAAATTCCTCTTGAAGTTAGATTGTGCCGACCAGCTTCTGTATCCATTCCCAGAAAATTTGTTTCATTCTGCCTAGTTGCAAAAGCCTGATGGCGATGCATATATCCATTAAGAGTTGTCAGTTGGTTTTGAGATTGACTTCTGCCAAACTCAGGCCTCAGGATAGCTTGTGAAAAATTAATACCATGCTGCATGATTGATGACTGCCCACCATGTCCTCTTTCATGATCAGCTAATTTTGAAATAAAAGAATGCACTTAATAACAGAGATCTTATGATATCTCATGTGTAAACCTTAAATTAAGCATCCTTAGTCTCATAATTTAAACAAATGAAAGAAGCAAGGATTGAGCTCCTTTAGATAATATCAAAGAGGACACCAACTTCTAAAGATTTGCACAACTTATACCTGAAGGTTGTGTATCGTGATTCTTTATGTTTGCACCAAACTGTCTCTGATTTCCAGCCCACAGATTGTTACTTAGCCCAGGCCAGCTAGCATCAACAACCTGTGGGTGATGCTGGCCCTGGGACAAATCCTCCTGGCCAAAGAAATTATGAATCCTATCACCAACTTCGTTGCCAGGCATAGATTACCCAATCCACAAACTTTTCAGTGGCCTAAATTTTGTAACTGGGAATTCACCACCTAAAAGGAAAATAAATAATCCAAATTAACCTGTAGAACAATTTAATTAATGAAAATGAAACTGCATGAAATTCTTTTTAATAAGAATAATCTCCAAACCTGTTGTCTTTCATTTAAGAGACACCCCTACTGGCCCTACTCAAAATCCCGCACTGCATAAAATAATTTAAAACATCAATAGAAGATAGTGATACCACATTTACAAATGGAAAAATATTTAATCAGAAGCCAAAGAAAATATATATAAGAGTTGTCATAGAAAAAAAAAAAAGCATCTCACATAATGTTAATGCACCCACAAACTGCCACAGAGTTGATTCACGTATACACATTGAATGCCCACTAAAATTCTCTGTTGATGAGTTGTAAAAAGTTTTGCTCTCTCTTTTTTTAACAGATAAAAATCCCAGCAGACCATGGGCTACCTAATGAACCCTCCTTTCTCTTAATATCCCCAGATCTAAGGGTCTTGAAGGATTTGCTCACAACTATTACAGAGAAGAGAAAAACACAAACTCAACAACTAGGCCTGTCAACACCCAAATTGACTTCAATCTCTAACAATGCGGACATTTAAAATTTGCACTGACAAGGAATACCAAATATTAAGTATTTTTCAAAATGAATAGTGTTTGATTTGAGGTCAAACTCAAGCATCATAAAGTGAACATAATGTAGATCAAACAGAAACTCCCCAATTGCAATCGGTAAAGACTGACACAATAGATTTCCCTCACATAGTCAATGGAACATATGCATTTTGTAGATCCAAACAGCAGCCTAATAAGAACTGGTTCAGGAAATAATAGCTCACCTAAAAGCAACAAGAACAGGGGTGACTAATACAAACAATATGTCACCTTCTGACAATCATCCAAAATGCAGAATGGAACTACAGAATGAATAGCAATCTAACCACCAGTATATGACAATTGAGCAGCACTAACAGCTAGACAGAGAGGCAGCAGTAGAAATGCGAAATCCAAACTACCCTCTGGTATTGCTAGCCATCTCCATTATGATAATATTTTCTGTTCACCCAAATATCACTAGAGCCATTGAATCATATTGCATCTTCTTTTGGACACTAAACATGGAACTGATTATTTCATTTTCATGCGATTTCCCTCGAAAAGAATAAACTGCCAATATTCAAAATAGCACAGAAGCCTACACACTCCCAACTTATTGAAAAAGAAAATACACAAAATAGGACAAAATTCCAATATTCCCCAAATGAAAACTACAACTATCCTTTAAACTAACTTACTAGCAAACTAACTAAACAATGTAACAGATGTCCAACCACTAAGCTAATAAAGCATCACAAGATCCCAGCAAATGTTACTTTCAAACCCTGATGCTTAAGTTCTCAGAAAAAAATGTACATAAAAGAATTATATAGAAACAGAGCAAACTTGGCACAAACAAGTTCAATAGAGAGTTACTCTGGTGATGTTTATCATAATCATAACATTTCATCTACCGATGATAATTGGACAAGTCCACAGAACAAAAGATCTTCAAAATTCAGGTTGTTAACCACCATCAAATTACACAGGATCATCCCAATGATGACTTCAAACATATTTATCACAATGATTCGTATGTTTAAAAATTAGAATTTAATTTCATATTAGTTAGGGATAAAAAGTTATCTGGGTCGTTTTTGTGACATCAATTTCAGCTTGTGACTATTTCTGTTATTTAAAGTTTTATTGGGATCTTTTGCAATTATTTATCTGTTGTTAGGTTTAACCATGACTAATAGCCCTTTATTGTTATTGTTAGACACTTTTCATAATTTTTTTTTTTTTGAGGGGAGACACTTTTCATAATTGAAATCCTACTTTGCTTATATTTTCTCTCTCCCTCGCTCTCCCAGACATACATTCTCTTCTGCTTTCTTTTCTTCTTCCTCTCTTTACACATCTCCTTCTCATCTTATGTTCTCTTTTCCTGGCTCGTACCACATCTTTATCCACATAAGACACAGAAATGCTCTCAACTATGTGGGCCAGGGTGGTATAGCCAACTAAGTTATGTCAAACTGAGAAAATGGTGCAGATCAAAAGAATTGCATGTTCTCTTCCCTTTTAACATGCATGGCAAGATCTTTCAATTCCAAACAAATAAATTTCCCATGTCTGTTTGAGAAGCTAAGGCCAGAAAGGTAGGTGCAAGAACTAGAGCCCCCAGACAATAATTCAACTTTCATGGAAACCTATATAGATCTCCTTTGAGTCCCTAACTTCCAATTAATAATTTGAAAGATTGACCACCACCTTCAACATCCAAGTATAGCCTACTATCATAGAATGAAATTATGAGAGACCTATTTATGAAACAAATAGACTAGCAATTGCACCATCAATTATTGGGCCAACACTCTACAAAACAAGGTACTAAATATTTATCCCTCAAGTTAGCTGGCCTACACATAATGTATATGCAGTTTAGTTTCATGAGGTAGAAAGCTATAACTAATACAAAATATGATGAATTTGACATATCATCCTGCTCAACACAAACATATAAGATTGAAAGGAGAAAGTGATAGACCTTCTACATATCTAAAACCACAGAAACGCAATCTCTGCTTTTGCCTTCTCTTTTACAAGCAACCAGAGATAGCATAACATGCCAAATAGGCATGAGATCGAAAACATAGCAAATTGGGCAAGAGATCGAGAACATAACGCCGCATAATCACTTTCAATATGACTTCTTTAAATCCCAAACACAATCCAAAAACAGAAAAACAAACTGAAACAAAGCTGCCAACCTCTAAGGCACCAGAACAATGAAGAAGAGTCCCACCCTAAATGCAATTTTAGGGTTTCAAGCAAATAGGAAACTGGGAGAAACAAAGTTTGGAGACTCGAAGCTTAGACGCCTCCAATTTGCGTTCTGAACACGATTCTCTGAGATTGTGAAATTCAAAGATGGAATTAGTGTTTGAATCGGGTAGACTTAGAGAGGCCAGCTTGAGAGATAAAAGCCATCGGAATGGAAATGCTGAGGGAAATTTTCAACGAACAGAGGATCAAAAACGAGGTTCGGATCCGAAGCTGAGGTTAAGAGACGAAGCTGGGTTAGGTTTGGGTCCGAAGCCGATCTTAAGGGAAAGCATGTTCTACAGCGACGAGTTTTGAAGGAGAAAAACAGAGGCCATGTGGAGCGGTTGTTGTGAGCAGCGAGGGAATTAGGTGACCTTTACATTGAAATCCTTAATTTCATATTGTACTTGCGTCTGTCCAAGCTTGCCAGTTCCTTTCTTTTCATTTTCTTTCACTGGTCTCTTTTCTTCAACTTTTAACAATTTCTCTAGTGTTTCCAAGTTAAAGGTTCTGGTATTTTTATTTTGTACGTAATTTTCAAATCTTGGCATCCCTCGTTTCATGATATCAATTTTTTTGTCACATATTTTATGTTGTAGCTTAAAAGTATGGATTGCAAATTCTAAATAGTCCAACATTTAAGGAATTTTTTCATTTTAGCACCCAAAATTTTAAATTTTTTTTCTAAATGATCAATCTTCTATGTTCTTAACAACTAAGTTCAAAATATTAGTTCTGATAATATTTTCCTAATTTGACTAATAAACTATTTTTTGATCATGACATTAGGTGTAAAATTTCAAACTTTTCTTTTCACATGTCTACAAAATTTCATTTCGTATGAATGATGTTTCGAGCTAATGTAAATTTTATTTTCGCTAAAAAGTGAATTAGGAACCCAAACCTGAATGACAAGTATTAAAATCAAATGATAGTTGAAAAATATTGGAGTTGATTGGTATGAAAATCGGCCAAAAATACATTCAATTGGATGGATTTATGATAGATCACGATTGACCTTGTTTTAAATTATTGTGGAGTAAATTTGAAGCATTCTTGGGCTGAAGCATAAGGACATTAGAATCAGTCATAGTCATGGATATTTAAAGTAAATCTATTCAACTTATATGTTGATATATTTAGGTGTAACATATTATTAAGTGGACATAAAATTTCTATCAAAATTGGACATATTTCTTAAGACATTTAATTAGTTTGGACAAGAAATAATACATGTACATGTGAATGAACCTTAAGTGGCAGCTGTCATATACATGAAGATGTTCTCATTATTTTGGAATAAGAATGCATGAATGCCTTATGCTATCACGTTTATGAAGGAGTAGATGCGAGTGACATAAAATTTGTTACAAGTGAGGCCGATATATGATGTGGACACATGTCATTTTGGTGAAATAAAAATGAAAACAACTTATTATATGTGGGAGATAGGTGTTGCTGTGGATGATACAACAAGTTAGTGGTTTAATTAAACAAAGATGAAGAGCATTAAAATAGTGGACAGTTGTTGGAAGTAAACATTGTAACGTGTGGACAACCGTCATCAATGTGTGGCATGTTTAAAGATGATGGAGGAGCTGCTCCACCTTCACTCCACCGAAGTTTCAACTCTCCTTTGGACCATAATTGTTGAAGAATAATTGTAGCTACTCCATTCACATATAGGTCTTCCAAGTTGCTGCCTTTAGGAAATAATTTTAGCAGGGTGTCTAAGCTAGAAACCATGAACATCTTCATCAACGCTAGCTGTGTGCAGAAAAAGAATGGACAACACACTACCATATGATTTTAGGTATGTTCAACCACTCTTGTCCATTCTCTTTAGCTAGTCACGTGAATACTTAAGCTGGAAACATGAATTTCCTTATGAATTGTGTGAATATTTGAGCATGGTTTGAAGAAAGTGTTAAGTTTTTGTAACATCCTGTTACCCGTGTTAAGGCTAGAATTGTTAATGATGAGAATTTCTGAGAAATTAGGAAAATGCACATCATGCATAATTAGTTGTGCCATGCACACTTTTGCACATTAATACGATTGTACATGCATTCATGACATTTTTCGGGTACAATTGAGTTGTTAAATATGATTAAAATGTGTTTTGGCAATTTT
>JANZLX010000006.1:27309844-27324493 GCA_025531955.1 Erythroxylum orinocense | reverse complement strand
CCTAACACACACAAATTTATTAAAAAACTTCCAAGTCAACAAAACCAAAATCCACTTCTTTACACATCAATTTCATTGAACTCTAAAACACCCACAACACATACATACTCAAAATCACCTATGTCATTCATTTAATAATTTCTATTTTTCAAGAAAATTTTGGGGTCCAACACCATCTTCATCAAAGATAACATCCCGACTTATGATTATCTTTTGGCTTTTTGGGTTGTATAACTTGTAGCCTTTAGTTTCTTCATTATACCAAAAAAAAATGCATTTTTCTATCTTGTCATCCATCTTCTTCTTTAGTTCATTTGGAGCATGTGCATAGGCAATGCAATCAAAGACTTTCAAGTGACTAAGATTAGTCTTTTTCCCACTCCAAGCTTCTTATATAGTTTTATCACGTACACTTTTGACAAGAAATCTATTCAAGATGTAGATTGCATAAGCCACCGCTTCAGCCCAAAAGCTTTTAGGTAATTTCTTGCAATGTAGCATGCTTTTTACTATATCCATAATAGTCCTGTTCTTTTTTTTTTTTCTGCCACTCCATTTTGTCGAGGAGTTTATCTCCCAGTTACTTGGTGCTTAACACCGTACTTCCTCAAGAAATCATCATAGATAATGCTTCCTCAAGAAATCATCATCCGGAACCCAACATCGAATCATGAACATGAGCTTAATCCTATGGAATTTCCTTGACCATCATCGGTCCATCTTCTTACTCTAAATCAATGTAAACATACATACATAATTGAACTACTTAAATCTATCCTTTTATTTCTTAAAGCAACAGAGTTTGAAATACTTTATTTACATATCAAAAGCCACACCATTGGCTGATTACAAAAATACAAAATAGCAAATGAAGCAATTCCTTTAGGCTCTTAATCACTTGTTCTCCTAGCTATAACCTGAGGATGGGGTAGGAAAGGGGTGAGCTTAAAGCTCGTGGGAAACAGTTTATAACAAAAGAATAAGCAAAAACCTTGAAAACATTTTTCTTGTCTTAGAAAACTTTCCTTTAGTTCATAAACACATGTTTCTTAGGCTTTCAGCCAAAAATCCATAAGTTACAAAACATGAATGCATCAAACTTGATCAAACATAACACGATCACATAAACACATCAGAATGGTTTGGGTGGATCCAAAACAAAACGTACTACACATTTCCCCTAATGGTCTTGTGTAGTTGTGAACAGAACGACTATCGCAATCCCATTTAATGGTCTTGCATAGCCGTGAACAAAGCGTACTACACATTTCCCATATGGGTTCTGTGTAGCCGTGAACAAATGGGAGTCCATGAAGGAGCTCCATGCCACTAACGGGCAGGCTGGAGAAGCCTGTCTTGGGTCAACGTGCACGTGACTTAATTTAGAGAACCACCACAAACCCACATAACACATATTTCAAAATCTTGTAAACTTGTTGCCCAAAATGGCACATTTTCTTGAAAGCTTGCTTATTCATATACTTGACGTATATCTTGAAAACCATTCTTGAAAACATGATTTCATAAACATACATCTTTTCAAAGATATCACTTTCATGGTCTTTTCCTTTTGAAAATCATCATCATGTAATAAACATATAGCAAATTTCACAAATTATTTATGAACAATAAATGCAACACTTATGATGCAATTGAAATCAGAAAACTTCTTTAATTTAAAGAAAACAGTAGCGGATTATTGATTTTATTATAAACATGTACCTACCTTGATTTCCTTGCTTATAGACTCGCTCAAAATGTCTCTTCTCTTGTTCCTCTTGCCTCTTTTGATCCCTTCATTCTTCACCAAATGAAAGGATCCTTAGCTCAAAGGGAAGCTCTTCTTTTCCTCTACTTGTTTCCTTTCTTGAACAACTTCAAAATCTCTCTTGAACGCTAAAGAAAATAAAACCCTAGCTCAACTCTCTTCTTTTCTCTCAAGCCACAAACACTTTTTCACAAATTTTCGTAAATCACTGCTGCTTATCCTCTCATTCTCGTTTTTCCTCTTCATTTATAAGTAAGACAACATTTCTTCTTCCAATTATGCCCTCAATGATTGAGAATTGTCCCATTTGCCCTTCCATTTATGCCTTATGTCTTTTATGCTTAAGTGTCTTGCCATCAATACCCTCGATCTAGAAAATGCCCCCCATTGTCTTAAGTTTCTAATGCCTACAAAATCATTCAATTTGGTTCAGTGATTCAAAAGATATACTTCAAACATTTTTGGACTGCTCTTGTCCAAAACAGTATACTATGCAAAACTTCCATCTGGAATTTAAACATCTTAGAGACTGAATTAGACCAATTTCTTCATGTCTCTAGTTTACCACGAATTAAAAATCGTCTCATTTAGAGCTCTACCGATCTAGAAATCATCAAAATACTGAAGTATGTTCAGTGGAATAACCCAAGTTCATAATACTTAAGAGCACACTCACTGTACCCATCCCACATTTTTCACTCAATCTTTCTCAATTCATTTTAGATGGCTGTGATTTTTGGTAGAGAGGTAGAGCAATGTCTTACGAATCCAATGGTTCAAGAATTAGATCATTTTGGGGTCTAGAGAGGAAGTTATGGCCAATAGAACCAAACATGCTTTTGCCCTTACTCATACTGAACCTGTTTCGGGAAAATAGCTATAACTTTCTGTAGAAATTTTTGATTAAGATGTTCTTTATATGTTTCGAAAGAGGACTTCAAGAGCTACAACTTTCATGAAGACCTCGAAGACAAATTCTATCTCCTAAAAGATCAAAAATGGAACAGAAGATTAACAGTAATTAAAACGATAGGTATGAACAGTAACTGAGACGAAGTAAATGAATAGTAACATCGCCTTAGATGAACAGTAAATAAGACGAAGTGGGTAAACAGTAATATCATCTTAGATGAACAGTAACTAAGATGAAGTGAATGAATAGTGACAACGTCTTAGATGAACAGTAACTAAAACAAAGTGAATGAACAGTAACATCATCTTAGATGAACAGTAACTAAGACGAAGTGGATAAATAGTAATATCATCTTAGATGGATAGTAACTAAGACCAAGTGAATGAGCAGTAACAATTTCTTAGATGAACAGTAACTAAGACGAAGTGAATAAACAGTAACATCGTCTTAGATGAACAGTAACTAAGACGAAGTGAATGAACAGTAACATCGTCTTAGATGAACAGTAACTAAGACGATGTTTTCTTTCTTCGTTCATTGGCATCGTCTTATTTTTGTATCGTCTTGCTTTGCTTCGTCTTGCTTTTGCATCGTCTTACTTTTGCTTCGTCTTACTTTGTTTCGTTTTACTTTTGCACTCTCCAGCACATCTCTACTTATAAAGATCATAACTTTTGGCTCAAATGTCCAAAAATTCCATACTATATACCGTTGGCAAGATAAAAGAAAGTTCTACAACTTTCTAGAAGACAAATTTGCCTAAATCAGCCCAGATTAACCCAAAATTTCCCATGAATTCAGAACATGAATTTTACATTCCTCCACTAATGTACTGCACCCAGTTCTTAACTTCATGACAACTTTTGAGATTTTTAGAGATAGAATTGAAATTTTATTTCTCCATAAGAAATGTGGCCATATGTTTCTAGTTTAATCCAAATTAAGAATCATCTTGTTTGGATGACTAAAGAAAAAGCTATGGCAAACAGACCGAAGCACACTTAGTGAACATTTTCTAGGTCAACTCTTTATTTCAAAAATCTTTCCTTAACATAACTCATACCAAGATCACCTTTTCTACTTCATTTACTCTTCATTCTCAACTTCATTTCAAATCAATGTCCTCCATAAAGAAAATTTAATCCATGATTAAACATGAACAACAATAACAGAACCTTCACATATGTACACATTCTTCATCAACTTACTACATAAATTCAACTTCATTTTTGTTTTCGTTCTACTTCAAGCTTTCACCTTAATTCTTCCTATTTCAAAATCTCTTATCCATTAAAAGCACCAAAGCAAAATGTGAACCTGGCCATATTTCTCATTCACCACTTTACTTTTATCTATCATTTCTTGGTTTAAGAACTTCCATTCATTTGTTCTTTACTCGTGACTAATCACCAAAATTTTTCAGTCAATAGCTCTAATCTTTTAAGAAAAGTTCGGGATCCAACAATTCTCCCTGTATGAAAACTTCACTATTTATTGTTGTCATGCTATGACTATGATATTCTGTATGATATTTGTATCCATTAATGAAATACCCAGATACAATTTAATAGTTCTTAAAGGTCCTTTAGCAAGATCAGAAATGAATTTGTTCTCTATTGGATTTTCCAAGGCCTACATAAAAATAAATTATCATATCAATGAGTACATCCGTTTATTTCAACACTTAAATCTTATAATTCAATTATGAGAATATTTGTAAGTGAAAACTTACATATCTCTCGAACTATCGTACAAAGTGTCTTTCAACCTCATTATTTACTTCATCCTCTGTGTTGTCTGGCATGATCTCGCATAATAATGCCTCATATAATCTAATTACATTATTATGTATATTAGTTATGAATAAGACAAAATTTGAAAATCGATATAATAATGTTCAACTTACTGCACGAAAGGTTAAACCTCTTGGCAGTTCAATAAAATGTAACCATGAGCAACCTCAATTTCTTGCTCTGTTAACATTCTTCTTGTTGCACGTCCATATGCTCACCCAGGATATGTGAAAATGGATATGTTACCATTAGCATCACTCGTTTCTCCTCCATCGTCATTACGAGGAACTTTTCTTTCTCTTATGTGAACATGTGGCTTAAAATAATGTCTACAAAATATACTAGCTTCCTCCACTAAATAAGCATTACATATGGAAGCTTCAACTCTAGCCTTATTTTTGACATTTTTCTTCAAGTGATGCAAATACCTATATTAGAAAATATGGTTATTTCAATTTTATAGTTAAAAAATGTTATAACTTCAATTACAATTAGTTGAATTTGACTTACCTCACAAACGGATACATCCATCAATATTGAACTGGACCAGCTAGTTTTGCTTTGTATGCTAAATGCACAGGTAAATGCTCCATATAATTAAAGAAGCTTGGAGGAAGAATTCCTTCTAACTTGCACAAAATTATTGGAATCTCCCTTTTTAATAGTTCCATTTCAGTGAAGTTGATTTTGGATGATGTTAAACTTAAAAAAAACTTATTTCTATTATCACTTCCTAAACCTTATTCGGTAACAACTCCCAAAATGCCATTGGAATTAGCCTTTTCATAAATACATGACAATCATGACTTTTAAACCCAAATAATTTGTACTTCCTCATGTCCACACACCTTGCCAAGTTTGAAACATAACCATCAGGAAACTTTAGACTTTTTAACCATTCACACAATATTTCCTTTTTTGTTTTTGTCTAAAATGTAACATGCTTTCGAATATTTACCGGTGCAAAGATCCTTATGTAACTCATTCCTTCTACAAAAAAATTTGCAAATCTATTAGTGATTTTGCATTATCTTTTGTCTTTCCTTCAATGTTCATTATAGTATTGAACAAATTGTCAAAAAACTTCATGTCAATATGCATCAAATCTAGAATCTGACGTATCAAGTTAGTTTTCCAATATGGCAAATCCCAAAAGATACTTCGTTTTCTCCAACCAAAGTTTTGACTAATGTTTCTATTAACTTCATCAGCTTCAAATTCTGTAACTTTCAGCAAGCCTAATTTTTTGAGTTCCAGCTCTCTTCACTAGCTTTGTAAGGGGGAGGAGGTGTTTTTACCATCCTACTATTAACTTTTGTTTATTGCTTCTAAATGGATGATCTAGAGGAAGAAACTTCCTGTGATTTTAAATTCAACACACTTTGCCCCCGTTTGGCAGATAAAAGGAATCAGAATTGTTGCCACGATACGGACAAGCCAATTTTCCTGCTGTGCTCTATCCAGACAACGTGGCATATGCTGAAAAATCACTAATGGTCCACATCAATGCCGCTCTTAACACAAAATTCTATTTCAGAGACACATCATATGTCTATACACCATATTCCCAAAGATGCCGCAATTCTGATATCAATGGTTGTAAGAAAACATCAATTTTATGCTTTGGATTTGAAGGGCCTGGCATAATCACTGTAAAGAACATATATGCGTCCTTCATACACATCCATGAAGGCAAATTATAAGGAGTTATTATGATTGGCCATGTTGAATATTGCTGTCCGAATTGACCAAAAGGTTGGAAACCATCGGTCGTAATCCCAACCTTATATTACAACTTTCAGTTGCAAACTCAAAATGGGGTGTCGTTGAAATGTTTCCATACTAGTGCATCTGAAGGATGACTCATAATTCCGTTTTCCTGTTCGTGTTCAATATGCCATCTCATGTGAGATGTAGTAGCATAAGCATATAGTCTTTGAAGTCTCGGAGTTAGTGGGAAATAGTACATCCGCTTCCAAGGTATTAATTTCTGTTTCATTGAACACTTTCTAGGCTTGAACCTTGGTTGATCACAAAATTTGCACTCTTGTAATTCCACATCATCTCCCTAATATAACATACATCCCAATTTGCAATAATCAATCTTCTCAATAGGCAAACTAAGACCCTTAATCAGTTTTGTAACGCCGCATATTAAGGGTTAGAATATTGAGGAATTTCAATGCATAATATGCTTTGCATAATTGAGTTTTTGCTTATTTATGCATAAGCATTTTTAGACCCATACAAATTATTGTACATGCATTCATGACATTCTGGGTGTAATTGGTTTTAGAATTTTGATTAAGATAAGAATTTTGGTTTATTAGTGATGGAAATTTATTTGGAAATTATTAGTAATATTTCGAAATTTTTGGTGACTTTTAAGAAATTTCTGAAAATTTGGGGTATTTTTGGACTAGGAAAAATAAGAGACAAATAGACCAATAGCATTGTGACAAGTGGCAGCACAAATAAGTGACATATGGATTACATGCATATAAGAACAAGTCTTCAACCCTTTCTTTCTCTCTTTCTTAGTGTTCTTCACTAAACATCACCTACTCTGCTCCTTATTCCCCATCACCAAACCACATACCATTTGCATTCTTATGCATGTGGGTTATATGCTTGATTTTCAAGTCACCATTAGACTTTGCAAAGGATGAGCTAAATTATTTAGTTGTCTTTTTCTGTCCTTGCTTCTCTCCACCGACAACTCATTCTCTTAAGTTTTGAAATTTTGTTGAAGAGTGTGAAGTCTAAAACCAGTAAGTTATGCTTTCATTTTCATGTTTATAATACTGATAAATGACAGATGATGTTTCATGCTCGTAAAGGAATGCATGCATGATATAGGTTCTTGGTTTTTATGTTTGCATGTAACTTGGAACTTTGAATTATTTTGGGGTAAGTTCTTTTTGAATGGGTGTAGAAATGCTGAAAATAGGAAGTAAGAATAAAGAATTGAGTGGGAAGATGCAGAAGATGGAAAGTTCAGATACTTAGGGTTAACTGGAAAAATGCAGAAACATGACAACATGCATGTGTGAATAGTGATTTGTTTTAATGTTTATGTTGAATCTTGGATTTTTAATTGGTTGTGTTATGTTGAACTGAAAGGGGTGTAGAAAATATGATTCACACATAAGATGTGTTGTTGTGCTTCAAGTAGGATTAAGATGATAGAAGAATGTGGAATGAAGGAGGAAAAAAGATAGGAAAAATAAATCTGCAGAAAAATATGAAATATACGTTAAGAATATATGATTTTTGACGTTTGTTTGTAATTATGGATTTTGGTTTGTTATGGATGATCTGAACTGAATTGGGGTGAAGAGAATTAGGGAAGATATAAGTTTGAAATCTAGAAAAAAAAAGAAGGAAGAAGAGAGAAAAATCTGCAGTGTTCAGTGATGAAGATGAAAAACTGCACTTTAGAGAGAGAAAGAAGGTGATGGTTTGCATGTAGTTTTTGAACTAGAGTATTTTTACTGAACAACTTTAAGTCTTTTGACTATAACTTTTACATCTAACCTCCAAATGACTTAAGAATTGAACCAATAGACTCCTAAGACATTTTTCTTTCTCCCCATAAAAATTTAGAGTCATCTAAATTGATTTGAAAGAGATTGATTGGATGAAAGTGAGGAAATGTGCTGGAATGTCATGAACTGGAGAATTTTCACCGAACATGCTTCGGTATTGTGATTATATCTTGATATGTAGAGTTTAAAATGAGTTGATTCTTAATTCAGATTAAACTTGAGACATATTTCTACAACTTTCTTGAAGAAGTTTATTTTTAATTGTCTCTAAGACTTTCAAAATTGGCATGAAATTGAGTTTTGGCTTAGGTTGTAGCACTACCAGGGACAGAAATCATGTCCTGTGATTATTGAATAAACTATATTGATGTAGAATGAATTAGACTAAGATGTCTTCACCAAAATTGTATATTATTCTCTTGGCTTTAAATTGGTATAAAGTTTGTAATTTTTGGATATTAGAATTGAGAGTTATGATGTGTACAACTTGGAGGTATGATCATTCATTAGCCAAAATTTCAAAGGTACACAGTCTGTGGTATTTAGAGCATATCTCATTGAATAATAAACCAAATTTTATGATCTTGGTATCATTAGAAACTTAAGACACAAAGGAACAATTGTTAGAAGAGAGTGTTGCCTAAATACATCATTTTCTTGATCTTATTGGTTATAAAAAGTTGACCCAAGTGAGGTGCTTCAAGCAAAAGCTGGAATAGTTATTGAATGTATAAATTTTGGAAATTTTGAAGTACAATTGATGTTTACATCAGTTTAGTAAGAACATATGCCCGAGAATTTGTCATGAACATGCATCATACATATTCAATATACATAAATGAATTTTTAATCATGCACAATAGTGATTTGTATATGTGTTAAATGTTATAAATGAACGCATAGAGCGACCACTTTCAGATATTGCCGGGATTTCAAGGCAATAAACAATAAGGGAGCTTTTGGTGAGTAATCTTAGATGTTCATACCTTACTTTGTTTTGTTTGTTGAAATTGATTTATACTGATTGTGTTCTGAATTCTAGACAATGATTGTGTAAGGTGTTTAATGCATGATTATATCATTGGAAGTGCTATTTGTATGTGAATATGATTGACTACTTGCTTTGCACATAAAATGTCTGAAATGACCTTGTTTGGCTTTAAAACTGTTGAGTCCCAGTTGTAGGTAAATATGCACGTCTAGAAGGGTCTGCAGTTGCTTCTGTGACACTTCAGTGTCTTCTGTCGGTTTCTTCTGTTATTGACACTTCGGTGTCTTCTGTTAGTGACACTTCGGTGTCGAGACTTTGATCTCTTCTGTATAAGTCCTGTTACACGCTTTTGTAAATAGATTTAGCAGTCATCTGATTTTATACTCTGATATCTGTTTGACTTTGACATAAACCAAATTATGTTCTAATTCTGAAGGGTTTATACCCTCTTGTGTTATGCAATTATGTTATTATAAAAATCTGTTCTGAAATTAATTCTGTCTGACTTTCTGTTAAAGAAATATTTTAATGCACGTTACATGATTCAGTGTGATGAATTGTCAGTTTATGTATAGATTAGTTATTATTCATTAAGCTATATGCTTAGCACGGTGGATTTGCCCTGTGTAGGTTCAGAGAGAAGGACTTAAGGACTGGGACAAGTCATCCGCAATGGCCAAAGGAGTCTGAGTTTTGTGTTGCTCAAAATGTATTTTTGAGTTTGTTTTAGGCTTGTATATAACTGTGGATTTTTGTTTGACGGATTGTAATAACCTTAATTCAGGCTAGTTTATGAAATTATGATATGTAATATATGCTTGCTTGAGATTCTGAAAATGCATGTGTGAAATGTTTCGTATATTTTGGAAATATTGATTTTTGAATGCTATGCTTCCACAAAATGTTTTGGTTTGTTTGTATTGTCTTGTGTAACATCCATATATCCTCCTAGGGGGTATTAGGGTGTTACAAGTTTCTTCATATTGTAAAAACTACCAACCATTGTATGATCAAAAGGCAATGATTCATATACCACTCAAGAATTTTATCAAAACTACGGTCCGAAATATGCCCTTCAGACTTTATGTTCAATATTCAAGTAATTGAAGACAATTAAGTCATTGTCTCACAATTTGGTCATAACTCTTGGTCTGCTGACTGTAGGAAGTCAAAAAACTGTTTTGCTTGTGGGTTACGTTCTTCTTCAAGATTTTCCATATTTTCCTCAAAGGTATTATAGCTTGCATCATAAACCATTTGAATGTATGGATTTTCAGTTGCATCCTCATAATTTGTTCTAAATGGAATCCCCCCTTCAAACTCATTGAACTTGACAAACGATTTTGCTTGATTACCCCTTGAGGTGTTACAAGTGTTGGGTTCATCCACTCAAAATAATTGGGGACAAACCCTTTTATCAGTAAATACCCATTAACTTCATCAATAGAAAGGAAACATTTGTGTTTGCACGTTTTACATGGACATCTAATCTTTGGTCCATCTATATATGCAGGTTGAGCACATGCATAATGAATAAAAGCTTCAACTCTGGCAACAAATTCAGGATTAATGTAACCATCAGTTGTTAATTGTCTATACATACAAGATCTATCAACGTAACTCATTTCTGCACAACTGTTAATTTAAAACAGTGAATCAAATATCATTCATATTTGCCAAATATTACTTCACATCTAAGATACGACTTGTCATTTAAGACAACAAATTCTCATTGTCACTCCTTAGCTCTTCATATTTTTCACCGATAAGCCTCACAGGAGCAATCATCATAGGTTATGGTTTAAGGTTTATGGGTTCAAATCTAAAAAATGAACCTATCCTGAAGATCGAACATATATGTTTGTAATCCTATATGTGAGAAAATTATTAATATTAATAGTTCTAAATTAAATATATACTCGTGCCAAATATAATAAGCATTCAAAAAATATGAATACTTATTTTAATATATTGTTTTTAACATATAGTTAGTTTTTAAAAGATGCGTGTACAAATTTTTGACATGAAAAGTAAAGAGAAGCTAATCACGACAGAATAAGAATCAATGAAATAATGAATTGACATATTAAGGTAATTGGAACTATAATATAAGTCAAACTCATCTTATATTATTTCAATGTAAACCAAAGTTAATAACACAAAAAAGTTTCACATCGTGCAGGTCATATCAATTACAAATGCAGGAAGTTCAGATGGGAAGTTCATACCGTAAACATATACCCTAGTCAAAAAAAAAAATCACTTACCTGAACCGACATGCAGAAGGATCTTCCTGAAGTACGTGAAGGAAGATGATGACGGAACTAGAATGAAAATATAGAAACTGATACAAATGTCATTAAAATGTGTGAACAACATTGTTGACTTTGTCACACCATAAAAGAAAAAAAATGTCATTTGAATACCTATGAAAGCTTCTCTTCAATCTCCTTCAAAATATAAATACTGGTAACAAATGAGTTCTTACAACTAAGAACAAATTCCTTCACAGTTTAGAAAGCGGGATATATTAAAACAATTGCATTGAAATATTATAATCAATCAACGTCATTATCTATACTGAAATAATTCAGCCAGCAGGTGTTATCCTCAATAAATTGCAAAATTATAAGTTTCCTCCGCAATAAGATCATAAGTTAATACTAAGCAGCTCTTGTTTAAATTTAAAAAGGTGATATCACATTTTATGAGGACCCTATTGAAAATTCGAAAAAATTTCCCTATAAAATGGACATCCCCCTTTTGAAACATTGGTCCCCTCTGTAATAAAAATATACTTCTATATCGACCAATAACCACAACTCAAATTGGGTCTCTAAACTATATGTCTATTCTCAATTCAGTCCACATTTACATTGCAAAATCTATAATAATCCAATTTTTCAAAAAAAATCTATAATAATCCAATTCACAATTTTAAAATGGCAACCCTTTTTTTTATGCTATTTACTTCTCATTCCTTACTCATTTTACATGTTATTCCCTATAGGGAAATCAAAGATTTGTGACTAACAATTAAAAAAAAGCCTTAAAATGTAATTAGGACAATATTGAAATTAAAAGGCCTAAAGAAATATGTAGGGAACAAAGATAAAAAGTCTCCAAGAAAAATCGAGAATTGAATGATTACAATGCATAGAGAGGCATATAGGATTTCAAAATAATAATAAAAGTCATAAATTTAAGAGGTATCTAAGACATAAAACAAAACTTACGAGACAAAAGTTATCTAAGACATAAGACTAACACTAAAAAGATCCAATGAAGTATTTAGGATTAGGAAACAAAATTTTAATAAGAGAAAAATAAAATTTAAAATGTAAGGAAATATTTACATTTTTATATAAATATTGAAGGTCCTAAAGGGGTTTCTCAGAATTATTCAATACAAACCTAGAGAGATATTTAGAGTTTTTGGGGAAAAAATTTAAAGAACCTAAATAAGCTTTTAAGAATTAACAATTACAAAACTAGTGAGATATCTAGGTTTTAGACAAAATTCAAAGTCCTCTAGAGGTACTTGGGACTTTAGACAAAAAAAATAAGTTCCTAGAGATATTTTGGGAATTAAAAACTACAAACCTAATGAGGAAAAATTTTGAAGATCATATAGAGGTTTCTAGGAATTAGCTATTACAAAGCTAAATAAATATCAAAGGTTTTAGGTTAAAATTGAAGGTCTTGGCTAGGTCTTTGAATTAACAACTACAATAGTACACTGGTATTTAAGGCTTAAAAAAAATTGAATGTCTTAAATATGTTTCTAACAATTAATAACTGCAAGTCTAAAAATGGATTTAATTATCAAACAAAAATTAAAGGTACTATAGATGTTAACAATTAAAACCCTTGAAAGGTGTTTAGGGTTTAAAAAACTAAAGGTCATATAGAGTTTTCTAAGAATTAAGAATTACATAATAAGAGGAGTATCTAAGGATTTAGGCAAAAATTGAAGTTCTTAAGATAAAATGAAAGACTTAGAGAAGTATTTAGGTACCATGAACTTCAATCATATACTAGTATTTAAGGTTTTCAAGCTACCATTACAACTTTCATATGAATTCAAGTTCATTTTTATAAGAATTGTTGCTTGGTTAAACTTTAAATGTTTTAATCTTACCTTATTATTCATACCTTTTCTTTTTTATAAGAATTATTGTTTGGTCACCTTTGCATCATTCGTCTCCTACTAAACATTTTATAGTTTTGTCATCATCCCACAAAAAAAACGTAATCCTTATTGTAATTAATCCTCCACAACTAAGATAAGATAAGGTATAATATAAGTAAACTCTTACCATAAAATTTTCAACAGCATTATCTTCACCTTTCCATACTCTTGCTCTACTACTGTTGGCCCCGAAATTTTTCTTATTGAATTAAGCATTATTTAAATGAATTATGAGGTTTGATGGATAAAGTTTTGGAGCTTCTTGTTATGTAAATGTTGGTAGGATTTTATTATATGATTTGGTTGTATTAAAAGTGGTAAGAATGAATAAGGACATTTTAGGCAAGTCACTTAAGCATATAAGGCTATAAGGTTTAATGGAAGGGCAAATTGGGCATTTCACACTTATTAAGAGTAGAAATTAGAAGAAGAATTGTGAATGAGGGAGAGGAGAAGAGAGTGTCGTGGGAATAGAGAAAAGAAGAAAGAAAAATTAGGGTTTTTGGAGATCTTGAAGAATTTGAAGAATCTTGGAGCTAAACAAGTAAGTACAAGACTCAACTCTTCTTGATTGATAGTTAGAAGTGAAAATGAGGAGGAATGGTATAGGAAAAATGTTTTAATCTTCTAGAGTTAATGATTATGTTGTGTTTGTGAATGATTTTGGGTTAGAATGAGCTTAGAAATGAAGTAGAAGAGGTGTTTTAGTGTTAAGATGAGTTATATTTGAAAGATGGGAAGTATATGGATGGAGAATGTCGAAAAATGTCTTCGGTGTGGGTTTCTGGAGAAGTTCGTTGTGGCGAGCTTCTGATTTCGCCGCGGCGAAACCCAGTTTTCCTACACAGACATATTTTCGTATTTTGGGCATAACTTTTGCTATTGATATTCAAATGAGGTGATTTTTCATTGTAACCTAGAAACATAGGGCTACAATTTGTATGAAGGAATCAAGTTCCAATTAAGTCTCTAAAGATCTCAATTTTTGAAGGGAAGTTGAACATAGAATGCTTTATTAGTATTGGAACAAACCAAAAATGATTAGGGCATAACTTTTAGAGTATTAAACCAAATTGGATGAGTTTGGTGTCATTAGAAACTTAAGATAATGAAGAACAATTTTCTAGAAGAGAATATTATCATATTTTTTCATTTACTTGATCAGAGTGATCATGGAAAATTGACCCGAATGTTTGAACTTTTAGAAGAGTTTGAGTTTTTAGAATTTATCTTAATGAATATGCAATATATGGGTACTCAAATTGTATTCCTATTGAATGAGAATTTTTTATTTGATAAAGGGAATCAATGAAGGCAAGAGGATCAAGAGGAGAGGCATCTTTTAAGCATGTATCCAAGCAAGGAACTCAGGTGGGTTTCATGTTTATAATTGAATAATGAGCCATTAAAGTTTTTCCAAATCAAGAGAACAAAATGATTTCAA
>JANZLX010000006.1:27251291-27263348 GCA_025531955.1 Erythroxylum orinocense | reverse complement strand
TGATGAAGAAACAATTAAGTAGAAGTTAAACTTGAAACAAAAACATTTACAGTTACATTACATATATAGAATTTAACATAAATATCAAATACAAGTAAAATTAAAGAAGAGAAAAAACAAAAACTTGGAACGAAATTCATTTATCAACGGGAGAATATCCGCTATAACTGCACTGAACCCAGTGATCATTTGGTATAAAATCCTCATCATTGAGAGAAGCTTCATCATCATTATCATTCAAATTTAATGCACCAAATGACATGTCAATACTTTCTCATCCAAGATTATCTTCCAAATCATTCACATCAACCAAATTTGATTCTTCAAAAACTCAATCCACTAAAAGATCAATATTATCAGTGGAAATTGGATCAATTAATCAACTTGTGCTTTTAAGGCTCCTAGTAAACAATTAAATTTAATTGTTAGAAAATTATAATAAATTATATGAAAATTAATAATGATAATAATGAAAATAGCATATCTTTCTCGAAGCTTTAAACTGTAATGAACAAAAACCAAGTAATTTAACCTCTTATGCTCTAATCTATTCCTTTTCTTTGAGTGGATAAATTCAAATATGCTCCAGTTTCGTTCACAGACTGTTGCACTCACACATTGACTTAAAATCTGAATTGCAAACCTTTTCAATTCTGGAACACCATTTCCGAATTGATCCCACTAAGAAATTGTAAGTTATAAGATAACAAAAGTAGTGTTATAAAAAAAATAAAGTGATAATTAATTTTCAACAAATAAGAAAAAGGAAATAACTAATACTTAGATAAAGTTTTCCTCTTTATCGAATACACTTCCACTCAGGAATGGACAATGGCCTTAACTTGCCTGAAGGTGCCTGGTGCTCAGTCTTGACTTGCTGACACACTAGACACTTGCTCACATATTCTGCTATATCCCTCTTCATGCCTTTCCACTAGAAATGTTCCTTTAGATCTCTGTATATCCTAGTGATACCTGGGTGCATGGCATAAGGCGCATTATGTGCCTCATCCAGCAATCAGCATTCCAAAATCACCACGAGAAAACTTGTAAAGCTCCATTTGTGAGCTTAAAAGATCTTGCATCACATCAATGCTAACAATTGTTGTAATAGTAAAAAGCATTCCTCTATTAACTTCAACTTGCTTTGTAAAATCCAGTCTAAAATACACACTAGGATTCAAAAATAACCTTCAACTGCAAACAATAGAGAAGAAAGTTGTCTTTCCCTTCTCTCACTAATGATTGAAAGATATGGCATGTATAAGGAAGGCCTATGTTTCAGATTGGCCTTAATTGCTTTCGTTACTCTCTCTATGGCATCAAAAATATAACTTTTTTTTGGCTTTTCTTCACTATCAGCCAAGCAAAGTACCCTCACCAAAGGCTCACAAACTCGAATAACAAATTGACATTGAAACCAAAATTCTCTATCTTTTAGTATAATATTACAAGCCTCCACTCCAGCATTAGACCTAGCATGCTGAGATACAATCCACTTATCACTTATAAATATTTTTATTAAGTCTTTCTTCATCGAAACAAAAGACTGAAGCAATAAGAAATTTATGAAAAAAGTTGTCAAAGTAGGACGACACAAATTCTTACCATTGAGAAATTCCTTTCTCATCAAATTCAATACCCATGCACGATTATAAAAGAACTTTGTCACCTTTTTAGCTTTCTGCATAATCTCATCAATAATAGGAAAATACCTAAGATCCCCTATATTCTCCAACATTAAGTCAATGTAATTTGCATCACAAGGAGTCCAAAAAAATGAATTATACATATTCTGCAACCCTTTTCCTACCACTTTATAAGCAAAATCATTGTCAGTAATAAATTGAACATTGTTTTCCAACCCTACTTCATTCACAACTTCATCAAATATCATAAACAAGGTCTCAGTATTTCTAATAAGGAGATGCATCAATAGATTTCAAAAACATAGAGCCATTTGAAGAATAAACCAAAAAATTTATAATAGGCTCTTATCTCCTATTTGTCCAACCATCACACATGATTGGACATCCATAAGTACCCTAATTCACTCTTTTCTCAGCCAAATAACTTCTAATTTAAAAAACAGTACAACTCAAAAGTTTACCTCTTAAGTCATCAATTGAAGGACCTTTGTATACTAGACTATAAGAGGCTTTGCATCCATCATAGGTTGATAATAATAAGACTCAAAAGCATTGAATGATGAACCTGTATAATATCATCATCTACGTACTTCCATATCGACATTGTGAGCCGCATCTCTTGATTGCATTGCACTACGAATTGAAGGTTAAGCTTTAGGAGTTGTTTGTGGTGCACAGAAACTAGTCACTTGCCTTCTTCTCTTCCTCAAATCAGATTCAGTTACTTCTTATTGAGCCTGAGATGGAACACTACCAGTACCACTATCACCACTACCACTACCACTTCTACTTTTAACATTTCCAAAATCACCACGAAAATTAGAAAACAAACTTCCACTACCAATTTCAAATTCAACCTTTCCCTTCTATCTCTCTCATTTTGATATTCATCAAGCAATGTTTTCATCTGTCACTTCACATCATGACTTACTTTTTTACAGGGTTCTATATCTCCTTTAACCGTATCTAAATGTTTTTTTTTAATCAGGTGATTCCTCCACTTTTCAAATTCTTGTTACAAAACAAGCAAATGGTATAGTTCCTCATATCGGGAACCAATGCAGCATGAGCCCAAACTGGATCATTGTATCTTCCTAAAGTGGGTTGATCAGACTTGAACTTTCTTCCATTTATGTGTACACATAAAGATAAATAACACATAATTTCAGTATACAATATGCATATCCATCTTATATAATATAACTCATTCTGTACGATAACATTACACACAATTAAATTTCATGGAACACAATTCACTATAAGTCAAAAGCTAACAATTCAAAACATTCAACATATATAATAACACAAAACATACATTAACAATTTCTATTTTCAACAATTCTCAATCCCAACAATCACAAAAGAATCATAATTCCATTTTCATTTCCTTACATTTACAATAATTTCCAATTCCAACAATCACAAAACAATTATAATTCCATTTCCATTTCCAACAATTTCCAATTCCAACAATCACAAAACAATCATAATTCTATTTCCATTTCTAACAATTTCCAATTCCAACAATCATAATTCCATTTCCATTTCCATTTCCTTATATTTACAACAATTTCCAATTCCAACAATCACAAAACAATCATAATTCCATTTCTATTTTCATCAATTTCTAATTCCAACAATCATAATTCCATTTCCATTTCCAACAATCACAAAACATTTATAATTCTATTTCCTTTTCCAACAATTTCCAATTCCATTTCCAACAATCACAAAACATTCATAATTCCATTTCCATTTCCAATAATCACATTACATTCATAAACCAATTTCCAATTATAACAATTTTCAACAATTTCCATTTCCAATAATCACAAAATATTCATAATTCCAATTGAATTTCCAACAATTTCAAACAATTTCTAATTCCATTTCCAACAATTATCAACAATTTCCAACTCCATTTCCAACAATCACAATACATTCATAAATCAATTTCGATTTCTAACAATTTCCATTTCCAACTTCCACAAATCATACATAAACAATTTCCATTTCCAACAATTTCAATTCAAAGTTACAAAAATGAGGATCAAGTTGAAGGGTATGATATGATTTACATAACTACCAAATAATGAATGACATATCTTATACAATTGTTCGTACACTTATATTCATAACATGATGATCAACTAGAAAGATATTTATAACATGAGGATCAAGTTGAAGGATATAGCTTCTTTGGAAATATTTTTTTCTTATTTAAAGCTTTGAATCTTCTTTTCATTTCTAACAAACCATAATATTATATACACCATTTTATATTTCGTTCTTAAATATATATGTTGCTTTTACAATTTTTAATTGACATTAATAAGTGTAATTATAAATGATTGGAATCTACAAGTTTACAAAATATTCACAATTTGACAACAAAAAGTTTTTTTCAGATACATTTATTACACCACTACTTTGTACTTTCACACATTACCAATTATAAATATTTATGATACCCTACACATATATATTATAAAATAATTAAAATTCAACATATTTTATACTCAATTAATTATTTACCCAAAACTAATATCCAAATAAGCAAATACTATCATTAACTACAACCGAATTATTATTAATTTCCAGTTGCATAATTTTATACTCAACTAATTATTTACCTAAATTCAATACCCAAATATTAAAAATAAATTATCATTTCACAAATATTAACTATGTGTCAATTAATGATTTAAGTTTTTACAATTTTACATTTAGGTTTAAATGTTGATTACCAACGTTGATTACCAACTTTCAATTTTGACAATCAACATTGTTAAGCCGTGCATAATACATACTTATCATTCATCCAAAAACTTACCATAAATATAAACTTAAACCATTCTTTAATTCTTTATAACCAATACATCATTCACCATGAATTCAACTCCATTTCCATTTCCAAAATTCCAAATGAAAATACCGTAATCACTAATTTCCATTTCCAAATTCATTCAATATTTCCATTTCTAAATTTCAACAATTCAACTCCATTTCTACTCCACAATACCACAACCGACCAGGTACACGCAAAACATACATTTCTAAAAACGTCCATCTTCCAAAATTTCCACAAATCTAACATCCAGTCTAATTATCTAACACAATAAATAATGCAATTAAGATTTTATTAGGAAAATATTTGATAACTCAAAAAACAAACCCTAAAAAATTTTACAAGCTTTGGGTCTTCGGGTTGGTGTCGGTTGGGTTTTCTGGTCGGGCCTTCACTGACGAGTCAGACCACTTTAAGTCGCGTAGATCAGCGATGCGACACTGCGACGATCTCTTCTCCTTTAGATGTGCTGTGCTGATGACGGTGGTGTCTTCAAGGGACGCGAAGAAGCAGCTAGCTGAGGGATAATCTCTATCCTCTAATGTTGGCGTGGATCCGAGAGGATGAGGGCGTGAGGATCTCTAACTGCCGGACCACTCACCAGTCAGAGATAAAGACAACAAAGAGAGAGAGAGAGAACGTGGTGGTGAAAGCGAAAGAAACAAAAAATGAGAATGTGGAGACTGGACTCTGGATTTGGAGGCAGAGAAGAAGACGAAGGGATGGACGGAGAAGGAGAAGAAGGCGATGGAGAAGGAGAAGGGCGAGCGAGAAGGTTCGAGAGATTTGACCGTTTGAAGGAGCAAGCGGTGTCTGGAGGGGGTGTTTGGTAGATTTAGGTTAAATTGTTTAAAGTTGCAAAGAACTCTTTAGGGTTTCCAGATTTTATATGGTACCGATTGGTATGTGCTGGTATTTTGCGTACCGACCGGTACCATAATAATTGATACTGATCTGTTCCGCGGTCAGTACAGTACGTATCGACTGGTACAGAACGATATCCGTAAGTTTGATTATAGTTACTGCTATAATATAAGTTTGAATATCTTACATTAATTTATTGTAATCACAATCATATGTTATTTAACTACGCTTGCATCATTTGTAATTAACGTGATAACTAATAAGTGTCGTTTACACTTTAAAATCTTTATTGGTTTTATGTTGGAATTGAGGTAACAAAAAAAATTGATAACAGCAATGGCACATTCAACCGATGACCTAAAATTCGAATCAGAAATGGACAGTCCCTAGAAATATCGAATCCAATTAACATCCATCATGTAGCATTCCTTTTGTTTTCGTCTTCATTCTGGCCAAAAATGTTATGTCCACACAATCTTCATAGTTCCTGGCGCAACCAAATATAATGCGATTGTCATGTATTTTACTGGCTCCTTATATTTTAAGTGCGGTTCACTAGACTCTTCTTAAATGGCTTCGCCACTGGTTGAGAACAATATGAAGAGTTCCTAGCTAGGAACATATGACAATTCTACATTCTCAATACTTACACATTGACATTTCTAAATGCTTGCATATTTACATTCTGTGTAACCCTTAACTAACATCTCATATTAAGTTTAGTACGTAAAACTCAAATAACAAGTTCGCGTATTGAAATCATCATATAATCACACCATTACGAACATCTCATATTAATTTTAGTATGTAAAACTCAACTAACAAGTACGCATATTGAAATCTTCATTTGAGTTGATTATACAATGAACTCAAGTTGGCTGAAAATTTCATCAAATTTTAAGTTTTAATGTTTTAATATTAAATTAAAATTGAGTCAAAACAGATTCTTAATTTTAAAATTGGAATTTAATAAAAAAATTTATTTATTGATTTTAAGTTTTGGCTCTTTTTGCCGCTTCAAAGTATATACCAAATATGATGATTTTTGTCTAATTGAATAGAAAGTTAAGCGTACGACTTTTTGTTAAACACACATGCTTGCTGACCCGTCCATGGTTGAAGATTTGGTAAGTAGAAAAGTTGGATAGGTCTAGTCCAAAGACCAAAAAAATGTCATTCTTTTCTCCAGAAAGACAATGTAAGGCGGGACATGGATCACCCCGAGAACAAATTTTGATTTTGCTGTTGTCTTTCTGACAGCAAGGCTTGCTTGCTTAGCGAAACTCTGCATGTTACACTTATTTCAAGCATTTATGGCGAATACTTTATTACTTAAATCTAATAGTCTAGTCTCTGCATTTTCTTTATTTGTTTACCTTATCCGCTTTGAAGGAGATGATACCTCACCTTGATTTGTTATGTTAAATTACCTAGAATCAACAATTACGTCATTAAATTAAGAGGGCAATTTGAAATGAAATTTCATATCAATATTTTAAATTACAGAATACAATTGCGTCCATAATATTGAGAACACGTTAGAATAAATATTATTGCAATCTTGATAAAAATCATATCAAGATTTTAGATTGTGAAACACAATTATAGTTACTGCTATAATACTAAGTTTGAGTATCTTATAGTATTAATTTATTGTAATTACAATCATATGTTATTGAACTACACTTGCATCCTTTGTAATTAACTAATAAGTGTCGTTTACAGTTTAATTTCTTTATTGGTTTTATGTTGGAATTGGAGTAACAAAAATAATTGATGACAGCAATGGCACATTCAACCGATGACCTAAAATGCGAATCAGAAATGGACAGAGGGGTTCCTGCCTCTTGGGCCACATGCTTTCTATAAATGGACAGCGAGGACTGCGGTAGAGGTCCCGAGAAACACTTTATCGTTTGTTTTAACTTCTTTTTTTTTTAATTTTTTAAATACTAATTAATTAAATAATTATATTATAATTTTTTAATTAATGAAAATATAACTAATTAATTAAAAATAATTCATTCATTAATTACAATATTGTAATTAATTAATTAAAATATAATAAATTATAATATAATTAATTTAAATAAAATTATTAATTAATTACAATATAATTAATTAATTAATATATTTTAATGAATTAATTAAAATATAATTAATTAATTTATTAGAATATAATAAAATTTTATTTTTTAATATTTTTTACAATATAATGATAATAATAATCATTTATTTCTTTTAACTAATCATCGTAATTACAGTGATAATATTTTTTATTTTTTATTATATTTATATTTATTTTTTTATACAAAAGCTGCCCTTTAAGATATTACATAGTATTTCTCATTAATATAACAATTAATTCCTCTGGATTATTATTCTCGAACATTGTGTAGTTATCCATAATATACTCCCGTGGTGGACTCGCCAACTAAAACGTCGGCGAATGAGAGAGGTTGCAGAGCTGACTAAAACAACATTATATATAGATTTCTCATTAACAACTGATTCCTCCGCATTATTATCATCGATTATTGTGTAGTTATCCGTAATATACCTCCGTGGACTTGCCAAATTAAACGTCGGCGAATGAGAGAGGTTGCAGAGCTGACTAAAACAAAATTTTATATATTTCTCATTAATATAACATATTAATTCCTCCGCATTATTATCCTCGAATATTGTGTAGTTATCCATAATATATTCCGGGCAACTAAAACGTCGGTGAAGAAAGAGAGAGGTTGCAGAGCTGACTTAAACAAAATTTCCACTGATATTAACATAACACCAACAAAACGCTGTTTTAAGTTAATTAAGTGAAACTTCGTGCCGTCATGTTTTACCATGCATTCACTGCGTTTGATATTCGTGCTCGTTGGAGGATGGTTCAGGGAATTCTTTAGGACTTCAAGTGCTTTTATATGTTGAAGGTTTCGAGATCAAATTTTTACGAAAACATCTCATTTGAATTATTACGTATGAAGTATTAGTTATTATGTACTCCACAAAGTTTATTTAATATGCAATATTCAATTATAAATACAATAATTTTAACACTATTTAACCTTTTAACATTTTTTATTTAATACCTAATTTTAAATTTTTTTATTTAGTAACTAACTCTTAGAAATTTGTTTGTACAACTCAAGTCAAAATGCTATTGTTATTAGTTGTTAATTGATGTAATTAATAGATGGATACTCACGTAGTATTTGTTGTACACGCTGCATCAACTAAAAAACTAATAAAAATAATAATTTTTACTTAAATTGTATAAAATTTAAACCGTATGTCACTAAATTGAAAACGTTAAAATTTTAATTACTAAAAAAATTAAGAAGTAAAACACTTTAAAATTTGTTAGTTTTATAAGAATCTATTTAATACCTACACCGCTATATATCAATTGACACAAAAAAATTATTATGTCAAAAATAATATCTTATGTACAGTACAAGTTGTTTAATTGTCTAGTCTCTAACGATATCATTAGAGTCTATGTTGATTGCAAAATCAATTACTTGTTTTACGCTAAAAACTATAAGTATACGGGTTGTTACTTGTAGTAAAAAGCAGATATCGTCCCACAGAGATTGTGCTTAGGAACCACTTAATTCAGGTTGTGCTTTGTTTAAAACTCAAATTTGAATATTAAACTGAAAAGTAAACTAAATTAAACAAACCAACAACAATCGAATAATGTAATAATGGAAATTCATAAAGAGAATTAATCAAGTTATAGGAGAGGAGATTTTACTTATCATCAATGTTAATCTAACCCTTTATGTGTTTATGAGGTGTCAGTTCTAGATGATCGTAGGGTTGATTACTTTCTCTTAAGTTATAATCATTTCCTAAATTGCAAACCCTAATCAAATTATGGACTTGCAATCTCTGAATTCACAAATTACCTATAATTCTAATTAGTTCTAAAGCTCATTAATAAACAATCGAGTCTCGCACGGGATCTCTCTTCATGAAATTACCAACTAGATTGATTAAGTGGACAATTAGATTGCCTAACTCTCGTTAATCCAATCAAATTATTCACCCTCTCAGTTTATTACCGAAATATGCAAATACATTAATCAATCATAACACCCAACTCAAGTAAATACAAATCAACTAGATTAACATTACAAATAAGCAAAAATAAACACGACTGTGCCCTTGTGTTTTGGTTCGAGTCTCCTCTGAAACTCTTTTGAATTTCCTGAAACACTACCAAATTCATCACGACACCTCATATGTATATATAATTGAACCTCAAAAACATGTTCTAACCCAAAAACACTTAAAACACAAATGTTTATGAACTAACACAATTTTTAAGCTAAAAAATCAACTTAACCACTAAACACACATCAAATTACTTATAAAAATACAATTCAATCTATACTTATCAACATTCCTAAACTTAAACTCTTCCTTGTCCTCAAGCAAAGATCAAACACAACTAATAAGATTTTATCACTCCATTTTCATAAAAATTAAAGCATGCAATCCCTCAAACTTTGGTTCACTTAAGTGTCAAGCTACTACACACATCATGACTAATTTTCATTGGTGCACAACCCATGAAACTGTCACTTAAAGATAAGTATAAATTCAAAATGGACCTTCCTTACGAATTTCACTCATTTCTCTCAAGTGTTTGATGGTTAGTGTTTCACTCAAACTTCCTATAAGAAACCACACTATCATAGGCTTGCTAATATACCAATTCTTCTCCACAATGATTACATGCTAAGATAGATCAAAGGGGCTTTGTTTCGGGTTGTAATGTGGCTAGAGTTAAGGTGGGTTAAATAGGTTTTAGGGTTTTATCACAAGCATTTATAAACTACTAAGTGTACCAAAGGATGACAAGGATAAACTTCTAAGATATGCAAATATATAAGACTACTTCTTCGCACTTATTGTAGCTACTACATTTTACTCCTTTTTCTTTTCTTTTCTTTTCTTTTTATTTTGTTCTTTTCTCTTTGTTCTTTGTTTTTTTTTTCTCTTTTCTTCTTCTTTTTTTAATAAAAAAGAAACAATGGATAGGAAACAACAACTATATGCAATGTTCTATTAAATTGTGATTCTACACTAAGCCTTTGTTTGGATGGAAGGAAAGCAAGAGAAAAGAAAGGAAGAGAATTGTATTTTTCTTGGTTTCCATTGTTTGGACAAAAATAAGCAAAGGGAAAGTGAGGGAATGGAGAGGAATAGGAGAGAAATTCGGACCAAATGTATTTCCCACCAAATTGGTAGGAAAGGAGGAGAAATTCAAGACAAAGCAAGACAAAATAAGTAAATTACCATTGTATCCTTATTTAACAAAACATAAACAAGTTCTATAATCAAGGGCATAAAGGTCTATAAGTTTCAATTCCCTCCCTTGATAAATTAGGAAAACAAACAGGAGAAAGGAAATCCCATTTCTCTTCCATTTTTTTCTCTTCTTTTCCCCTCAATATTTCCTTTCCTTTCCCTTGTGCAAGTAAGGATCCAAACAAAGGCTAAAGTATCGCTATCACTCTATTAACTTGTGATTGGGTAAGCTAATGGGGTTTGTGGGTTTTAAAATTGGGTGATTTCAAGAAACAAAAGGTTAAAGGCTCAATAGGGCTAGCAAGGGATAATAAAAGGGTAGGTCATTTAAGCCAAAGGTTAAAATAAGAAGGCCTTAATCATTTCTATCTAGCATGCATCCAGTAGATTTAAACCGATTCAAAGCAAGTTCTGAAAGTAATTACCTAAGGAAGCATCACACAAACAAGGAAATGAAATGACTATAAAATGGAGTCATAAAGGTTCAATTCCTCACATAGGCTTAAATGAAAATCCATTATGTTTTTATACATTACCTCATTGTTCAAGTGTCAAGTTCTGAGTAAGCTGACGTGGCCAACTACTTTCATCACTCCATATGGTTTACTCTCCACTTAAGTAGCCTAATAGTTCACGTATGCATTTAATCTCATTCCAACTAGCATGATAAAATCTCAAGGCAACACATTCATCCTAAAGATTCAAATGTAAGGAAAATAACACACCTAATACTAACAACCTAACATGCATCCTAAATGACTTGCAAAAATGCAAACATAAATGCAAAGACTACCTCCCTACACTTGAACAAAACATTGTTCTCAATGTGAAAAGGAGAACACCCAAAACCAACAAACAACACAATGAAAAACAAAACACAAAAACACAAGAAGAATAATAATAAAAGAGATTAAGGGCAAGATGGGCTCAAGGCGGTGGGGTCAGCGGAGGCGGCACGTTTAGAAATTTGTATCTCAGGTAGGAAGGTAAGGGTTTTAGTTCTGTAGTAGGAGGCTTTATGTTAGACCCCGAATCTTTTTGCAAGCTAAGACTATTAAATGAGATTTTTTGATGATTATTCATGAGTAAAGAAATTAAAAACTCTTGAAATTGAAATGAAATGACAAAGATAGTTTGGTTACAAGATGGATTATATGTAAATTTTGGAAGTTAAAAGCTGGGAAATGTAAAGTTCATTGAATATGCTTTGTTGTTTTAGCCATAAGTTGATCTCTAGTCATCCAAATGAGATAATTTTTGATCTGGATTAAATTAGAGACATAAGGCTACAAGTTGCATGATGACATTGAGTTCTAATTCAATCCCTAAGGATGTCAATTTTCAGATGGAAGTCATGTGCAGGAAAATGTTGTA
>JANZLX010000006.1:27214610-27227506 GCA_025531955.1 Erythroxylum orinocense | reverse complement strand
TGGGTTGAGTCATAAAAAATGGATATGGATATGGGTTGAGTAAAACCCGAACCGAACCCTACCCATTGCCATCCCTATTCATGACTGAACTAAACATATATAGATTGACCATCTCTTCATTCGTGAAAAAGTGCAGTAAAACTTGATATCTACAGGATGTCAAAACAGGTGAACAATTTGGAGATATTTCCAGAAAAGCTCTATACGGTACTTGGGTAAATTATATTTGTAACAAGCTAGGCACGATGTTCTAATCTTGTGTTTCATAAATGAACTAAACATATTTAGAATGATTATCTCTTCATTCGTGAAAAAGTGCAGTAAAACTTGATACCTACATGATGTCAAAGCAGGTGAACAATTTGGGGATATTTCCAGAAAAGCTCTATCTTGGGTAAATTATATTTGTAACAAGCTAGGCATGATTAATATATATGCTCCAACTTAAGGGGGAGTATTACAAATTATGTAGATAAGAATATGTAGCTGATAGAATATTTTAAGGTTTAACTACAGGCTTGATTGTAGGGATCACATTCCCTAATTAGTGTTGATTTACTTGTACATATATATGTAACCTTATTCTGTACAAAATTTTACGAGAAATCAATACCTTTCCTCCTTTCATTACAGTAAAAATCAACAAAAGGTATTGTGTTATACTAAATTGCCACCTATTCCCATATTGATAAATCTCCATGGTTGCAATATATCTTCTTCTATGCATACAACATCACTAATCTCAATCTTTTGGTGCTTAGTTATTTTCCTCATCCTCGAATGTAACATAGCCAAATTTTACCATACTTCATTGTGCAATGCGCATTCAGAAATTCTACTCCAAATTAATTTTCTCAAATCCTGACGTGATACTCATGTCAACCTTTTCCTGGTAAAATTTTCCATGCCAATTTGCCTGCTAGAATCCTATGAGTTTTATTTTAGGTTCCTTCGTCATTAAATTAAAATTCTAACAAAATTATATGATATATATGAAACCCACTGAACTAACAATAACAAAGAATGCTAGTTAACAACCATCATAAACTTAATCCAAATGACACCATAGTCTATAGAGACATTTTTGTCAAAACATTGTTTCACAAACAAAATCTATCTTACAAAGGTGAAAAGGTTAGGCCTCCGAAAAGCAATGCAAATAGATGGTAAGATACACATGCTTAAGCATATTGTATAATATGTGCATTTACAAATGTGTTCAACTATTTTAATATGTAAGAAAAAACTTTGGTTGCAACACACATAAGTAATAGCCTTCAAAATGACATGCAATAAAATTATAAAAGTAACAAGAATAGTGATGGAGATTTTAGAATTTGGTGCAAAAAATTCCCAAAGTGACTACTTATTAGCTAGATTCAATTATACAAAAGGATGAGAATAGATAGAGAGAACTACACAACAACAGAGTAAAGATAGAGTTGATAAAATAAAGAATAGAAGGTCCAACAATTAGAAAAGGTGTTGATTGCGAAGCTAAGTTGTCAAAACATGAAGTTCCATATGTATGGAATAGATTGAAGTGTACTTTAACTACTGTGGCAAGAGGAATAAATATCAAATATATGGATTTTTTCTCACACCCATACCTTGCATTTGCCAAAGCTGTAGAAAGACCGACAAAACGTAACATACGCTCTGTTTGAGATGAAATGTATCTCATTCTTGAAACAATGACCTGGAACAACAAAGTTCTAAGGTTGAGATCACAAAGGAAATAAAGTAAATTTCATAAAAGATGAAATGAAGATCGGTTTTCTAAAGAAAGATGATCCAACAATGAAATGTCTTTGTTTGAAATAAGGCATTGCAATAGACATAATTCTCCAACTTAATTGATTGACTAAGTTTACCGACTTTTATCTAGAACAAGCCGTGTAAGAATTCAACAATGCAGGTTCTACTAAAATCACGTAAGGATAAACAAAAAGAGAATACAATCCAAAACTTTTCACTAGGAACAAAGTTTAATATTCACAATATATAAATATCATAATACCATCATAAACTTGTATAATTCCCTCTCGAAGCCTCTAAATTGTCCCGTTAGTATATCTAGTTCAACATGGTTATATCCATTCGCAATGATTCTAACATTCTATAATAACATAAAAAAATGTCGCATTTCACAACAAATTGTATCTTTGAATGAAACTAGATAATCAACGATTATAGAATTATGTACTTGCATTACAGATAAATTATAAGTTGTATGATTTTGAATGAGGAAATAATTACGTTGCAAGGTGTTCTCTTCGGCATACACAAAACTCAGCTAATTTCCACCTTGCTATTCATCTAATAATGAAGATACTAAATAGAGCTTGAACTGTCACTTTTGCGATCTAACTTGAGTGCACAATTTTTAGTTTTTATAATATATTGATACAAAAATATGCACAAGTTTAATACTATATAATTCTAATTTCATAGCAAAGTGCTTTTCTACATTAAGAGGAAAGATATAGAGTTATACAAAAAAACGGACAAGTCCATTAACTTTAAGAAGTCATAAGTTACTCTAGAAAAAGGAAATCTTGGTGATTCTAAAAACTTGTTTTGCAAGTAATGTTTAATTTGAGAAAAAAAAAATTCACAATGTTATTTTACTCAAATGCAATAAATACTAGAAATTTGGGTATATTCATTAGTCAAATTTTGACCTTGTTGGTTATGTGATTTGCAACTTATAAACATAAAGCCAATCCATTCCAATTCTTTCATAAGTAGATGTGTAAACAAATTTCCTGCTGAATTTTTTGTTAAATAGTTAATTACACTAAGCCTCTTTGCAGTTTTTTCAAAAAGTCCCCTATTGTTAAATAATCAGTCACATAGGCAAAATTCAATCTATAGGGAGCTTTTTGACAAACATATATAGAAGGACTTTATGTAATTAACCTTTAGGTAAAAAAAAATTGAAATTAAAAATATAAAATATGTGCTTTTTTCTTAAAAATAAGGAACTCCTCTTTTAGTATAGGCAAAAGTGAACATTCATAAGACATCTTAATTTATATCTCTATAGCCAATGTTGGTTCCCTATCCCCAAGCTAGAATCATCCATGACTAAATCACACTCTTAATTGTTGTGAGGTAGAGCCTAAACTCTACTATCAAATGGGTCCTCCAATTCTTATTACTAAATCATGTAAAAATAGAGTGCTCAATATAAGGAGCCATTTTCGAAAAGTGATCAATAAGCTTATGATGTAGGTTGGCAGGTTAAATGACCAATGACAAGCCCATACCATTATCATAAAAGCATTTTGCTATAATGCATTCACATTTGGATGCTCTTATAATGTTGTTCATCAATCACTAATTGCTACAAAATTGATTCAACATCTTAAGATGCTTTGCTCTTACAAATGTTTGCAAACTTCTAGTAAGAAATACCTCAAGAATTGGTCCACGATCAGCTCCCAGCAAGTGAATCTCATCTAAGATCATGAGTCCAACCTATTAAGCAACATTTACAATTAGTGCATGCTGTGCATAAGGAAAAACATGAATAGTGACGCTAACTTTCCATAGTGAAAAAACAGCTAAATCTTACATAGATGTACCTTTTTTACATAATTTCTACTATGCCAATTTCGACTAATACCATCCCACTTCTCAGGTGTAGAGATAATGATATCCGCTGACAAAAGGGCTGTTAAGTCTGGTGTATAATCTCCTGTCATTTCAACCTGGTAAACATTCTTTTGATTTAGTAGAATTTCATGGTGCACACATACATACAAACACGTGAGCACAAAAATAGAACTGAGAGGACTGAGAGCACTAATATACAAAAATCTTTTATCAATATATTGGAGTACCATCTTTTTTCCTAGATGGGAGACTAGACCCTTTCTCCAATCGTGCATTCTTTCTCGAACAATAGCCTTCAATGGTGCAATGTAAATAACCTGCATTAAATACATGAAAATGAGATAAGAGAGGGACGCAAAGGTTGTAGAATCAAATGTTCAACTGACACAAGAAAGCAAACTGAGCAATATAACAAGAGAAAGTCAGTATCAGACCAACTCAAAATGCAGTTTTTTTTTTTTCTAATTGATTTATGCCCTAGTATTTAACCTAAGAAATCTATGGTGAAGCATAACATTAATCATAATTCATTGTTTCCTAGTTCAGTTTCCTTTCATATTCCAAAATTAGCATATAATTTGGTTTTCATTATCAACAGTATCTCCGAAAATCCTGATTCATCTTTTCCAAGGCACTTGTTTCAGTTAGAATTGCCATCTGCTGGATACAAAATCTGGTCACTGCATGTTTTCATTTTTATTTCTTGAATACAACTTCTTCTAACAGCTAAATTGTTCTGTATTGGCAGGGAATCAGAAAAAATACCTTCATATCAGGCTGAGTATTGAAGAGGCGAAGCATTGCAAGTTCCGCAGATATAGTCTTCCCACTTCCAGTGGGAGCTCCTAATAAAACATTGTTGTCTGTGTGATATAATACATGAAAAATCTGCAGTTCCAAAATAAAAGCATTATATGATGTGTGCAAAGTGAAAAGAGAAAAGAAAATTAAATTTATTAAACCATACCTGTGTTTGTATAGGATTGAAATGGGAAAACTTGTACAAGGCTTCATAAGTACTGTTTCCGAGTGAAGTAATAGGAAGAGGCTTTAGATCTAGAAGCTCCGTGTGAGAGGTACGAGCCTAAACCAAGAATAATATTTCATAAGACCTTAGAAGGAAAACAGTGACATACCAAACTGAAAAGGTAAATCACTCAACATTCTCCAAAATAAATCAGAATAAGAGAATGCACCTCAGGCAGTGCTAAGTTATGAAATGATATAGTGTAGAAGGCTTCTGTGTGCAACCAAGAATCAGAAACAGCACGAATGTAGTATTGTGCTGGATGTGGTTCGAATATTGGCACAGTGAAGGAAAGTTTTTGAGGTTCCCCGCGAGCCATCTTCTTTGTAAGAGTGAAAAGCTCTGAATGGTAGATGTGGTCATTTTCTGAGTCCTGATAACGAGACCGATGCTCTAGTTATAGATTATCCAAAATAGGCACCTTATTTTTAACAGATGTAAATAATTTCTGAAGCCATGGCCCCTGGCTCCAAAACTGACACTATAATCATGTAAAAAACTCGTAAGAAATCAAAATTTTAGAAATGATCATGAGTTTCACGTAGGGATACAAATGAAATCACTAAGTAAATGAAAATCCTTGGTACGTTGATATTGGTACTTCCTATGTGTTTTATAACTACAAGAGGAAACCTTCTTATATTCAACTGCAACAGCTCAAGTATAAGAGCAAAACTAGGAAGGGAGGGGAAAAACACAAAAACGGGATGCTTAAATGGGAGCAAAATGAACCTGCATTACCAAATCTCTGAGTCTCAACATAAAAGGAGAAGAGGATCACTGTAGCAAAGTCAAACTAGCTTGGAAGTTCAAACTAAGATTAAGATAATTCAGTAATATCATTTATTACATATTCCTATATACGAAGCGCCAGGTGTAGAATTTATAATTAACATACTAAGTAGCACTTAAGATGGCACAGATCACTATTAATTGCTAATAAGCACACTGTTCATAAAAACATATTCAGCACACCTCTATGACACATAAAGGCAAACTTATACTTTTAAAAAGTCAACATTAGACCTGAAAGCTTTCTGCACGTTTTAGGTAAATTCTTTTTCACAAAACTAGAAAAAAGATAATTTCACATCCAATATTGCTTCTTTAACATGCGAGTAATAGTAGATACCTCAACAAGAATCCACCAACGTTGTGCAGCACCATGGAAACGGTCTTTCCATGAGAAATTTGGAGTTATGATCAAATCCACCTAAAAGTTCAATATCAGCAAGAGGATCCTCAACTTCTCAATTTGCAATGATCAAGAGAAAATATTTTTGTGAAGACATCAAATCATTACCTTCAAAACAGTTCTGGTGATTGGACTTACAGTTGCTGATAACTGAATTGATGGAAAATAACCTATGTATTGTTTAACCAACTTCAGAGGCAGTAGCCCAAGCCAAACACCACAAAAAGAGAAAAAAGAAAGAAAACGAAGTGATTACAATCACAGATGTCCAAGTGAATATAGTGAAATACTAAGGAGTTAAAAACTCAGTGTAATATATATACCTTTCCTCCATGTGCATATCGAATAAGAGCTCCAATATCCTTTTCCTCCATCTCAAGCAGATGATCTAGGTCCACCCCTTGTTCTTCAAGCTTCCGCAATATCTAAGCCAGTTAAGATATAGAATTATACATGCGCTCTACGTAAACATCAAGTAAAAGAACAATAAAAATATGCTAGACCAACTTCTGCTGAAAGATCCTTGTCAAATTGTCTAAGGGGGTGTTGATGAGGCCAAATTTGGCGATCAACAGCCTTGCAATATTCCAACATGAATAATGACATCTCAGACCATCCTCTCCGTAAGCAAATTTCAAATAATGCCCGCATTATGCGAGCCAGGCTTGCACTTATATATGCAGCATCAGAGACCAGAGAAAATGTATCAATTGAACCATGGGAGATGTACAACTGCAAATTCATTTAAACAGCATATTAGGCATTTACTGTTTCCATACTTTGACTCGGTATAGACGAAGTGTCAGTTATTAAGCAAAGGACCAAAAACCTGGATAAGAATTGAAATCTTTCCATATTTGTTTGAAGGACCACCCTTGACTTCTAAAGGACATGAAGTGCGCAATAACATCTCTAGCTCATTCTGCTCCTCTTCTCGAACAACAATATTCTCAAATTCAGAAGAGTGGGCAACCATATCAATTACCTACAACAAAGTGAAAATGCACCAAGATAATTGTGAAGATACTAACATAATATAATTTAAGTCCGTGATTGCAATAAATTTTCCAGTCAAATCATCTAGAAAGTACCTAGCTGATTAATATATGAGAAAAACTTCTACATGATAAAAATGGAGATGTCAATGCTATAAAGAATAACCTCACTATCATTCATGTAGTGTCTCAACATTTCATTGTAAGTTTCAACACTTGAGTAGTGGATATAGAAGTGGCTTGCAATACGACCAAGCTCTGTACAATAAAAATTGCCACTTTTCTCATCAAACCGCATCATTTTCGCTTTATCAAGAGCACGTGCAGCATCTGCTACGAGAGCTCGTTGCTTTAAACTCAAAGAGGGATCCGCCATCACCTACCAAACACATATAAACCATATGAATAACCTAGTTATTAAACAACATACACATAACTGATTAAATCTAGAATGCTGTAATATTCCAGTTTTTGAACCCCAAAAAGTGCAGGTTGAAGAAAATAAGGAAAACCTTTGGCTGCAAATCAAGAAAGATTGATTTATAATCCTGTTCACATTACTGCAACTTTTTAAGCATGGGGAGTCAAATGCATCTTTTATTGCCAGACATAAATAGCCATACTATACCTCATCCCATCCAATACCATATGCCAAAGGATTCTGCCTCATCCTGATAGCAAGATACGTATAGCCAAGCCAAGCACAAGCTTCTTTAACATTAGTAACAGTACCCAATGCCACCTCTGCATTTAGATTGTCTTTCAAGGAGCCAATAAACTGCAAACACAAAGGAAAAATCACGAATTAAAATGTAAACCAACTATCATCTGCATATAGCAGTTATTGCAAAGATGCAGCAGCAATTAACCTACAATCTGAAGAAAAACAAAAGATAGATACTCGCAACAGGATTACAGAAAGTTAATTTCTTAATACAAATGATAACAAAAAATCCTCTGAACATCTAAACTCAACAAGACCAGAGAGAAAATGGTCAGATGATCCAACAGTGATACATATTGCAAGTTGATATTGAGATAAGTATATTTTTAATCCTCCTACTAACTATATTTTTAATCCTCCTACTATAGGCAATTTCCTATTTTCAGCACCCCTACCTTATCTTTGAGTCTCCAACGTTGACATTTTTCCTATTTCAGTCCTGTTCATTAACTCCCTTAATAGAAGTGCATATGTAGCAATCCATATCATCAAATAAATGACTTGGAAGCCACCTGGATTTTCCACTAACCACATTTAAAAGGCCTTGCACACCATCGTCGAAAGCTCCCATTGTAGTCACTTTCTGAACGTCTCCGGATACACACATTACACCCTATACTCCTCTTCCTCCTACCAACCACCAACACCCTCACCGAACCCCTCTTGCCGCCACTAGACACCACCCTTCCCTCCGCAAATATCACTTCCATATCTTTGTCCACCAATCCTAGCACTTACCGAAATATTACACAACCAAAGCCAACTTCACAGCCATCACCACCCCCAACCACCACTATTTCAAGTAGAAGATACTCAACTCCACCACAAAAACCAAATAGAAAACATGATTTCCAAGCTGGAAATGGAAGACATCTATTCCTCAACTTGAGGGGGAGTGTTGAGTAGTATATTAGCTATAAACTTGTTTAGGAAACTCAATTTCTTGGTACTTCAAAGATTGTGGGATCCTAAGTATTCCTTCCCAAGGAAAGTGTGGAAAAGAAATTATAATCCTAGGAAATTGTTTTCTTTACCTAGGAAAGTTGAATCCTATGAAACTGTTTTCTTTTCCAAGGAGAATGTAGAATTATAAGAGATTGATTCATATTTTTCTCCTACACTAAGATGTATATAACCATATAATTCTAATTCAATTGTCAGAAGACAATTCATTTCCCTTCAATTTTGCGTCAATATATGTAATACCTTTCCTCCACAATTATGAAGTCTCAATTAAATTCTATGTATGACTTGGGAACAAAGAGGAGTTCAAGACAAATAATCCAAAACATGAAATGATTGAAACGGAAATGTGACAAGTTGGGACCACGTACTTTCACAATTAGTGCAACACATCTCAAATAAATTCTGTGCATGACTTGGGAACAAAGAGGAGTTCAAGACAAATAATCCAAAACATGAAATGATTGAAATGGAAATGTGACAAGTTGGGACCTAGTACTTTCTCAATTAGTGCAACACATCCCAAATAGCTTTCCAGTACAATAACTCATTCAACTTGTACCATCACATGGCACACGAACAAAATTGATCAAGAATCTGTACTTACAAAAGCAGCATAACTTTAACTAATAATCAAGATCAAAATGGCTATTACAATTGCAACACATCTAATATCATCTGCCACGTTAAAATTAAAAAACATAAATCCATATTACAGGTAAGCAACATGTACATTGCTGTAGTAGAAAAGCTAAATAAGGTTGTAGACATCCAGGTAAAGCTAGGCCTAGTTCAAAATCTGAACATATGACAATAATTTCATATAATGCAACACTTAGTCAAGTAAACTATAAGATTCTGAAACACATTAGGCTTCTAAATTGATAGACACCATGAAATTTTTGGCATTGAATACTAAAACAAAATTGAGAACAATAATCTTGTTTAAAAGGTACGAAAAACAACTACTCTAACAACCATGTCCCAAGTCAAACAAAAAATAGCAACCTGACTTTCTATCGGAAGTTGGCTTGTCAGCAACCTTAAATAGTACGCTAACTTATCATGAGATGTGATTATAATGCCTTCACCACTCTTGTCAAATTGAGGCCTCCCAGCCCTTCCAAAGATCTGTTGCAATTAGACAAAAGAATAGTAGCCATTAAATGAACAAGGGAGCCACTTCCATGTTTCGAGACATATATAGAGTCTAACCTGCATAACATCAAGCATCCCTAGGTCACGCCATCCACCAGCCTTTGGATCATACAATTGGGTTCCCTGAAGAGTGACAAAAATGTTGGACTTACAGCAAGAAAAGGAAATAAACTAAAGACATCTCAAAAAAATTTAGAAAAAAATTAAAAAAAATATGGAAGAAAAATGTTTCATTTGAAAGATTTGAGATTCTACAGCATTTTTTATATGGCATTACAATTTCAATGCTATAGTTGCTAGTTAGGTTCAGTTGTAAATTTTGATCATTTTATAGCATTACTCTGAGAAAGATAATTCATGCACGTTTTCTTTGAGGCAAACTATAAGCACATATCAAAAAACCAGTCCCTTTGGAAAACAAAAGCCAGGGGAAACTATTCAGTTGGACCACTTAAGCAAACAACCAGCCCTGTTGCAAACAAAGAAACTGGCTGTCATAATAACACATAAATAATCGGCGGCCCAAGGAATCAAGAGAACACAAACAGTTCAAACAATCAGGTTTCAGTTTTAATTCTTTTAAGAATTCATTCAAGTCTTTCAGTTTTATAAAACCATGTTTTCTCCCATGATAACTTTTGACAAAACTTTAATGACTTTTAAAAGGTTATCCAAGTTCTTCAACTCATTAATTCGATATAAATATGACTAATTAATTGCATTAAAAGCTTTAATCTTACTTTTAATATATCTAGTCTTCGGTATGATATTTGGCACAATTAAATAAATAATAATAATAATCATCATTTTTTCTACAATTTCTCAACTAGAAGTTACATATTACAACATAGTTTGTAACTATAATGTTAACATTCCACCCTCTCCTTAGCCCATTCCGTTTAGGCCCATTAGGGTGTATACCCATAGGAACAAGGGGGGACAGGATAGTGAGAAAAGGGCTGCCATGTAGGCAAGGTAGTTAGGAGGGAGTGAGGCAGTTATGGAGAGAGAGAGTAGGGAATATTAGTAGGGGAATGAGTAGAGGATCGGTGTCTAACATTTTGTTAGGAAATTGGCCTGGATTACCAGGAGGGGGAGCTTGCTCCAGCAGTGTCCTATCTGTGTACCGATTATTACAATCAATACAAAGCAATCTCTATAGAGGTTCCTAACAATTTGGTGCTTTCATTGAGAGGTTGAGTGAGAAGGATAGAGATTGTATGCAAACGAGAATGGAGTCTAGAATGTCTGCTTTGGAAGCCTCTTTTCGGAGACAAGAGTCGTCGTTGCTAGCTCAGGAAGCGATGGTGAAGTCCCATGATGCTGCACTGAAGGACCTCAGGTCGCAGCTTAGTAAGTTGATGGTTGGAGTAGAAACCTTGACTAAGACCCAGAGCCAACTTCAGTAGGAGCTGAGGGAAGGATTCCAAGCTCTCAAGATCAGAAACACAGGAAAACAGAGCATGGGAGAAGGTGGAGGTGGGTCACCGGAGTTGACTCACCTCGCTTCTTCTTCTTCGGGGGAACGACCACACCACCGGGACGAACCTAATAACCAGGAGAGCCGACCCTTACCTGCGGTAGGGGAGCGAGCTTGGGAGGAGTTCCGCAATACAGCACGGAGAGTCGAGCTCCCTTCATTCCATGGAGTGGACCCATTTGCTTGGGTCGTGCGGGCTGAGTCCTACTTTTCGATTCACGATATCCCAGCTGAGTTGAGACTGCCGATGGTGCAGATATGTATGGAAGGGGCGACGTTATACTGGTTCAAGTCGATTCGAGAGCTGGAACCGTGCATGTCATGGGAACGTTTCAAGCATTCGTTGTTTGATCGTTATGGTGAAAGGGATGAGGGGCATCCAATAGAACTGATGAAGTCGATGGTTCAACGTGGATCGGTGGATTGTTATATCGAAGATTTTGAGAAGGTAACTTCGAGAATCACTCACTTGCCCGAAGAGTGGTTCATGAGTTGTTTTATGGGTGGGCTTCGGGAGGAGATAAGGAACAGGGTCAGGACCCATGACCCGACGAACAGAACCCGCCTCCTTTTGGTGGCGCGTAAAGTGGAACGAGAGTTGATCGGAGAGGGGATTATCCGACACAGTGAATCGAAGCATCGCCCTGGAGGTCCTCCTGCAGGGTACGGTTTTCGAACGGGGGTTACCAACTTTCAACGGCAAGGAACAGTTGGAAACACACCGGCGAATGTCAAAGGTGAGGGAAGGGAGTTCGCCAACAAGGCCCGCACTGCGCCAGCTGGAGACGGACGACAGAACAACTCAAGGTCGAAGGGGACTCGGAGCTTGTCGTATGAGCAGCTGATGGAGAGGAGGGCAAAGGGGTTGTGCTTCAAGTGTGGTCAAACCTACGGCCCACTTCATCAATGCCCCGATAAGGAATACAAGCTGACTATCTGGGAAGGGGAAGCCGAAGCTGTAGTAGAAATCGTGGAAGGAGCTGCTGAGAGGGACAAGAAGATTCAGGAGGATCGGGAATTGATCTGTAATCTGGTCGAGTGCAGGGAAATGGGCAGAGAACCATCTTCATCTTCGAAGATCATGGTGATGACGGGTAAGTTGAATGAAATGCCGATCTTGATTATGATAGACAGTGGAGTCACAATTTTGTGTCTAGTACCTTGGTTAAGGCTATGGGAATTCCTACCACCCAAACTCAGACTTTCGGTGTCAGGCTAGGGGATGGACACCGAACCTTTTCACAAGGAGTCTGTAAGGGAGTCCAGTTGGAAGTGAATGGAGCAGAGTTTACGGTGGATGCTTATGTTTTTAACACAGGGGGGCCTGATTTAATTTTGGGAATTGCTTGGCTGGAGACTTTAGGGGTGGTCAGGGTGGATTGGAAGAGAATGTCCATGACATTTGACCAGAGGGGGATAGAGGTCACCTTACAGGGGTCCACAAGGCAAGCCCCTATTCCTTATGCCTTACAACAGATGTTTAAACGGGAGGAAGTAGAGGTTGAAGGTCTATTCTGGTCCATGGGTGTGAAGGAGGTTACAGCCGAGGGGAGGGGACACTTGGAGTCCACCCAATAGCAGGCTTTATAGTCTGTCATATCCAGGTTTGATGAAGTGTTTCAGCCTATCAAAGGGTTACCACCCAAGAGGATTAGTGATCATGCAATTGTGTTGAAGGAGGGGGCCGAACCAGTTAGTGTCCGACCTTATAGACATGCACATCACCACAAAAA
>JANZLX010000006.1:27202838-27214510 GCA_025531955.1 Erythroxylum orinocense | reverse complement strand
ATTTTTATTTTCAATTTTTTATTAGAAATCTCAACCAAACAGGTTTTTGTTTTCAGTTTTTATATTGCAAATCTCAAACAGGTTTTCGTTTTTAAAAAAAAAATAGAAACTAAAAACAGGAAACAGAAATCAAAAACAACTACAGAAAAACAAAAGTGGAACCAAACAACCCCTAAATATCACATGATAATATTGCCATACCTAAGGAGATTTTTTCTTCTTGCCCATGAATTAACCAATATTGATAATAAAAGGGTAACACTTTAGACCTTTTGACAATCACATAAAGCCTGAATTTATAGTCTCAAAGTTCCAACTTTAAATATATGCAAGATACTCTGATACATATGATTCAACATAAACATATCGTGTTATCCATCAGCTAAAGTAAATTTTAAAATTTCTTCAAATTCCTAGTCTTTATCAAGTGTTTTAAATGAAACATAGTGATTCTGGAAACTTCATATTGATAGAATTATTTAAAATTCATATAAATAAGCTAAATAGTCTTTTTATATTAAATTAAGTCCTCATTTATTTGTTTGATGTGATTCCTTATTTTTTAATCTTTCAAATTTTATTTTTGTTACACAAATGAATTAATCCACTTCAATTCCATGTCATATTGACCCTCTATCTTCCTTATGGCAAGGTCATTGGTCAACCTTTAAATTTCAAACATGGAGTAACCAAACATGTGTATTATGAGTAAAAGTGAGACTATGTTATCCAGTAAAATAGATTTAGCGTAGGCTTTCTGATTTGCAAGGAAAAGTAGGATATGTAGGTTAAAAAACAGATAGAAAAGGAGAAGAGAGAATAGGAAAGACGGAAGCACAAACCTTGATCACAACTGTATGTGCAGGTAGGTTTACGCCCCATGCTAAAGTTGCTGTGCAAACTAGTATCTGGAACAGCAATATATCTAACTTCAGAAAAGACACCAAGTCAACATGTTAAACAGGTTAATCTGAGCACTTTTACCTTCAAGAGTCCATCAGAGAAGAGGCGCTCAGTCAGGCCTCTATCTGCACGTAGCATCCCTGCGTGATGAACACCTATTCCATATCCAAAAAGTTCGACTAGATCTTTGTTTCTAGACTTAACCACTTCTTTCTGAAATCACAAGTTAAGGAAATCAATGACCATGACATTTCCATAAGAAAATAAGTTCTATTCCTCACCTTGATTAGGCCAAATTGCGGATGTTCATCATTTTTTAAGAGCTCCAGACCATCATGCTTCTGAGCAAGTTCAACCTATTCAAAAAGATGGCTAAGATGCCTTAAAATGATGCAACAATAAATAGATAAAGATAAATAACATATTCTTTAGTGTTTTTATTAGTGTGTTGTCTCCCCAGGAGTTCTAGATATTCAAATATTTGTCCATAAGTGCAGGATCATTTTAACTGTAGTGTGTGTACATGAGTGAAAGATAGCCTCTTTCAGTAGCAGTAATACACCTACTAAAAGGCAGTTTATATAAATAGCAGGAATGCACCAACCAAAATTCCACATGTTTATTGATACCATCCTTGAAGATTGAATCGGCACCATCAATCTGTATAATTCTTGCCTATAAATATTCCGACTCCTTTGGGTCGAGGTAAAATTCAACACTTCACAATGTTATGTAGTATGTATTTTAGAATGATTATTACCAAGATCATAATATTTGATATGTCCAATATCACCAGAAGTCAACATTAATATCCTCAATGCCTCCAATATTAATGACCCGTTTGTGGTGCAAGTATGGGTATTGATATCCCTCGCCCATTCCCATGAGATAAGCGGGTGTCAAATAATCAATGGAAGATCATCAGAGAAAAGATAGTACTAAAACTATGCAGCAAAACAATGCGGCACAAATGGAAATAAGGAGATTAAGGAGCAGACAAGTTAGACCAATATATCGAAGCAAAACGCATAGAAGTTTACTTTTAATAAGCATGCAGAAAAAATGTACCAGCTTCTGAGCTGTTTTTGCCGTATCTTTTCGCGAATGAACAAACACCATGGCCTGATGACCCTGTCTCAACGAATCAATAACCTTAAACAAAAAGGTGTCATCAATTCATTATCCTCCATCTATAACACTGATTAATTGGTTAATAAACAGGAAGGATTCATGCAAACAGCTACCTTCTTATAGCAAATTTCATTCAGCAACTCATTACGAGCAGCAAAGTTATGCTCACTGATTCCAATATATTGTTGTGCAAGAGGTACAGGACGATAACTAGAATCAAAAAAGAAGAGGCCAGCCTCTGGATTCACTCTCAGAAATTGAGCAACCTTAAAAAGTCAATGTTAAAGATTTCAATTTCAAGTAAACCAGTTCATATGGATGAAAAGGTATGTGAATTATGCTGCAGTAAACACCTCCAAATAATTAGGTAGAGTGGCTGAAAGTCCCACAATGCGTATCATTGTCTGTGTTGACTCCACCTGTCACCCATTAGAAGGAATATGTGAATGACTCTTAGCTTGCCAATCTTTCACGTGCATAAATCAAGTTGTCATGTAAGAAGTAACATCACTATGAAGACATTAGGGAAAACCAATTTCAGCATGGATAGAACAACTAAATGATAAAATGCTGAAGAGATTAGGTTTGAATTCCACCATACAGATAACTCAGCAAGAGCTTACCTGACGTAGGGTCCTAGCTACTAGTGCTTCTATTACAGGACCTCTATCATCGTTTAAAAGGTGCACTTCATCAATTATTAAGAGCTTCACCAGCATTGAAAGTGACATGTCACTGCTTTTGCGAGTAATGACATCCCATTTCTCAGGTGTTGTGACAATCATCTGATCAAATTAATTGCAAATTTAAATGATCAGTTCTTAGCACCACAGCACTAAAAGCATGCTTTAAACTGTCAAAAACAAGAAAATAAACAAGTATAACCTGTGTCTCTTCCAGTTCACTCTTAGAAAGTTGCATGTCCCCGGTAAGTTCTCTCACTGTCATATTCAATGGTAATAGTCGATGGCCAAATGTTGACGTGACCTCCGCAGCTAACGCCTACAGAAAGTACAAGAGATAAGCAATTCACCAAACATTACAACCAGCTCGCAACCAACAGGCTATATGTTGCCTGTACCTTCATAGGAGCAACATAAACTATCTTAAATTCATCTTTATGCAAGTAACCATCCCTGAAATGTTGTCCAATCTGAAAAACAGGAAAGGAAAACATGGTCAACTGCATAAATTCTTAATACATTCTATCAACACACCACCAGAAGCTATACTTTGTCCTTGGGACTACTAATTAGACCAAGATAACAAGCTTATATTTAACTGACAAACAACGAATCATTATCCCAAAAAGCTATGCAATCTAGATAAACTATCTTAAACAATAAAAAAGTACACAAGATGCTTCAGAGTGTTGAAAAAAAAAACTAAAAGAAATATGTTTTACTATACACATGGGAAATGCATAGTGATCATATGATGCACCTGTCGAATTGATTTGCCAACATCATGAGCTAAACTAAATACCACTAAGGGACAAACAAAAAATTTGCAAGTCAATCACTAAACTTTTGTTCGGGCATTTGGATTTTTTGAATTTGGAGCATATAACAGTATCACCAATTTTTTGCAATTTTGTTAATTTATTTAGATGTAAAAATTATGAAAATAGTCGATCATCAAAAATTATGCATATTTGCAGTAAGCTTGCTAATATTTTTCATATCCTTTGTAATAAGCTACGCAGTAGTTTACCCTCAATGCGGTGTCACCTGCAACGCTCCCCACACCATAATAGAAAGAAAGTTGTTACGTGCCTCGTATGAAAATGCATGACATAAAATAACACGGGTATAATTCCATCCTACAGAAACTAGGATGAGAGGAAGCCTTCAATTACACATTCGCAAGCACAAAATTCAACATACCTCATGTAAAATAGAGATCATTGCTATATTTGTTTTGCCAGCGCCAGTAGGTGCGCAAACCTGCAGAGAGGTTAAAGTTATAGATATCTTAAAATGTTCTTTCAGCCATAAGTTCAATGTATGGTCGGATGTCTCTTAAACCAACCAGAATTAAAGAATTATCTATTGCCAACGGATCAAATGACAATTCATCAACACTCTCTGACTTTCATTTTAGGCAGAGTGGGTTATTGAACAGAAACCTAAACTCACCATTCAACACATTTTCACTAAGAACTTAGCTGCACTAGTTCTCTTAGGAAATTGCATTTCCCTAGGTTATTTACCGCAAAAGCAGAAGACAGAAAACATTTGTTTCAAACCAATGACTTTGATAGACAAAATTGAAGATGAGAAATCAGGAACTTGTCTGCAAAATGTGCATGATGGCCTTTGCTGATAGAACCAAAGATAAAGGGAAGGAGTGGGGCAAAATAGAAGCTTGAATGGGTAAATCTATTAAGTTGGAACTGAAAAAGTTTCCACAAACATGCAACTCTTTCTTAATTATCAAATGTAAAATAACAAGCTCTTTAAAATTAGTAATACATGTCAACTTATGCTTCCTTCCTCTGTTATATATATAAGAGCTTAAATACAGTTTAAGTAACTCACAAGAATGTTTTCATTAGTGAAATAAACAGTCTGAAATATTCGGCTTTGAATACGATTCAGAGTTTTGTAGCCATGAAAAGCAGCTTGAGCAAAGTCATCTAACTCCTTTATCTCAATCTGACAACAAAATCCCAAAGAGAAACAGGTTATGGAAAATCCAGATAAACACAACGTAGCAAAGTGTCTACATTGCATTGCCAAAGCTACAATAGATGGGTTACACTGCCATCATACACTCATGTTCTGGAGTCATGTTCAGAAAGAAAGAAAGTGGAAAAGTGAGAGAGCAATATTGACAATTAAATAAAAAGTGGGCTTAAAATGGCCATTACTTATACTCGGATAATAAAACAATATTTACGACATGCAATTTCACGGCACAAACGTAACTCACTTCCTCCTCCTAAAAATCTCTGAAACAGTGAATTTGCATAATTTCCTAATATGACCAGAATTTTAGAGTGCAGTTTCTTGAATATGCCTCACTTCTACTAAATATCTCTGAAATATTAAATTTGCAGAACCATTCTAATGTCTTTTGTAAATTAAGACCAGAATTTTAGAGAGCAGTTTCTTCAAAGCCTATGCTTAAGTTGTTGGATGAGGTCCAGGACTAACTCAAATAACCCTTCAGGCCTTCACTCACAAAGTCCATTACGTTGAAACTGTGGAGAAAGCAAGGGCCATACAACATGTTATGTTACAATTACACTTAATCTTGACATAAATCAAAGGAAGTGCAGTTTGAGCTGGATATTGTCAATCATACAGGGACATCATTAGGAAATAATTCAACCATATAAAATCGATCATGAGCATATCAGAAAAGTGAAAACAATGTGAATGACTAAATCAGAGAAACAAAACCATAAGAAAACAGGAATAATTCATTTGTTATTGGGTGACACCATTCCCACACACCCCAACCCCTACTGCTCACCACAGACACATGCATATTTATCTATTTGTAGCTCAGGAGAAGGCTGCCATTATTGGAGGAAGAGGTTTAAACCTAGAAACACTTTGCCCAATAAATGAATAAGATATGAAACAAATAGGAATTTGGATTTCCAAAGGCAACATGATTGCAAAGCAAGTTCATTCCTAGTATATCACCAAAGATTTCTTGTGAGATTTGCAGCATCAAAATCATTCACAAGATTCACATCTTCAAGAACATTGTTGATAAAACTTATCACAAGAATTTATCATTTTCATTGACACATGTTTTTAAGCACTGTCTTTTCAAGCATAAATTATAGTAGAAGATTTCAAACTTATCAATATATTTACTGTCTTTAAATTTGTGAGTCAGCCAGTTGAATTTGGAAAGAACGAAAAACTAGCCTAAGAATGAGTGAAGAAATGAATTAAAAAGATAAATTTGCAGATGTTTCAATAGTTCAAATTTGAAGATATTCTCTCTATTCAACAAATGAAAAGATGTTACTCTCAATAACGAAGACGCTAGCAAGTTCTAGTTAGAACCATCCAGAGAATCTACCACAAGAGTGAGAAATCTAGATCAACATAAATTACCAGCTTTTCTCCAGGTTTCATTTGTGCAGTTGGTGTTGGTGGAATAACAACTTCCTCATAGCCCTTGTAGTGTTTCCTTAGAGTACCTTGTGGAAGAGCAGTTACTGACATTGAATGTGGCCCTGGGCCTGACCCAATTGTATCATCAAGAAGATTCCTTCGCTCACTAGCTTCAAGTAAAGAAGAAAAACTTGTGCCCAAAGCTTCATTCTCAACTCCATACTCAGTCCCACGTCTATGTCGCTTTTCCTCCTTTCGCCGAAGTTTATCAATTTGCCTTTCAGTTTCTGTCTGGACAGTAACCTAATAGCAATGCTTATTTGTTACTTTTGTGCTAGTTCCAACTTTCTAATTGATGAAAAACTCAACTCCAAAAGGCACAATAATAGGAACAAGAAAAACAACTATACCTGGGTGCCATAGCTAGGCATCTTTAATTGTGTGTTCACAGCCAACTTATCTGATCTCAGTACTGAGAAACCACGATGGATAGCATCAACGAGTTCCTTCCGATGCTGAATATGGAGAAGAAAATCTCAACCTAGCTCCCAAATATTTTAAAATTTTCCTCAAAATGGCAACAACCAATCAACTATATAAAAAGATAGAACCGTAATCCCAAGAACATATAAAAGGAATAGTTTTCTTTTAATTCAAGCCAGTCAATCACTATAAAATGGTGTTTGTTGGTGTGTAAGAGTGTGTGAGGGGAAGAGGAAGAGAGTGAGATGAGAAACTTGGACAAACAAATTTTAGGTTTTTGCAAATCAATACCATCAAACTAGACACAAAGGCGAGTAGCAATTGCCATGAAAAAAAGTTATCAATAAATTTCAGAACAAATTAGACTCAGATTTTGTTAAAACAGCGAATTACTACTCCATAAACTATAATTTCCTCAAAAGTATGAATTATCATTAAAAAATGTATGTCCCATAATTCACATCAGCTCACAAGCAGCTGGACAAATTGTCCGCACCAAAGTTACAGGCTAGATGAATAATCTCATTTCTTACCAGCAAAATTTCTTGAACAATTTCAAACGCGTTATCACCAACAAGATCCAATAAATCACTGGCTATCTGAAATTGGAAAACAAAGTGGATAAAGGGAACGAAACTTAGAGATTGTCTGTCATTAGACATAGGTTCAAAATACTCATCAAGAAATTAAGAGAAAAAAGAAAATCGTAACAACTACCTCCTCACCAGGCTTGTCCGAATCGACTACATGACATATAGCCATGGCTAGATCATCACGAGAAAGCTGTGAACTGCTCCCATTGACTATCCGATTGCAAGCATCTCTCAACCAACTCAGATTAAAATTTCCTCCATCAGCAACAGAATGATTATTTACATTATCATTATGATCATACCAGCCATTGTTACGAAACAAAGGTCGATCATCACTCAGTAGTTCTAGATTGTCCAAATCAACATCCACCAGAAATCGAGATGGTGGTTGAAAAACAAGTTCAGAACCAAATTCCAGTTCATTGTCAACATCGTTTGCATGTTTTTCTAAAATAAATGCAGCCCCATAATTACCACGTTGCAAACCAGAGAGCTTCCCTGACAGAGTTGCTGCTTTCTGTATGTTGGTATCTGAAATTGCATGACCAATGCACCTCTGCAATGTCAACCTGCATGTCAACATCAATAAATACAATAACACGCCAAATCACATGATAGCGTCTTGAAACAAATTTCTTAGATATTGATTGGTCAACCCAATTGTATATAAATGAACAAACAGTATTCCCATAAGGTTCTAGTGTATAACCAAAACCTGTTTCATAACAAACATATACCGCCCCAAATTTGTGACTTGATAGTCAATCTAAATTGAACAAAGAAAACAGAAAAAGAATATGCTAAGACTTCAAATTCTCACTTCTTCTCATGAAAGGTGCCATTAACATTCCCTCCATCTCCCGGTCCTGGCCCTGGGCTGCCAAATAAACGGTAGACAGCAAGCGCCACTTCGCGGAACTCCTCAGAGGGAATTTCTCCATCTATTAATTCCGCAACAGCCCCAATAAACTGCTTGTATGCTTGCCGCACTTCAGTTGAGGCTGCTCCACCATTTCCATTTCACTTAACTCAGTCCATAGAACCTAGAAATCTAATATGTATGTACACAAAAAGTAATAATACCTTCCTCCCATCGATCAACAATCTTCCTGGCAAGTTCCGACTCGTCAACCGAATTTCCAGTACTAAATCACCAAAACAAAATTGGATAGAAGGAAATTCGTCAATTATCAAACATGAATACATCAACAAACCAATTCAATTTTATCAAGAAGGTCGTTCAAATAAGAATACATGTCGCACAATACACAGTCAGTCAACAGCTTTCCGTAAAACAAAATTTGATTCGAGTTATACTTACTTGGAAGGCTTGAGGTGGTGTTGAAGGGTGATCTTCCGTTGGAGATAAGCCTGGTCGACGTCAAATGGCTCTCTAAGAGAGTTGGTCAAGCGAGGAAGCTGCATTAACATTGTTTAGGGTTGGATTCTGCTGATTCAGTTTCTTGGGAAAATTTGATAGAGCAAGTCAATAGTTGGCAACTGAAGCGTGCGAGAAGACGAGCGATGCAAATAAACTTTCGGCCCGGGAGCCTAGTGTAAGTTTGGTCGGGGGTTATTAATGGATACCTTAATGAAGTTTTATAATAAAATGAAATTGAATATGTTAAAATAGGGGTTTGATATTATATCTCAGCCTATTCTGAATAATAAAAATAAATTATCTTTAGTTTAAGACTATTCTGAATAATAAAAATAAATTATCTTTAATTTGAGAAATTTACAATAAAATATAAAATAATAAATAAAATGTTATTATATAATGGTATTATATTATATTATGATTTTTTTCATTTTCTTAAATAATAATTTTCTAAAATTAAGTTTATTTATATTTTATTTTATTATAAATTAGTCTATTCTATTTTATTATATTCTATTTCATTAAAAATTTTACTCTTAATCATTATATTTTTAGTAATTAAAAGATTTCTAAAAAATTGATTTATTTTATAAAATTTATTTATTTATTTTAATTTATAAAAACTGATTGATCAATTAATAAATTAATTAATTTTTAGTTATAAAAATATAAATATAAAAATAAGATAATTTTATATTTTATATTTAAAATAATTGAATTAATTTATTTTTTAATTATTGATAAAATTCTAAATTCATTGCCAGTTTTTCTATTTACAATTTACTCCCCATACGGCATCAGGTCAGCCTGGATCTTGGGAAAGCCCAGGGCCTAATCGTGTAAACTATTTTTGATGTAACTACAGTATACATATTTTATTTGGTATTTTCTTTTCTGAAAATGATACGACGTGTGCCTCTATCGATAGCTTTCAGGGTAAGGTTGCAGTATTACGAACAATGTATTGGATTTTTTTTTGTATATTATTAGTATCAGTATTAGTTAATATTGAATATTATTTTATATAGTTTTTTAAAATTTTATAAAATTGCAAAATAATTTCTTAATATATAAATTTTTTACTTTACTTAAATAATATATTAAAAATTATAATAATATAAATTTGATATAACAAATACTTTTTCATTTTTATTAATAATATTTTCATATATTTTTAATAAATTAAAATAAATTTAATTGTAAGCACTACCGTTATATATTTCAAAAGTTATTATAATATTTTTATATCTATATATTAAAAGTATATATATATTATTATTATGAAATATATAAATTTTAAAAACATTAAAATATGATTTTATTAAACTAATATGTTTTGTTTAGTTATATAATTTATAATCACTTTACAAAGTTTAATGATATAAAAATTTATTTAATGCATTCTTATTTATATTTTTATTATTTATTAAATAAATTTTCGACAATTTCATCTTATTCTTTTTTATGTATAAGTAATTATTATTTAATATATGAGAAATTTTAAGTTTAATCCTAAAATTTATAATTTTGACTAATATTTTACCGATATTATAAAAATATTCTGATTTTTAGCAGTGCCAACATAAAAAGTCAATATTAACATAAACTAATTTTTTGGTATCAATTTTTTGCAGGTACAATATTGTTTGGTATGAAAATGTATTTTGAATAATAGAGAGTTGCTAAGAAGAGAGAACAAATATAATATCAACAAATAAAAAATGAGTATCCCTTCACCATGATGATAACTAAGACGCTATCTTAGGTTATATTTGGTTAGACATAAAATTTTTAATGGAATAGAATGTAAATGGATGTAATGTTAGAAAATTATCTTTTGGGAGAGATGAAATGGTTCATAATATAATACAGTGAAATGTTTTTTAAATGAAGGGTTTATAATATAATATAGTATAAAGTTGTTTATTATTTTATAGTTCATCCTAAACTCTCTAAATCAGAGGTTTTTTTATTTTTATTGATTATGATAAAATGAAATATAATATGAAATCCTCTTCTTTAATTTCATTTTATTTCATTTTATTATAAATTCTCCTCACAAACGATAGAATAATATTACATTCTATTTTATTCTATTAATATAACCCAATTAATCATACCTTTAGAAGTCCACTGGCTCCACCGCCACTGCCAACTGACAACAGCCATAATGAAAGCAAATTTTGTAGTTTCTAATTGACAACTGACAACGATCGTGCACAACCTTACGTCTCTCTTCTGCCACGGTCGTGCACTACCTGATTTCTCCTCTCTATTACGATCATGCTCGTGCACGATCGTGCAACTCCCTCATGGTTTCATCTCTGTCACGATCATGCTTGTACACGATTTTGCATTACCTAATGGCTATTCTCAAAAACAGATTTTTGAGTCACTTTTGTATGGCCATTTTGAAAAGGAAAAAGGAGTATTTAGGCAATGCATTCTTATAAACAAATGTTTCCATATGTCTTAAGTTTCTAATGACATCAATTTCATGTAGTTTGATTCAGTATTCTACAAGTTATAGCTAAAATAATAAAGACTATTTCAAACTGCGACAAGACACTGTACTCAATTTTAAGCCAAATTTTGAAACCATTAAAGACAGAATTCAAATTCGATTCCTTAATGAAAAATATAACCATATGTCTCTAGTTCAATATAAACTTAAAATAATCTCATTTGGATATGTACAGATCAAGTTATGGCTAAAATACAGATGCATGTTCAGTGAAAACAATCCATCTAACACATTCTAACATACTTCATCATCATTTTCATCCTAGTTCATCTCTTTTGCTTAGCCTATCATGTCTATCTTATGTCCTTATTATTTCTTCTTCATTCTTACTTCCATATCAACTCAATTTCAATCACAAACAAATCATATCCTATGTTCGATCATAATGCCAAAAACAGAACATCTACATTCATATATATTCATCACTCACGATTCACATATATAATTTCATGATCAAGTCATCAATCTCAAATTACTCATCAAATTAGTTTCATTTAATACTATTGTTGGGTCCGGCCCTAAGGCCGATGGGCTTAGATCCCCAGGCCCGGCGGGCTTAGATCCCCTACCGGTCCCCC
>JANZLX010000006.1:27137844-27150696 GCA_025531955.1 Erythroxylum orinocense | reverse complement strand
TTTAAAGAAACAAAAGTTTTGTAATGAATTTTGACTGAATGATCATTTTAGCATGCCACCCTTGCGGGATACATACTCGAATATCACCATAGATGTCGGGTACGTGTGTTGCAAGAGTGGGGTGCTACAGGACGTGTATGACACAAACTCAATCAAGTCAAAAAAGTCCACGTTAACCATCCAATTGCAATATCCTAATAACCAAAACGTACCAGCCAATTAAAACACACCTCTCTTATACCACACACTCCCTTATTAACTCAATACCACATATGCACCATAGATTGAAGATATGCATAAATCCTACACATGATAAGAGTCCCACTTCAATTCAAACATGCACCAACCTCATCCTTTTAAGTTCATCAATCCATATGATAATTTCATTTATCTTATATGTCCAATTTAAAATGCAAAAACTAAATAAGGAATATATAAAATATATCCTAACACTTATCATATTAGATAAAAAATATAAACATAATATGATAATAAAATCATTTGCCCTGTTATTAATCAAAATTAATAATCACAAAACTAAGGTGTTCAATCTATTACATAACGATTGGTTCATGAGCATAATTCCAACAATCTCCCACTTGACCTAGACCCAATCAATCATAAAATTTAATCCTATCTTCCACTTGTGCTTATCAAACTCCTATGATTCAAGTGCCTTAGTGAAGGGATCTGCAACATTCTCCTTTCCTTCAACCTTTTGAATTTAAACGTCCTCCCACTCAACAATTTCTTTAATCAGATGAAACTTCCGCAGAACATGTTTGAATCTTTGGTGTGACCTTGGTTCCTTAGCTTGTGTAATAATATCGGTATTGTAACACAATAAAGGAACAACTTCCTTTTATCGAAGGAACCACACCAAGATCAATTAAGAACTTTTTATCCAAACAGCTTCCTTAGCTGCATCGCATGCAGCTACATATTCTGTTTCAGTAACTGAATCAACTACAGTAGCCTGCTTGGAACTTTTCCAACTCACTGCTCCTCCATTCATGGTAAAAATATAACTAGAGGTAGATTTGTTATCATCTTTATCTGATGCAAAGCTAGCATCAGTGTAGCCTATTAGCTTTAATTTATAATCCCCATATAAGAGGAATTGTTCCTTAATTCTTCTCAAGTACTTAAGGATGATTTTAACCACTTTTTAATGTTCCTCACCTAGGTTACCTTGATACCTACTCGTTATTTCTAACTCGTAGGCTACATCAGGTCTTGTACATGTTATGGCATGCATGATAGCTCCTATTGCATTGGCATATAAAACCCTACTCATGTGCTCTCTTTCTTCTAGGGTTTTAAGACAATCCTCCCTACTAAGAGAAATTCCAGTGCCCATTGATAAATAACCTTTTTTTAGAATTTTCCATGTGATAACTTTTTAAGATAATATCAATGTACATGGATTGAGAGAGCCATAGCAGCTTCCTTGATTTATCTCTATAGATCTTAATTCTAATAATGTAAGCTACTTCTCCCAAATCCTTCATGGAGAATTATTTAGATAATCAAATCTTTGTCTTTTACATGGTTGGTACATCATTTTCTATTACCAATATATCATCTAATACAACACTAAGAAAATAACTATGCTCCCACTAATTTTTTTGTACACACGACTCTTATTCACCTATAACAAAATCGAACTTTGCTATTGCTATATTAACTTCTACAATTTCATTCTTAATGCTTGCATACTAAACACTTATAAACAGTATTTCTCACTTTGGTTCTTATTCCTATTTTATTATTCTGATTTTTTTGTTACTGGTTAAGAGAGTTTCTTTATCTTAATTTTATTGTCTTAATTTATTTAAAAATAGTTTAATAACGACGGCGTTTGATGTCTGTTATCACTGTCGAAGCCCTTGCTTCTTTTCCTTTTTCTTAAGAACAAGAGAACTGTAAAAACCACTCGCGGTGCGATTCAAGTGAACGGAAAACCCAGCTCTATCTAACAAACTTTTCCCATCTTTCCGTTTCTAGGGTTTCTGTGATCATCATCTCCTTCAACAATGGCGATGGCTGCTCTCAGGCGCGAAGCCCGGCGATTCGCCGCTACCCCTCTCTCAAATCCTCACCCAATCGCCGCCGCAATCCGATCCTCTGTCATCTCCGAGTACGATTCCATTTACTTTTCATGAATATAAATGGATTGGATTTATTTGCACTTTGATCTTCTTCTTCTTTTATATATATAATCTTTGTGTTTGTTCCTGTGAATGCGGTTGACCGAGAAGTGTCGGATTGGTATTATATAGCGATTTATCTCCATGACTTTGTGCTTCCTCTTTGTTGGGAATACTAGAAAAGAAAAGAAATTTTGAAGTTCAAAGCCGATGGGTGTACTGTGGTGAAAATGGATGTGAAGTGGATTTTGCAGGTTTCAAGATGATAAACTGATGGATTTCAGTATACTTTGCTAAAAGTTTAGACAATGATAACAAATTCTTGCAATGGATGTTATCTTTTGACATTCGGTTGGTGTTTTCTTATCACTGTTTCGATATAGGCAGCGACATTGCATTCCAGATAAAATTTTTGTCAAGGTTATTTTGGTTTTATGAGCATTGTATTAAAGTTGCAACAAGAGACAATATTTTTCGTAAGAATTATTTTTCTCAAATCCTTCTACGGCTTGATTGCATCCTGCGATTCTCATGTCAAGCAGAAGCAGCTTCAAACCATATACAACGTGTTTTGTTTGTTTAACAAGGAACTCTTCTCATTTTAGTATGCATGGGCAACGAAGGTAAATAAAGTTCAGGTAAAACTCTGTATGCATTGAAATGGATTCTGGTTTGTGTATTGTGATAGAAACTTTGAAGTGGAACGTTGTGCAAAACTTTTTGATGACCTTTTCCTATGAATTCTTTTTTTCTGAAACCCATATTGGCACGCTATTCAACAAACTGTATGTTTTGATCTTGAAATATAAGGACTCCTTAAAAGTCACAACTTGGCAACATCATCATTGTTCATGTTATGAATGGCATTTGCAAAGCCTTTTCTATCTGTCTTAAGTAAATTTTTGTGTATTCTTCTTCATTTTGGATTCTTAAAAGTGCGTTATGATCTATAGGGAGCAGGCCCCTGTTGGAGTGCGTTATATCTCTACTCAAGTTGGTATGAATGCCTGTCATTCTGCTTCCAACTTTTGTTGTTTTTAAGAAAGAATTTGCATTCTTTTGCATCTTGTCTTATTAGACATTGGATAAATATGACCGATTTATCTTACCTTATGCAGTCCGAAATCGTATGAAGAGTGTCAGAAACATTCAAAAAATTACTAAGGCAATGAAGATGGTTGCAGCCTCTAAATTACGAGCAATTCAAACCAAAGCTGAAAACTCTCGTGGCCTTTGGCAGCCATTTACTGCACTTCTTGGTGACACTCCAAGTATGTCTATAAAATCTAGCTTGCTTAGTTCAATGGTTAAATTCTTTGAGATATTCCTTTTAATATTGGCCAACTTCCTTCTTTGGATTTATTGTCCCCTTGTTATTCTTTCTGGTGCCTGCATACTATTTATATTTGCACGACATGTATGTTATTGTGGTTGGGCATTCCCTTTCTACAAAATAGTGTTTCCTGTAAAAGCGTATTATAGCTTATTGATCATTGATATCTGTTTACTCTTTTGATAATTTGAGATAAATACAATCTCTATGGTTTTCGCATTACTTATGCGAATTTTGGTTTCTTTGCTTCAGAAGAGTGAACACTCTCCGATTCGTTTCTTCTCTCATATCAACATATATCTTTAACAATTAATGGTTGCTCGTATCAGAGATATTGTGAGAATGCTGGAAAAACACATCTTTTAAATTTCTAGAAGACGTTAGTGTCAAAAGTTTGCGTTATTTTTTAGAAGATCTTATGAAATTGTGGCAATTGTTACTGTGACTTGAATCAAAGTACAGTTACTTTTACCTGCTGTCGTAGATTGAAAGGAGATTATATTGGTTTTGTTGAAGTCCAAGGAGATTATAAAACTTATATTTTGATGCTTCAAGATAAATTTACCATGTTTAGAATGTTTACTCGCTGTCTTGTTTGGTGGGACTCCTGAGTTCTTTTCATGTCCATCCCTTGTGCTATATATGTATATGTATACATACACACACATTGCACTGAATGGATTATGTTTTATTCTTATTCTTATTTTTAGTCACCCTTGTTGTATTGGCCAGGTGCTGATGTTAAGAAGAATGTCATTGTCACTATTTCTTCAGACAAAGGTCTATGTGGTGGAATCAACTCTACTTCTGTAAAGATAAGCAGGGGTTTGAACAAGTTGGTCTCTGGTAGGCTTTGTTTTGAGTTTGACTCAGATGATCTGTATATACTCATATTTATTTCTTTTGATTAGTTTAAGATTTTTATGTTGCCACAGGTCCTGAGAAAGAAACTAGTTTAAGATTTTTATGTTGCCACAGGTCCTGAGAAAGAAACAAAGTACGTCATATTGGGTGAGAAGGCAAAGGCTCAGTTGGTTCGTGACTCAAAGAAGTACATTGAGATAATAATCACTGAGTTGCAGAAGAATCCGCTGAATTATACTCAGGTAAGTCTGGTTGAGTTGATTGGATTTCTTTCTTTTTTTAAAGGACATTTTATTGAGTTGTGGCTTATATTTTGTGCAGTAAAAGTGCATTTCAAGTAGGGTTGGGGGAATTGGCCCGGCCCAAAAATCAACAAGCCAAGCCATATTTAACTGGGCTGTAGGTTGGGCTCGGGCTTGGGAGGCCTGGCCTGGCCCCCTGGCCCACCCCTAATGGCCTTAACCACTTGAGCCAATTGGCCTTGGTTCAATTGGCTCTGGACTGCCCGAGCCCATTGCGCTGGACTTGGGCCGTGAAAAAAAGGGCTGGGCCATGCCTATTGCCATCCCTAATTTCAAGTTAAGGCCTGTGAGAGACCATCAACACTCTTGGCCTGTTTGATTGTGGTTTTTCTTTCTCCAATTCTCACTTTTCTTTTTTAGTTCTTTTATTTTGCTTTTGAAAACATGTAAAACAAGCACTTCCAATTGTTTTCCAAATTTTTAATGAAGCAATGCATCTGAACAGTTTTCGTTTTTCTTGAAAAATATTTCTTAAAAATTTCTCATAGAAGATTTTCTGTTTCTATCTGTCGAGGTGCTTTTGTGCTGTTATGCTAACATGGACTTTAATCTCTTAAGAGTTGCACGAATGACACAGGTCTTAAACCATTGTGTTTTCAGGTTGCAGTCCTCGCAGATGATATCTTAAAGAATGTGGAGTATGATGCACTAAGAATTGTCTTTAACAAGTTTCAATCAGTGGTTTCATTTATTCCGACTATTGCAACTGTATTATCTCCCGAGGTAATTTAGAATGTAGCATCAAATAAGTTACAGTTATTGAAGTGATTAGTGGTGTTTGTGTTGGCTTTTGACTAATTTTCATGTAGGTTGTGGAGAAAGAGTCCGAGTCTGGTGGAAAGCTCGGTGAACTAGACTCCTATGAGATTGAAGGTGGTGAAACAAAGGGGGAAATCCTTCAGAATCTTACTGAGTTCCAGTTCTCTTGTGTAAGCCTCAACTAGATCCTTTTTCTCTGAGGTTTAGTGAGGACTGAGCGCTGGTTTTATATATATATATATATAAATAATCTGTTGGTAATAAGCTTTCATATTCTATCCAGGTCTTGTTCAATGCAGTATTGGAGAATGCTTGTAGTGAGCAAGGGGCTAGGATGTCTGCCATGGATAGCTCAAGCAGAAATGCGGGCGATATGCTTGATCGCCTCACTCTGACTTACAACAAGTCTCTCTCTCACTATCTGTCTATCTATATATATTTGTACTTACTCTTATTGGAGTTCCGACTCACTTGATTCTCGTTGTCTTTATGGTCGTGTCACAAAAAATGTCTAGTTTACATTTCAGACCGTTGATGAATGAGTGACATGCATATAGTGTTTTGATTGTTATTGGTTTTCATTATCTGGTTTTTGTGTAACAGAACTCGTCAAGCGTCTATCACCACTGAATTGATCGAGATTATATCAGGAGCTGCAGCACTCAAGAGTTAAAATGGAGAAAATTTACTCTGCTTGGTGACATTGACGAAATAAGACATACAAAACTTTGTTTGGACATTTTTGGTGCTTACCTTTTGAGGATATATTTTGTTCAGCTTTGATTTAATAAATCACCCCCACCAATGTACTTCATCTTTGGCAAAATCATGTGGAAAAGTTGAAGATAAATCTGATTTTATTAATTTGCAATTTTTTTGTGCCTTAACCGCTGAACTATTATGTACGAAATTTGAGGATTCTTGTAGATCTGGCTGTATTTGTCAATTATTTGCTAATTTTGATTTCTCGGCCTAGCACATGGATGTATACATATTTGCAGTGGGGTTTAGTTCGAGGCGGATGACTGACAAACTTAGATCTTATAGTTGTTGGATGGAAGCCATTAAGGTGTGGAAACACAACGTCTCTAGCGCCTACTCCTGATTCATTTACTTTCGCTTCTGCTCTGCAGTTTTTGAGACGGGAAATTGTATTGCAGGTCATGTTTACTGGAGATGATTACGGCCAAAGAGAACAGAGGAGACGATTGATATGTATCGGTGAACAACACAAACTCTGTAACTCCCTTCTCTCATATCTTTCTCCTTAATACCTACGTTTAAAATTCCCTACCATGAACCTGAAAAGGAAAAGCCTGAAATAGCTCCCCTTATTTTTGTCGAGTTCAATCTTAATATGTTCGGTTAAAATGCTAATCAAAATTAGTCATTTTTATGATATACATATATATACATATCAAAATACGAGGATAATTAATCCATAGTTCTAGGAACATAATTTGAGAAACAGATGCTGAAAATGGCCAGTGGATTTTTGCATCTATCAATTTTATTTTTTGCCAATACGAGTTATTTATCACCAATTTAGAAACTAAACGCTAAATTAAATTAAAATTATCGTATCAATAATTTGAAAGGGTATGAAATAATGGATTCCGCATAAACAGTGTTACAATCATAGATTGTCTACTCTAGCCAAAGACCGTAGGAAGCCTATGACAATTTTCGTTTTTTCCCACCTTCTTGATTTCTCAATTATTGTACGACATCAAATCTTCAATTTGCTCGACCTTTTTGCCTGCTAAAACTAATAATCACTTCTCATGCTCCTCTCAATAGCCATAGGCAACAAGTAACTGGAGTTTTAATCCCTATGTCCTAATTTGGCAAAAGACTAATGGGAAGAGAAGGGAGTACTACACTCTTGAGTCGATAAGGCGCCAAGTTTTCCAATTACTCAACCTTGTGGTTAATGTCGAGTTAACATTCAATGTGTTCTTAAAGTTCTAAACCTTTAAGTTTAAATGTCATATATACAGATAAAGGGGCCAATTTACATGTTAGTGATGAAACTAGAAGCTAACTATTTTTATAATAAATTAGAAATTTAAACATTTAATTGATAAAATTTAGAATATTTATAATTTATAAAAACTTCATGATCCTTAAACCGAAATACGGAAGTCTTAGCTCTAATATCTTCTCTTCTGCAATAAAACAAAATGATATTGCACCCATACATACATACACCAATTGGGCGTAGTTTGGACCTTGGAACTTAGGGCAAGAGCGAGCAACCGCACAGTATACTTAACATGCCAAGCAAATACAGATATCTTGTGACAATTGAGGACGTAAAATCGACACCCACAAACTCATCTACAATACCCATGTGCACAATCGAGTTCCACATTCGATTCAGGTACCAGCTCAAATTCCCATCTAACGAAGGCCAAGAGGTGGTCTTAGACGACGTAGTCACTCCCGAACAACGCGTCACTTCCAGGCTCCCCTTAGTCTTCCCTCTGACAATGTGGCGCGAGCTGTACCTCTCTGACTTGCTCAAGAACTCGAATCTCGGGGGCAGAGTGCGTGCTTTCTTGAACCCGAAGATCGCGGACACTGTCTCTTCTTTCGCTGCGCGAAATGGGAATAAAGGGTTCGATATGGTGCTTAATGTGGGGATCTTTAAAGTCGAAATGATGAGCAAAGATGAGGTTGATAGAATCGCTCGTGGGTTGGTCGGGGTTGGAGCTAGTGAACCACTTCGGTGCCCTCCAACTTCCTTCGACTCTGCTGATGTTATTGAAGGAGGGTGATGTGAAGATGGGTTTTGGAATTACTTGAATCGCCTGTACCTTCTTTATGCTTGTTGTCACTCCTCTTTTTGATAATCGAATACCGCAGATACTCACACGTATCTTGCCCCAAATGCACATTTTTCCTGAAGTGTATCCACCGTTTTATTGAGGTACTCCACATGTCACTGAAAAGAATTGACTATATGTAAGTATATCATCAAAAAACATAAGCATGAATCACGTTGTAAGAAATGGTTTCAGAATGTCATTCATTAGGCGTTGAAGTGTAGGCGGTGCACTCATCAAACTGAAGGGCACGATAAGGAATTTGTAATAACCTTCATGAGTTTTTGAAGGCTGTCTTTGGAATGTCTTTAGTTTGCAGCCTAATCTAATGATAACCTAATATGAAGTCCAATTTTGAAAGCCAGCTGGAGCTTTTGAACTCATCTAAGATTTCCTCAATCATAGGAATTGAGAAATTTTCCTTCATCCGAGTATTTGTTGATTTCTCGGTAATCTACACACATACACCACGAATTGTCTTTCTTCTTAATTAAGAACAATAGTCAGTAAACAAACCAATGTTTTGTCTTGCCAAACATTTCATCAACTCTAGGGAAGATTGCTTTATAACATCCTTCTGTACTCTGAAGTAGCAATATGGTCGGTGTTAATGGTTTTTATGTCTTCCCTCAAGCGAATCTAATGATTGTGGCTTCAATTTAAGGGTAATTGGGTTCGCTCTTTGAATACAATAGCATAGTCAGCTAATACTTCAATAATCTCATTAAAAGCACTCCATTGATTTTCTTTAATATTAACTTGTAATTGACACTGTATGGGATAGATTAACTACATCATGCAGAACTGTCCTCCTTCGAATGCTTAAGAACCTTATGAAATTCTCTCCCTGAAACCACCTTAGATCCTTTGCTTGAATTGCCATTCAAGGTAATCAGTTTCCCCTCCCATCTAAACGTTATATTTCTCCTCCTAAAATTGCATAAAACATCGTTCAATCCTTCTAACTATCGCAATCTCATACGACATCACAACCTCCAAGAGCTATTACCAAGGTGTTAAAGTGGTAAATTGCAACCTTACATAGACTATGTAAACTTCACGCAGTATTCATTATAAGTTAGTTTTAATCCTGCTCCAACCGCAATATAAAGCGGATCAATTTCCCTGACAACACATTTTCTCTTCTGGATCACTGAAACTTCCATAAAATTATGAGTACTTCCATTATCTATCAAAATATGGATCAATTTCTAAGTCCAGCTCTCCTTCCATCCTTACCATGGGTTGCAAGGTTACATTAGGGATTTAGGTTCTGTATATTCTTCCCCTACCCACTCTTCCTTTATTCTGTTGATTGTATATGAAGCATTCTCTTCCCCTTCTGAAATTGCTTCTTCTTACATTTGTAGTCTGGAAAGTATTTTTGGTCGCAACTAGAAACAGAACTCCTTAGCTCTCCTTTCATCGAATTCCATATTGTAGATACATCTTCACGCCTTATTATTAAATCTAAATTGTGCGGGATGTGGATGGTTACCAGGGGTGGGAAGTAGCTCGTCTACTGTGTTAACTAACCATTTCACTACAATAGCTTAAACTGTTGTATGAAGCCAACTTAATTGGTTTTATATATTTACTAACACATTTCTTCAAGTAAAAATACTTGGGCTTGAAACTTGCACAGGTTCACTCTGTCTTGTGCTGAATAATAGATGGGTAGTAGGATTTGAATTCACAACCACTTGATCACAAAGGCTCTGATACTTTATTAAATGACTGTTTTACCACAATAACTTAAGTTGTTCTGTGAAACCAACTTAATTAGTTTTATATATTCATATTAACATAGTGACTGAATTGGTCTTTTAGGTGGACACATTTTGATTAGCTAGAGGAGTTGGTATGATGTTCCCTCCTCCACTGAGCTCTTATACTCCCGCCTCTTAATATGAACTTGCTACCTTGGCCATCACCACCGCTTTATGCTTCTTTGCCATCATATAGACTTCTTGAAGTGAGACAGGCTCCAACAATGTCACCGTCAATTCTAGTTTAGGTTTAAGCCTTTCAAGAAAAAATCCAATCAAGTACTCCTTTCGCAACGATGATCAATTAGAATAATGATTAAACTGGATACAATACTCTTGAATCGATCCCATCTGCTTCATATCCTTAAAATTCCCTATTGGATCATCGAAAATTTTCATATCAAAAAGTTGTTTAAGCATAGCAATGAACTCTTCCTATTCTACATCTTCTAATTTAGTTCTATTCGTCATATAGAGCTGGTAACATTCATATGCCTGCTCCTTTAAGGTTTTGGTGTATGATCCAATATAAAAAAGTGCTCGCATAGATACAATCACAACTTATTGTCAAATGCTAAAAACTTAATCCTACTGAGTCTCGTTGGTACTGCATACCCGTCCTTATCATGAGCATGTCTGTTACTTCCTCTATTTTGCTTTTGATTGTGGAGGGAATCGTTTCCTATTCCATGATAAATTTGTTGGAAATTTAGACCTCTCGAACTCATGCTCAAGGATATTTATAGACAAAAATATTAAAAAATAGAGAAATAATAACAACATAAGATAATTTACGTGGAAACTCCCAAACTAGAGAAAAAAATCACGAACATCGAGAAGAAAACTCACTATATGAAAAAATCTTTACAATCACACAATTTTTCCTCTCACTCAATCCCCAATACACCAACACGCCTATAAAGAAACATCCAAAACAAACTCTCCAACTCTCACCTCAAAAGAGGAATTTAAATAGAGTCAAATTTATCATACAAATCTTTAACTTTGTATTGGTATATTAACCAAGGAGGCAACAACCTCCTTATATAGGCAAGAGTCTTGCCCTAATTATTTTCTTCAACCAATATGGGACAAACAAAGGAGCCAAAACTCAACAATCTCCACCTTGGTGACTTTGGTTGATCCCACAACCACACTCCACTTCAATGAAAATCTTCTGAAAATAATATAACTCTCAATGTAAAGAATTATCATGCTTCACAACATCATGCTTCACAGCATCATGCTTCACCATAAAAGCATACTGACTCAGAATAAACCAATTTCAAGCCTTTTACTTCGGCACATGTCGAAAATAACCTTGCTGAAAAATTATAGTGCAACTCCCATGTTTGGATGTCCTGGAAGTTCATCAGCCATCGATATAAATTCCACCACACACCTTGCATTAATACCAAACCAATACCCGTGTGCAAACTTGTGAACTCGCTAACAGTAACATATCCTCTATCATGACAACTTTGGGATTAGCGTAATGCCATGAGGATGTACATGCCCCCCCTTTTTTTAGATAACAAAATCATCATTCATGGAGACAATGCTAGCGACATTGTCAGTCTCTCTATTAACTGACCCAGAGCCTCTTGTCGAACCTGCTCCATCTCTCGAATAATTTTTTTTCACGCGCCCAAATTGTTCACACGTCCAACATACTATATTTTTCTTCATGGAGTTCTCCTTCCGATATCCAGCTACTACCAGAGTTGAGTCTTCAGGAGGAACATTTTTTCCACCACCCAGTTTTCTCTTTTCTGAAAAAAGTTTACCGATAACTTCAAAAAAAATTATCTTCTCTTTCCCATGAATCAAAATAGATTTCATGTGTCCATATAAAGGTGGAAGAGACCAGATGAGTCTCAAAGCTTGATCCTCATCATCTATTTGAACTCCAATTGCCTCCAGTTCAAGGACGATCCCATTGAGGATACTTAAATGATCTGAAATTATAGTATCTTCCCTCATCCGCAGTATATGAAACTGCTCCTTTAAGTACACCCGATTTGAGACGCCCTTTATTTGATACAACTCCTCGTACTCTTCCCAGAGCTCATTTGCTGTAGATATTCCATGAACATTCGCAAAAACATTCTTAGCCAAATACATTCGTATCCTACTTGCTGCTCTAAAATTCAGATCTTCCTAATCTTCATTGCTCGTACTAAATCTGTCCAAACTAGCCGTTTTGTCAATATCACTAGTAGTAGTGCTAATATTAGGGATTTGTCTACCTTTTAATGCCTTGTATAATCCCGACTGAATAAAAAATGTCAAGAAATAAAGCTTCGAATCAAAAGAGGAATTTAATTAGAGTTAAATTTGTCATACAAATCTTTGACTTTATATTGGTACATTAACTAAGAAGGTAGCAACCTCCTTATATAGGCAAGAGCTTTTTCCCAATTATTTTTCCCAACTAATATGGGACAAACAAAGGAGCCAAAACTCAACAAAACTAAATAGGGTAAATATTGATTTCATTTTCAGTTCAAGCATCTTCTCTTACGGTTCAGTTCACTAGTGTTTGTTTCCATTTTTATTTTTGATTTTCTATTTTTGTTTTCAAATTCAGTAAAAAAATCTTGTTTGTTTGAGTTTTTAGTTTCTGTTCTTAGTTTTGGTTTCTTTCAGTTTTCAAAAATTATGAAAACAATAAAAAGTAGTTTTTGTTTTCTATTTTGATTTTTTTATAATATGATTTACTATCATTTAAATACATATTATTTAATTATTTAATTATTTAATTATTAATAAAATTATGAATAATTTAATTCAACATTATATTTATATATTTAATAAATTAAAATTAATTATCAATAAAATTATGAA
>JANZLX010000006.1:27109484-27132241 GCA_025531955.1 Erythroxylum orinocense | reverse complement strand
AAACTCACGGAAACAGATATTAATGCTACCAACATTAGGTAACTTCCACCTCAAAATGAAACACCTAGCTGACGCCGATCATCATGGAATATGTATGTTTAGCAATCATGTCAATTGAATTCAATTCTATTATTACTGGATTTGTTCCAAACAGTGTAATTGAATTCAATTCTAATATTACTGGATTTGTTCCAAACAGTGTAAATTGAATTCAATTCTAATTTCATTAATGTAATTGAATCCAATTCGTTCATGAATTCAATTCACTGCGTTCCAAACAGCCCGGAAAGCTTTCTTTTGTAATCCTTTCTTCATTTTCCCAAATAACACGCACAATTCTTACGTGGTTTGTTTAATTTCTCATTTGTTTGCCTGTCTCCTATGCTTTGCATTTCTCTTTTCCTTTGTCCTTGTTTGTTGTGTTCCGCAAGGTTTAATTGTTTCTGTCATTTAATTGCGGTCGTCATGTTTTAACTGATTTGGCTCTTAGGAAAATGTTAGTACTTATAAACTTAATTGTTGTTCGCTGAAGTGAATAATGTTACTTGTTTCTGCAATTCATTTATTTTCTCGTCCTTTGGTTATTTGTTAACTAACAGATAGCTCCATGGAGCGGTTGGTGCAGTCCCAAATCAAACCCACCAACCCAGTTCATGCCACTTGTGGAGTATATCGCTCCCGATTCATTCCATTAGTTCCTATACAGCTGACCGAAAAATTCCCGAGAAGTAGCTGTTTGGTTATGGACCAGAGGAAATCGTTCAATTCAGTTGTCGCTTCTGTTCAACCTTTAGAGGAGGCCTCTACAATGGGCCACTTTGATAATACACTGCCATCCAAAGGTTAACAATGTTAGCCAAACCTTTTACTTAATTGATATCCTTATTCTGTAACAGATCTGGCTTCGTGTTACCACTATTAAGTTGCTGAATTCTTCGCTGAGTTGAATCCTTTTAGAGTATTTTTGACTAAGTGAAAGCACCTTTAACGAGTTGGAAATAGTGTGGAAACTTCATTTTGGGTTTTGACTTGCAAAATATTAAGTGTTGAATTGACCTTTAACTGAAAATTCTAAAAGACCAATTGTTTATTCTTTTATTTGAAGAACAGAGGTTCTTGACGTTTGGAGAACTGCTGAAGCAGTGTGCTTTGATGTGGATAGTACCGTGTGCCAGGATGAGGGTATTGATGAACTTGCAGATTTTTGTGGAGCTGGAAAAGCAGTTGCAGAATGGACTGCTAGGTTGTTTTTAATTTTGCTTTTGGTGCAAGTATTTTAATTTCTGAATTAGATCTAATTTTGGCATTGGATTTCTAGAGCAATGGGTGGTTCTGTTCCTTTTGAGGAAGCCTTGGCTGCCAGACTGTCTCTGTTCAAGCCTTCTTTATCCCAAGTCCAGGATTTTCTTGAGAAGCGGCCTCCGAAGTATGTGAAAACCTCTATTGCCTGTCAATATGGTCCGTCAATTTCTATGTTTTAAGAACTTTTTTTACTACAATGCTATACAACTTATCGGTGGATTTAAAAGGCGATTCTCTTAGTAATTTGTATAGGCAATTGTTTCAAGGGAAAAAAATCGAGACCTTTGGGGCAATGTGCTTGACAACAAAAGTATCAAAAGTTTTCTTTTTTCTTGCCCTTTTCTATCATTTTGATATGCTTCTCGAGCTTCTGTTTGTTCTCACAGAGTTAGATTATTTATGAAAGCACATTTACTGATATTCTGTATTAAAAGATCTATGTACCCTATTTTGTAGGATTTCTCCTGGCATAGAGGAGTTGGTCAAGAGGCTGAAGGCAAAGAAAACAGATGTCTATTTGATATCCGGAGGCTTTCGCCAAATGATCAATGTACCCTACTACATAGAATATTTGTTATTTTATTTCATTTCTTGTTTTGTTTGAATGTGGCTTCTACTGCTGTAGTCTTCTTTAACTCATAAACTAAATGGAACAGATGATACATTGTAAAAATCATTGAAAACCACTACATGAATATCAAAGTATCTCTTGATGTTGCCATTTTATAGGTGTTGGGGGCTAGAGTTTACCACTATCCAATAATGAAGTGGTGCACTAGTATCTACTCAAACTCTAGTAAAGAAAGAATTCTTAACGAATGATGCCATTAAATTTGAAGAAATTTATGGTCAAGCTTTAGTGAATGCTTATACAAAATATCATTGACTCCATAAACTTGGCTTCGAAAAGCATGATAAATGGGTGACGTTGCATCTGGTTAAGAGTTTAGCAAACAATCTCCAATTAGTTTTTTTTGTTTTACCTGTTTCCTTTCTTTTCATAGTGCCCACCCTTCAAATAGATTATTCCTCAGGTCTCACAGCATCATACATTATAATTTGTGATAACATTAAAGATCATATATGTATGTAAATGATCCTTGTGTATTGATAGAATAGTTTATGCCTAACTAGAATCATGGATTCAGTAATTGTGTCCATCATGGCGTAATTGGTTGTGTTCCTACTTTCATATTTTTACATTTACTAGTAGCTTTTTCTCTGTGATAAGTTTTATCCTGTATTTTGTTTGGCTTCACTTATCATGCGAGTGTTTTGCAGCCTGTTGCAGCAATCCTTGGAATTTCACCTGAAAATATATTTGCCAACCAATTATTATTTGGGAATTCGGGAGAGTTTGTGGGATTTGATGCTAATGAACCAACTTCAAAGAGTGGGGGAAAGGCAACTGCGGTGCAGCAAATAAGGAAGGTGAGTCTCATAGTTGCCTTTTTCATATAATAGTTATTAAGAGTAAAGTAAAGTTGATTGGGATGGCTCACAGGTTCATGGGTACAAGGTTCTTGTTATGATTGGTGATGGTGCAACTGATCTGGAGGTAAGCAAATCCTTTAATTCAAGGCAAATGATCATAAGAAGCTTCTTAACGGCTGTGTTTCAGTTCCTTATATTTTGTCGTCAACGTCTCTGCATCTAAACTGCAAATGAATGATTCCACTCATGGTCTGTGGGATTACCTTATTGTGTACTGGGGGAAAGCTGTTATTAGAATAGGGAGTCTCTCCTGACGAATGTTTTCAAAATTTTAACTGACTCCTTAAGTGAAGTTGTAGCCTAAAAGGGAAGTGAAAATTCCTCATAAAGTATGGCGCTGTTAGTCCAATCTGAACTTCATTTACAGTTTCGTTATTCTACTAATGTGTAGGCCCGTAAACCTGGAGGTGCTGATTTGTTTATTTGCTATGCCGGTGTTCAACTTCGAGCAGCCGTTGCTGCAAAAGCTGATTGGCGTGTCTTTAACTTCACAGATCTGATAAATTCATTGGAATAAGAAATAGTCTTATCAGTTTGATTCTCAGTATTATTTGAAGGTCTCATCTTCCTAAAGTTTTGTATTAGAAAGTGATTTTGTCCGCTTGCATAAGTGAGGAAAATTGAGTTGGTGTGATTTTGAATGCCTCATTTTATTTGAGAAGATTAATAAAACGGCTTTTTGGTGTCTCCTTTTCTTTTCAGAATTTTGTCTGCGTTTTCCCTTTGTCTGTAATTTGTATTCCGAACTACGTGGCCATGAACAGCAATAGTATAAATCACTACACAGGCTATTTTTAATATGATAATATGATAAGATGGTGCTTTTTATAGCCGATGGTAGGGATACTGGAACTGTAACGGTAAGAAACTACAGAAGATGGTTCGTGCCCGAAGTATGATGGGTTTAGACATTGAATTTGTCTCATCTGGATCTGTGTTTTGCAACTACTTTTTAATTAATTGTTAAATGCAGATATTCTTTAAGAAGAATTTATTAAACAAGTGAAAAGAAAGTGGAACCAGTTGCACAAGTTGTAATTCAAACCGTTGGTCGGATTGTCGAAGCTCCCAAAATAATATCAATTCTCCAAACTTTTGTAGTTGTGTAGAATTAGGTTGAATCTTTACAAAACTAAACACTAGTTTTTAAATGTTAAGCAATAAAATTAAATAGTGGGTTAACTAAGAATAAGGTGAAAATAAATTAAATCAATTGAATTTAAATACAAGAAAGTCAAGATTATCAAATTTTGATTCAAGGAAAAGATCTCATCTAATTGTAACATTGATTATTGGTTTAAAAAGAATATTTTCACGATTTAAGTAATTAGTCCGAAACATATTAGGATACTCATAATAAGTCTCAAATTTCATATCATATAAATGATAGCAATAAGTTTTGTGAAAAAGACTAAACCTTAAATTAAATAATCGAGATAGCTACAATTATTTAATTTAGTTTTCTTGTTTATTATAAATTAAATATAAAAATTCTTAAATAACCTATTTGCTACATGTACCATTCCTTCACGACAATTAAAGATCACAGAATTCCTGGATAGTGATAGAATAATTAATATTAAATCAAATTGTCAGATTAATCGAATATCAATCATTCATGAAATATGACAACTCAAAACAATAAATAATTGAATTAAAACGTGAATAAAAATTTAGAACACAAAACCTCACAAGGTTACAATTAGAGTATTGAATCTCCTTGAATCAGAACGATGAGTTTAGTCACACATGGCTTTCGCTCCAATAACCAAAAAAAAAACTAAGAATTGCTAAAATTGTAAAAATCGAAAACCTTTTTCTGTTGTGAGAAACGTCCCTTTTATAAGGTTTTCTAATCTAATCCTAATTTAACTTGTAAAGATGTCTATATAAAACGAATCCAAAATCAAACTCCTTCATGATAAAGATAATGCGAACTCTTTCAGTCAAATTCTAACTTTTCAAATGCTCAGCCTTATTCACTGCATCAATCTCTTCATCTTATCCAAAAATTGTCATTATCATTAAAAGAGTCCCAATATAATGCAATCTCCACTTTTCATATCCTAAAACAAAAATTTTTCCCCATATTTAAGCACCAAAATAAATGTAAAACAAAGGAGATAATATCAAATAATATGTCAAGATAAGATATAATCAAATTCCCACACATCGGACTCATGCTTGTCCTTAAGCATATATCAATTTAATACGTTAATCATCTTCACAACAACCTTTCATCTCCCTCTATGTCATTCAAAAACATCTAAAAGTATTTCACATTTAAAGGTTAAGATAAAATAACAATCGAAAGAATAAACACTCATAGGACACATTGTCAAAACATAGCATCCCATTAATTTCATCAAAATCAAATAAACAAGACTTGACACTCTCACAAGGATTTCACTCTATATGCTCAAAATGTTTAGGGTTCATTAAGCTCTCAAATCAAAACATAGCAAGTTATTTCCATAAGCTTGCTCAAGAATCATATCTCCATCACTAAACAATAATGAACCTAATGTATAAATCAAAGGGACTTAATAAGGTTTGTATTATGGCTTAGGTAAGGTATGACAAAAGGAACTTTTTGGCTAAATAAATTGGAGGGAATCATACAAACTTATCCACACAAGTTTCAACTTAAATCAAAATTCACTTCGTTCAAATGACATCTCTTTCAATCACTTTGTCTTTTCTTTTCTTTCTTTAAACAAAAAATATCAAGGAGGAGATTTTCTTTTTGTCTTTTTGTACTTCTCCTCCATTCTATAAAAAATCAAAACAATGCAACTTGAATCATCTAATTTACCTTTCACACTATTAGTCAAAATCCTATGCAAATAAGCTCGATACAATCCCTTCAATTTAAGGGTTGAAAATTATTAAGGATATCAACAACAAAAAGGGTAAATTCAGCATGTGGCAAGGTTATTATGCAAGAAAGAAAGGTTAAGGCTCAAATTGGATTTCTAAGGATAAAAAGTGAGGTTGGTTTGTTGAGGTCCCCCAAATGGTTATTCTAAATGCTCTCATCATCTTTATACACAAATTCATAAAAAATGTGGTCTCAACACGTATTCAAAAGCAAGTTCTACCATAAACAAGGTATGTTTGATGATACACAACAAAAGATATATATGAGCACATGAGTGATGAATGCTCTTAGGCTTAAAGCTCACATAAGTTTCAAAAATTGCATTAAGTCTTGCATTCTTTCATTCAACAAAATCAATGAGATACTTGAAAAAATTCAATGAAAACACTAATCATGTTTGTCTCTCTCATGCATTAGATCTTAAACCAAAAATGTGTCCTCACTTAAGAATTATTCGTGGACAACGATCAGAAAATTATGAAGCTATCTTGAGGAATAATTAATATATAAATCAACATACCATAAGTCCAAACAAAATCATAAAGTTCATCATAATATAAACATTTGCTCCCCCTAAATCATACATTGTCCCTAATGTATGCATAAGATACTTATAGCTCAATAAAGATAATCAAAGAAAATAAATAATAGAGGACTCCCCTGCAAAATTATGAATACCGTATCGGGTTCGGTACCAGATTAAGCTTTGGAACGAAATTGTACCGGTACCAGTCAGTACCGGGTACCGTTTCGGATAATTTTTAAATTTATAAAATAGTTCCTAAAATTTTTAAAAATTAAAAAATAACCCAATTCATTTTTTACACAACATTTTCCAACAACATCGGATCATTGGACACTCCAATTCATTTCATAATTCATACCCAAGTCACGGCCCAATTCATTTCATTTCATGTTCCCCTCCATCATCGGATCATCCAACTTCCAACAACAACACAAAAAACCATATCAACACTCCAACAGTCCAACCAACTCCAACACCAAATGGCAAATGCATAATCGGATTATCAACCAAAACCATAAACCAAAACACAATAAAAATTTAAATTAAGTCATAAAATTTTGAAATAAAAAAATAAAAAAACCAACTCGGGTCTTTGGTCGGTTGTCAGGTTTTATCACGGGTCAGTGTGTGGACCCGTCTCCGGTGGCTCCAGACGCGTCTTTGGTGTTGCGGTTCGGTGGCTTCACACGGAGGAGGTGGTGGTCGGTGGTGTCTTCGAGTCCCCGTAGAGGAGGAAGTGTCTTCGATGTCGGATGAGGCGATGAGCGAAGGAGAAGAGGAGAAGAGGAGCCACGCGACGGTGAGAAGAGGAGAGAGGCTGTGACGGTGAGATTGAGAAGATGAGAGAAGAAGAACCTGAAGAGAGAAGAAGAGTCCAGAAGCTGAAATCTTTAGGGAAATTTAGGGATATTTTTCTAAAATTTGCAAATCAGTCCCTGGGCTTTTAAAAGTTCACGGTACCGACCGGTATTGACAGTACCGACCGGTACCGACCGAAAACTATCGGTACCAATCGATATTTTAGCCGATACCGTGGTGGATCATTCCGTTCCGATTTTTGGCCGGTATGATACATTCCAGCCAGAACCACTTAGAATGGAATGGTATTCATCACTATGCTCCCCTGAGATGTGAGCATTGGAAAGAGTGTGTACTATGGTGTCGGAGGGCATGGAGGTACAACCCCCATGAATTGAAGTAGAGCATCCAAAATTTTCTCCATTTTCTCCATTTTGCTTTCCAATCTATCTAACTGAGAATGATAATCCTGTCGGATTGGTGGAGCTAGAAGATATAAAGTTGGGAGAATGGTACTATGCTCTCCATGTCTTGATGATGAACCTCTCTCAGTGTGATCGTGAAATGTTCTCCGTTGTCTTTCAATGACACCCATCCTGCTTAAACAAATTCTATGCAAAGGTTCCATCTCAGAAGCTATATGCATATCGGTGTTAGTAAAATCAAGCAAATTCAAATTAATAGCTAAATGAGTGATAAGAGAACCAAGACATAAATGTTTGTTTGAAGATAAAACAGTGTTAAATTGCATCGCCAACCAAGTACCTAAATTGACACGCACTTTATTCACCATACACCAAATAAAGAACAATTCAGCTTTAGTATATATACATGCAGTAGCCTTTTGGTCGAAATAACTAAAGCCTAAGAAATGTTGCATATAAATCCACTCATTTTATTGAGACCATACCCTTAGATTGACTGGAATTATAAGGAAAAGAATCAGAAGACATTGTTTTCCATGCTTGAAAATAGTTGAACTCAACATAGTCCATTACAGATTCTTTATAAAGAGTCGAATTAGCATAATTTTCATCTATTAAGCCTAAGGCTAGATTGAACTCAGTGACACTTTGTTTGAATTCGACTCCCATTAATTGGTATTGAATCACATTAGGACTACTTAAAGTAAATTTGTCTGGTTTGTCAAATTTAAAAGTAGTGTAGAATTTCCTAGTTAATTCAGTAAACACAGGACAACTAATCAATGTAAAGTACTTCCAACTCATATCAATAAACAAATTGTCAAATTTTTCCTTAATATCCAATTCTTCTAGGGTAGGGTAGTGTACATACTTACCCGCAACAATTTGTCAAGTTTTAATAACAACGTACCTTTGTTTTCGCTCTTTAATGTTGAAATTGAGACATTCTCGTAAATCTGACTCAGTAGGTGGTAAAATCGAAGTATTTTTTTGCAATCTACGCACGGTTCCTTTTGTTATCAACTTCAGAGCTTTTAACCAATTTGACATTCATAGGTGAATTGCCTTTTGTTGCAGTCTTGTTTATAGCCTTAGAACGCCTCATGACACTAAACAAGATAAACAAAAATTGTGTAAAAAAGAATAAAATAAATAACAAAAAATATTAAGAACAACTGAATAATAATTAAAATTAAACTAAAAGAAAGATAAATAGATAATAATTAATAAGAATGAAAATAAAATAAAATAATAGAATAATTAAAATAGTAAAAATAAAACTTAATAAAAGTAAAAAATAAAAAATGGGACGTAGGTGGGGCTGCATAGTCCAAAGGCTTGTGTTGGGAGCATGAGTGTGTGAGGGGTGGGCTACAGTGCTGTTGATGATGGTGCGATGCTGGTAGAGTGATTGGAGGGCTAGTTTTGTTTAATGATCTTTTCCTACAAAACACGAAACAAGTAGATTATGGATTTTTTTATATTGAAAAACAATAATTAAGTAAATAACACAATTAATTAAATGGGAAAATAAAAATAAAAATAAAAATATATATTTTTAATTTTTTAATGTTTTTTATTATTATTATTTTTTGAATGTTAGGGTATCCATTCCAGAACACTAAATTGCATAAGGTGAGGTCTCGCCTTATGAGATTTAGTCATCTAAAATTTTAAGATTCTCATTCTAGAACACTAAATCACATAAGGTGAGATCTCGCCTTATGAGATTTAATAGTCTGAATTTTTTTTAATAATCTATGTTTCAAAACAAACAAGTGCATCATAGAAAGAACTAAAACAAAATAAAATAACTCTATCATATTTTAGGTTGCCTCCCGAAAAGCGCAATTGTTTAACACCGTTATGCTCGACGGGGCCGATTCTTCTCAAACTTCTTCATATGATGGAAGTTCCAAATCAATGTTGACCGCACTGGAAACCGTCATTTCCTCATAGAACGATTTCAGCCTATGTCCATTAACTTTAAAAATCTTTCCGGTCTCTAAATTTTTTATTTCCATTACACCATGAGAAAAGATATTAGCAATAACAAATGGACCAAGCCATCAAGAACGTAACTTACCTGGCATGAGCTTTAATCGAGAATTATACAATAACACTTTATGTTCGACATCAAATTGTTTCCTCAAGATCATATTACCGTGGAATAACTTGGTTTTCTCTTTGTAAATTTTGAATTTTCGTAAGCATCCACCCTTATTTCCTCTATCTTTTGTAGTTGCAAATTCCTTTCCTCTCCAACTTTCGTCAAATCTATGTTGTAACGTTGCACCGCCTAATAAGCTCTATGTTCAATTTCCACTGGTAGATGGCAAGCTTTATCAAAAACTAGTCAATAAGGATACATTCCTATAGGTGTCTTGAAAGTTGTACAGTATGCCCATAGAGCATCATCCAGTCGTAAACTCCAATCCTTTCGACTAGGGTTCACAGTCTTTTCTAAGATGGATTTCACATCTCTATTCGATACTTCTGCTTGTTCATTTGTTTGCGGAAGGTAGGCGGTGGCTACTTAATGATACACTCCATACTTTCTAAATAGCGTTGCCACAACTTTATTGAAAAACTGACTTCCTTGATCACTAATGATGGCATGTGGGATTCCAAATGTATTAACAATGTTAGTTTTTATAAACCCTACAACAGTTGTAGGATCATCAGTTCTAGTGGCTTTTGCTACCACCTATTTGGAAACATAATCAACAACCAAAAGGATGTAAGAAAATCCACAAGATGAAGGGAAGGGCCCCATAAAATCAATACCCCATACATCAAATATTTCAACTATAAGAATTAGGGTTTGAGGCATTTCATTTCGATGAGATAACGTACCTATCTTTTGACATTTGTCACAACTCTTACAGAACACATAAGCATCTTTAAATAAAGTCTTCCAATATAATCCACTATCCAAAACTTTCCTAGTAGTTCTTTTAGGGCCAAAGTGACCTCCACATGTATATTTGTGACAAAAAGCTAAGACAGAATTCTATTCAGTCTCTGGCACACAACGTTTTATAATTTGATTAGAGCAAAACTTCCATAAGAACGGTTCATCCCATACATAATATTTTGCCTTATTTCTTATCTTTTCCTTCGTAAACTTTCTAATGTATTAAGGTAAAGTTCTAGTAACCAAATAATTTACCAAGTCAGTGTACCATGGAATCATACCTTTCATTTGAAATAGTTGCTCATTAGGAAAAGTTTCAAAAATAGGTAAAATATCTTCATCTCCTACTAACCTGCTCAAGTGATCTGCTACTAAATTTTTCGCACCTTTTCAATCCTTTATTATTAAATCAAACTCTTGAAGTAGTAGAATCCATTGTATTAGCCTCAATTTGGACTTTTTCTTTGCCAAAAGGTATTTCAATGCTGCATTATTAGAGTAAACAATAACTTTAGAGCCAAGCAGATAAGATATAACTTTATCTAAAGCAAAAACAATTTCTAAAAGCTCTTTATCAGTTGTGGAATAATTGCACCGCGCAACATCTAATGTTCTAGAAGCATAGAAGATAACATTACTTCTTATCTCAATCCTTTAGCCTAAAATAACTCCTACTGCATAGTTGCTAGCATCACATATAATCTCGAACAGAAGATCCCAATTTTGTGGCTAAATAATTGGTGTACTTGTTAGTAGTGCCTTGAGTTTGTCAAAAGCTTCCTTGCAATCCTTCCCAAATTCGAATGAAACGTCTTTTGTAGCAACTTTGATAAAATCTTATAATGAACCTGCGGTAAAATCCTACATGTCCAAGAAGAGGTCGAACTTCTTTAACGTTTGTAGGCTAAGGTAAGTTCACAATTAAGTCCACTTTAGCTTTATCAACTTCTATGCCCCTGAATGAAATCACATGCCCTAAAACAATGCCTTGATCTACCATAAAGTGACATTTTTCATAATTTAAAACCAAATTTGTCTCAATGCATCGTTTAAGAACCTTAGATAAATGATTTAACCAATCATCAAATGAATCTCCATAAACAGTGAAATCATCCATGAATACTTCAATATAATTTGCAATATACTCAGAAAATATACTCATCATGCATCTTTGGAACGTACCTAGACCATGACAGAGTCCGAATGGCATTTGCCTAAAAGCATACATTCCAAAGGCACACATGAATGTAGTCTCTTCATGATCCTCTTAAGCAATTACTATTTGATAATAACCTGAAAAACCATTAAAAAAATAAAAACATGATTTACCAGCAAGTCTTTCTAACTTTTGATCCACAAAAGGTAGTGGAAAATGGTCTTTTCTAGTAGCTAAATTAAGCTTTCTAAAGTCTATGCACATTTGTCACCCATTTTGTACCATCATTGGTACCAATTCATTATTTTGGTTTCGTATCACGGTCATACCAGTTTTCTTGGGCACAATATGCACTGGACTTATTCACTATCCGAGATTGGATAAATTATACCTGCATTTAAAGGTTTTAAAATTTCTTTCATTACCACATCTTTCGTTGTTGGATTGAGTCTTCTGTGGGGTTCCTGTTTTGATTTAGCATTCTCATCTAAAAGAATCCTATGCATGCAAATCGCCGGGCTAATTCCTTTTATGTTCGCTAAAGTCCAACCAATTGTAGTTTTGTATTCTTTAAGTAGTGCCACCAATTTTTCTTTTTGCCCTTTAGTCAACCTTTTTGAAATGATCGTTGATAATGACTCTCCATCACCCAAATAGACATATTTAAGGTGATCAGGTAGGGCCTTCAATTCGATCTTTGAAGCCTACAAAACAGAAGGTAGCATTTTCTTGTCATTTATAGTAAGTTCAGCATTTAAAGTTTTGAAAACAATTTTGCAACTTCACAAGTTTCATCAATTTGCTCATTCACTTCTAATTTAGCTTTAAACTCTTGCTCATCTTCAATATTTTCTTCATTAAATATATCTTACACAAATGAATCCACAATATCCATATGATATAGACAGATTGAAGATCATTAGGGTATTTTATTGCTTCGAAAATATTGAACTTTACTATCTCTCCATCAAACACTACAGAAAGAGTATTCTCATCCACATCAATTTTTGTCTTGTTATTTTCATAAATGACCTTCCTAATAGAATCAAAACCGAATGTTCCACATTATCTCCATCCATTTTTAAGATGTAAAAATCCACTAGAAATACCAAACTATTAACTTGGACTAAAACATTCTCAATTACTCCAATAAGATGCACATACGAACGATCAGCTAGTTGGATAATCACATTAGTTTCTTGCAAAGAATTTAGATTTAAAGCTCGATAAATTAAGTATGGCATGACATTAATAGATGCACCTAAGTCTAGCATGACATGCTCAATTTTTCTATTACCAATAACACGGAAGTGTAAACATGCTTGGATCTTTGCATTTTTTTGGTAATTACCTATCTATCACATCTGATACATTCTTACCCAAAATTATTCTATGCTTGTCCTTCAACTTCCTTTTATTTATGCACAACTCCTTTAAGAATTTTGCATATTTTGGAACTTGCTTTATGGCTTCCAGAAGTGGTATATTGATTTCCACCTTTTTGAAGGTTTTTAAGATCTCTCTTTCATATTCATCATCTTTTGGTTTAGCCAACCTGCTAGGAAAAGGAGGTAAACATGCATTAATTGATATTGATGAAGACAAATCATCTTTTACCATTGTTAATTCTTTAGTCGAAAGTTCTTCCTTTTTTGCTCCATCATTGTGCTTTTCTTCCTCTATTGGTAAAGAAGTTACAGATTGAATTTCCTTACCACTTCTTAAAGTCATTGCACTCATGTTCTCCTTAAGATTCACCATTGTTTGGGAAGATAATTTCTCCGATGCTTATGCTTCCAATTTACTTATTAAGGTGGCTAACTGAGTGATCTAATTTCCCAAGTTTTGTAGGCTTGCCCTTGTTTCCAGTTGAAATTGTTGAGTATTATTAGCAAGCGCCTTAACAATTTCATCTAAAGATATACCTGAATTTGAAGATTGAGGTTGATCATATGTAAAAGCTTGAGGTTGTTTATTAAAATTGTAAGGTTGATATCATTGTTAGCCTCCTTGATTTCCATAGCTCAAGTTTGGATGATCCCTCTATCTTGGATTGTAGTAATTGGAATAAGGGTCATACTTTCGTTGAGATTGACCAGGAAAGCCCCTTATTGCGTTAGCTTCTTAAAGAAAGTCTTGTTCCAATGTAGGGTATATCACCATAGGATGTCCAGGGAATGAGCATATTCTGCACACTATTGTCGATTGTAATTGACCTACAACCATTTGACAAACTAGAGCGGTTAAATAAGATATTTTATCATCAAAGTTCATGTTACTTACCTCATTCACACGCTTAATAGCTCCATCCATCCTTGTTCCAATTTTTGAGAATTTTTGGCCATAACTGATATCAACTGTCTGGTTGTCTCAAATGTTTTGTTTACCAGAGCTCCTCTACTAGCTGCATCGACCATACTTCGATCCATTGGCAATAGTCCTTTATAAAATTATTGAATCAGAAGTTGATCGGGAATTTGATGATGTGGCCAGCTAGCACATAGCTCCTTAAACCTTTTCTAATATTCATATAATGTTTCTGTTGTAATTTGTCTTATCCCACATATGTCCTTTCTGATTTTCGCTACTCTTGATGCAGGAAAGAACTTCTCTAAAAACATTCTTTTCATCTCATTCTACATTGTTACTAAGCCAGGGGGAAGATAGTATAGCCAATCATTTACCTTATCTTTTATTGAAAATGGAAAGGCCCTGAAATTAATTTGTTCTTGTCACTCCTTGTGGCTTCATTCCAAAGCAAGCAACATGAAATTCTTTCAGGTGTTTATGCGGATCTTCACTTGCAAGACAACAAAAAAATAGATAGTAAGTAAATTAAACCATATTTCAATTTTAAATCTACCTCAACATTTGGAAATTGAATGCATAAAGGTTGTTGATTCAAATTCGGCGCCACTAACTCCCTCAAGTTCTGGGGTTCAGATTTTCCATCTTTCGTCCGCTTTTTGAAAATTAGAGTCTTCACCAATTGTTAGATTTACTTCAACTTTCACATCTGAAGGTGAATGATTGCTTCCTTGCCTAGTCTCTTTTCTCAAACAACACGTTGTCTTCTCAATTTCTAGATTGTATTGCAATTTACCTATTTGAGAATCACGAATCATACAAGATAAGAGGTCAGCAGTAACTATAAAATTAAAAATGCAAAGAAATTAAGAAACTTAAAATAGTTCCCCGACAACGGTGCCAAACTTTGGTTAGGTTATCAAAGCCCTCAAAATAATACCGATTCTCCAAATTTTTGTAGCGGTCGTGAAGCCAAGTCGAATCCCTAGAGAACTGAATACTAGTTCCTTAATTTCAAGCAATAAAATTAAATTGGAGGGAGGGGGGTTTGATTAAGAAACTGATTAACTAAAAAATAATGTGAAAACAAATTATATCAACTTGAATTTAAATACGAGAAAGTCAAAATTACCAAACTCCAAATCAAGGGAAAGATCTCATTTAATTATAACATTGATCATTGGTTTAAAAAGAATATTTTCACGATTCAAGCAGTTAGTCTGAAACATATTAGGATAGTCGTATTAAATCTTAAAATTTCCTAAATTAATTAGTTCAATCCTAGCATCTAAACCAAAACTTACCATCTATTGACTGGGTGTGATAGCATTCTATATCATATAAATGATAGCAATAAGCTCCCTAAAAAAGACTAAACCTAAATGAAATAATCGAGATAGCTACAATTATTCAATTTAGTTTCTTATTTATCATAAGTTAAATATGAAAATTCTTAAATAACCTATTTGCTACTTATACCATTCCTTCATGATAATTACGGATCACTAAATTCTTAGATAGCGATAGGATAATCAATATTAAATTAAATTGTCAGATTAATCAAATATCAATCATTCATGAAATATGAGAACTCAAAATAAGAAATACTTGAATTAAAACATGAATAAAAGTTGAGAACACAAAACTTCACAAGGTTACAATTAGAGTATTGAATCCCCTTGAATCAAAACGATGAGTTTAGCCACACATGGCTTTCGCTACAATAACAAAAATAAAATAAAAGCTAAGAATTGCTAAAAACGTAAGAATCGAGAACCTTTTTTTGTTGCGAAAAATGTCCCTTTTATATGGTTTTCTAATATAATCCTAATCCAACTCTAACTTGTAAAGATGTTTATCTAAAATGAATTCAAAATCAAACTCCTTCATGATAAGAATAATGCGAAGTCTTTTAGTCAAATTCTAACTTTTCAAATACTTAGCCTTATCCACTACATCAATCTTTTCATCTTACCCAAAAAAATTTATTATCATCAAAAGAGTCCCAATACAATGCAATCTCCACTTTTCATCTCCTAAAAGAAAACAAAATTAAATTTCTATATTTAAGCACCAAAATAAATCTAAAACAAACAAGATAATATCAAATAATATATAAGATAAGATGTTATCAACCATATAAACCCATCCATCATAGTTCCTAATGTGCACACACGAAGTTGAAAGATTGAAAAGTTTGGATTCAAGGAAAGAAGAAAAGGATATATTCGAATGAACTAAAATTAAATCTGATACGCAGGGTTTTAAATTTACCTACTAGACTTTACGAAGAACTTGTCTTGAGCAACCTAGATAATGGGTAAAGAATAAACCAAGAAAATTGTTTAGGATCAAAATCATGCCACAGTCTGATTCAGTTGATAAGTGATGTTTAATTCATTTCTCTTTGTTGGTTTCCTTAGCTTCTGAGAGGAGTTATCTTATCCGATTGGACCTCCAAAAAGCCCCTCCGAAGTCAAAACCAAAATGGCAGGAAATAATCTAATCAAAAGTTGTCTTTTCCAAATCCTAAAGAGGGTATTTATACCTAGGTTAAACAATAAAAGATTTGGGCTAAATAATGCATAAAAGCCCAAAATAAATATAACTTAAAACAAGTCCAAAATAGAATAATAAAAAAAACACGCCTAGGCCTGATCCAATGCGCTCCCAAGTCTGATCATAAGCGCGCCTCTCCTCTTGGGCTTAAGTGATGATGCGCAACCCAATACAATGGCTTTTAAATCCCAAGTGAGTCCAATCCAAGATTTGATATAAATAAATCAAATTGGGTTATGATTCAGATAGCTCTCCTCCAATAGGCTTGGCGCACTCCATCCTCTCCACAAATTGGCCCACATGCATATAGAGAGCCTTTTTGAATCTCTCAGTCTTAGCTTTGGACATAAGTCCAACTGGAATGACAAGCTCACCTCCGTCACGCACGCCATCTCTATGGTGATCCTTACTCATAGTCACATCAGTCCCTCCCTCCTCAAGAATATTCGTCCTCGAATCCGAATATATATCAAAAGGAGAAAGGTTAGTAACATTAAAGGTACCAGAAACATTGCACTCACCTGGCAGATCAATCTTGTATGCATTGTCATTGATTCGTTCCAACACTTGAAATGACCCACCACCCCTAGGATCTAACTTAGACTTCCTTTAGGCAAGAAACCATTTCTTCCTCAAATGCACCCAAATCCAATCACGAGGTTGAAAAGTCATTAACTTTCCCCTTGTTGGCTTGCTTCGTATACACCATGTTTCTATGCTCAATGTGTTGTCTCGCCTTCGCATACAAGTCCTTAACCATTTCGACTTTCCTCTTGCCATCTATACTAGATAACTCATGCAAGGGTAAAGATACCAAATCTAAGATAGTCAAAGGATTAAAACCATATACAAGCTCAAAAGGTGAATAACTTGTGGTGGAATGCACACATCTATTATATGCAAACTCAATAAATGGCAAACAATCACTCCAAGTTTTCAAAATTTTACCAACTACAGCATGCAATAAGATACCTAAGGTTCTATTAACAACCCCACTTTGTCCATCTGTTTGTGGATGACAGGTAGTAGAATAAAGCAATTTAGTACCCAACTTTTCCCACAGAACACGCCAAAAATGGCTCAAAAATTTAACATCTCTATCCGAAACAATATACCTAGGAATACCATACAATCTAACAATAACCCTAAAGAATAAATCAACAACATGCACAACATCATTAGTCTTATGGCATGCAATGAAATGTGCCATTATACTAAATCGATCAACAACAACAACAAAAATACTATCATACCCTTTCTTTGTTCTAGGCAGCCCTAAAACAAAATCCATAGAAATATCAACCCAAGGTTCAATAGGCACAAGTAAAGGGGTATACAATCCATAGGGTTTAACAGTAGATTTTGCATGTCTACATGCAATGCATTTGGCACATACACGCTCAACATCCCTACACATACCAAGCCAAATGAAATGTTCATGCAAAATGTCCAGTGTCTTAGCAACCTTAAAATGACCCATCAATCCACCATTATAGGCCTCGTGCACAAATAAAGCACGTAAAGAACAGTTAGGCATACACAGTTGATTACCACGATACAAATATCCATCATGCCTATAAAATTTTTGGAATGCAACATGCTCACAAACAACATACACATTAGCAAAATTATCATCAGAAGTATACATGTCCTTAAGCTACTCAAATCCTAATAATTCAGAACTAAGAGTAGAAATTAAGGAATACCTCCTAGATAAAGCATCAGCTATCGCATTTTCCTTCCCTTGCTTATAATGTACCACATACAAAAATGTCTCCATAAATTCCACCCAAGTGGCATGTCTCTTGCTCAGCTTGCCCTGTCCCTTCAAGTGCTTTAGGGACTCATGATCCATCCGAATGGCAAACTCTCTAGGATGAAGGTAATGTTGGCACACCTCTAATGCTCTCGCCATAGCATAAAGCTCCTTGTCATAGGTCGAATAGTTGAGTTGTGCACTACTCAATTTTTCACTAAAATAAGCTCCTGGTTTGTTTTCCTGCAAAAGCACAGCTCCTATACCAATACCAAAAGCATCACATTTAACCTCAAAAGCTTTCTCAAAGTCAGGAAAACACATAATAGGAGCATAAAACAATTTTGCTTTCAAAAAATTAAACATATGCTCTTGTTCCTTACCCCATGTAAACCCTTTCTCCTTCTTAACTATTTTAGTCAAAGGAGCAGCAATGGTAGAGAAATCTTTCATAAACCTCCTATAGAAACTAGCAAGTCCATGAAAACTCCTCATCTCACTAGCACTCTTAGGTGTCGATCATTCCTGGATAGCCTTTACCTTTTCCTCATCAACCTTAACTCTCCTAGAACTGACTACAAACCCCAAGAATACAAGCCTATTAATGCAAAAAGTACACTTCTTAAGGTTCGAATACTGTTTCTCCTATCTCAATACATCCAAAACACATCTCACATGTATGACATGCTCATCAAGATTAGTTCTATATATCAAGATGTCATCAAAATAAACAACCACGAATTTTCTAAGAAATACACGCAACACATGACTCATTAACCTCATAAAAGTGTTGGGTGCATTAATTAAACCAAACAGCAATACTAACCACTCATACAAACCATATTTAGTTTTGACAACAGCTTTCCATTCATCTCCTGCTTTCATTTTAATATGGTGGTATCTACTTTTCAAGTTAATTTTTGTAAAGATACATGCACCATACAATTCATCAAGCATATCATCTAACCTAAGGATAGGGTGGCGATACTTTACAGTGATTTTGTTAATAGCTCTGCAGTCCACATACATCTTCCAGGTTCCATCTTTCTTAGGCACCAACAACACAGGCTCAAGCTCTCCCTCATATGTCCCTTTGCTATTAACTCATCCACCTGCTTTTGAAGCTCCTTTATCTCCTCAGGATTACTCCTATAGGCTGGGTGGTTTGGAATTTGAGCTCCGGACACAAAATCAATCTGGTGCTCGATGCCTCTCAAGGGTGGCAGTCCCTTAGGCGTCTCCTCAAGAAAGACATTTGAATAATCCTACAAAAGAGAAGCAAAAACACTAGTCAAAGCATCAAGAGAGTTAGTTTCAGAAACTAAACACTCTCTGTATCTCACCACTAATAGCGCTCTCTTCTCTCCAGTTACTCTCCTCAAGTCTTTTCCTTTAGCAAACAAGCTCACTTTTCTCTCTTTCTTTTCTTTCTTCTTTTCTCTTTCTGAGCTCTTCTCTCCTGCACATCCCACTTTCTTTTCTTCACTTGTTCAGTCACTCACCATTGGGCCAAACTCATTTTTCTTTTGGGCCTCTTTTCTCTCTTCACTTTTTTTGTTCTCACTACCCGAACCCTCCTCACTTTTACTTGCTTTTATCTGCTCTAGGTATAATTCGTGAGGTGATAAAGGTAGTAGAATGAAATTCCTACCCTTAAACTTAAAAGAGTACCTATTGGTATACCCATCATATGCTACCCTCCTGTCAAACTGCCAAGGTCTCCCAAGTAACATATGACCAACTTCCATTGATACCACATCACACAACACCTCATCCTCATATCTCTCTACTAAAAATGGCATTAAAACCTGCCTAGTCACTTTCACACCAGCATTATCATTGAACCAATGTAAATTATATGACTCTGGATGTTTCCTGTATGTCAAACCCAATTTCTGTACCATAGTCTAACTCACTGTATTAGTGCAACAGCCCCCATCAATGATCAAATTGCATATTTTTCTACCAACTAAACATCTCATCTATGGCCGTAGCACTCAGTACCCTCCTAATTACTAGTGCTTCTTTTCATATAACAGCTCTCTCAAAGTAACTATCATCCTCAAAATCATTGTCAACAACAAGTTCAGATTCACTACCACTATCCTCTGAATCAATCATCCCATTATTCCTCATAATCATAACTTTCTTATTTGGACATTGAGATGCAATATGACCAGTACCTAAACACCTAAAAAATTTAATGCTAGAATGCTTATTAGAAGAAGCTTGGGGGTTAGGTGTACCTTTAGGGTCAAACCCTACGTTCAGCCTTTTGGGTGTTTCCTTGAAATCCAGCCCCTTGTCTTTCGACTTCTCCTCTCTCTTGGGCCATTTTGAACTCCATGATTGGCTAGAATTTGCCCCACTCCTTGCTGCCACTCTAGCTTTAATTTGTTTCTCCACCTTTATGGCCATGTTCACTATGTCCTCAATCTCTAAGTAGTGTTGCAACTCCACAACATTGGCTATCTCCCTATTGAGTCCACTAAAAAATATGACCATTGTAGCCTCTGGATTCTCCTCTATGTTAGTTTGGATCATAGCCACCTTCATCTCCTTGTGGTAGTCCTCCACTGATTTAGACCCCTGAGTGAGTCTCTGAAGTTTCTGGTACATCTCTCTGTAATAGTAAGAAGGCACAAACAGTTTCCTCATGTATGCCTTCATATCGTCCCAAGTAGTAATTGGCCTCTCTCTATTTCTCCTCCTAGATGTCACCAATTGATCCCACCATGTTAGTGCATAATTTGAAAATTCAACAGCAGCTAGCTTTACCTTTTTATCTTCAAAAAAATTGTGGTACTCAAAAACCAAGTCCACCTTCCTTTCTCACTCCAAGTAAGCCTCTGCATCATTCCTTCCCTTGAAGTCTGGGATCTGCATCTTGATGGATTTAAGGTCTTCTTCTCTCTGTTAAATGGCTCAACTCTCTGAGCTCTCCTAGGCCTGCGTACCTCAAACTCCTCCTCCTCCTCCTACTCAAAGTCATCGTCCTCTGGCTCATACTGAGGTGGTGGTTGCTGCTAGCGTACACCTGTACGCCTCCCCTAAGATTCCTCATGTCTCCCTCATCTGAACTCATCCATCTATTCCCTATTCTTAGTTAAGGCTAGATTGAACCTCTCAAATTGTTGCTGCATGGCTCTCAAAGTGAAAGCGATATTTGCATCTCCCCCTTGGTTGTCATCATTACTACCTCCCTGTGACATTGTAGATAAAATGATATAACTGCAAAACAAGGTTAGTAATAAACAACCCCACACACTCCCTCACGTGTTTCACTCAAATGATGTCACTCCCCTCGTGTTTGAGTCACGACAATGACTCCCTCAAATAAGCTCACACACTCTTGCTTTTTACCACTCAATCTCCTCTAAAATTCAATTCACCACTCGGAACCAATTCTCAAAATGATCAAAAGAATCAAAAGAGTGTTTAAATTTCGAACCAACTAGCAAGTAATTCACCACTCGGAACCAATTCTCAAAATGATCAAAAGAATCAAAAGAGTATTTAAATTTCGAACCAACTAGCAAGTACGAGTATGACGAAACAAAAAAAATAAATTTTTTCGGACTTCTTTTTGAACTTTTTTTGGATATTTTTTGAACTTTTTTCATACTTTTTTCATATTAAAAAAAATTGGGACTTTTTTTCGAACATTTTTTAAACATTTTTTAATATAGGTCGAAAATTTCAACAAAAGAAACAAAAAGAATAATTGAATAAAAATTCTCCTCCACACCAATGCTCTGATACCCAATAATGCGTACACGTGGAGTTGAAAGATTGAAAAGTCCAGATTCAAGGAACAAAGAAGAGGATAGATTCAAATTAACTAAAATTAAATCCGATACGCAAGGTTTTAAATTTACCTATTAGACTTCACAAAGAACTTGTCTCGAGCAATCTAGATAACGAGTAAAGAACATACCAAGAAAATTGTTTAGGATCAAAATCACGCCACAATCTGATTTAGTTAATAAGTGATGTTTTGTAACATCCCACTCCCGATGGGAAGGTTAGAATAGTAATTTGGAAAGGGCTAAGAATGTTTAGATTGTTGTGCAATATTCATACATATTCTTACATGTGACTCGTGAAATTTGCATATGAAAATGACTGCACATGCATTCATGACATTTCCAGGTATATGTGCCTAAATGGGATTTTATTTTGGAAAATGTGGTTTATGGGCTTAAAAATTTAATTGGAGTAGATTGTTATGTGTTTTATATTTTTGGAAAAATTTAGAAATTTTTTGGGAAAATTTTTCGGACCGAAAAAATCGCCAAGTGGCGAACCGACTAGTTTTCAGTATCAAAAATTTCTGTCTAATGGCACTAGAATATTGGATACATTATTTTGGATTTGTAATTAGAGCCATTGGAATTGAATTTATATATTTTATTTATTAGGGCTTCTTTCATTAAAGGATATTAATTGATTTTTGTTTTTTTTTCCATTTACATGACAAATGTCTTGATGACACATCTTTAATTCATTTAATGCTTGTTTTCCACCCATCATTCACGACTCTTCTACTTGAAAAAGACAAAAAAAATTGAAAGCTTTCTTTTGTTCTCTCCCATCCGAAACTCCTTCTCTTCTTTCTTCTTCATTGGTTTTCTTC
>JANZLX010000006.1:27054851-27072908 GCA_025531955.1 Erythroxylum orinocense | reverse complement strand
TTTAGAATGGGGGTTATGCCCACCATCTTTCTTGTATGATGCTTTGCTTTTTGACACTGCTAATATAGCTTAAATGCCTCATTTCCATTCAAAAAAAAATATATACTATATAAAGGTAGTTGAATGATCAATATTTATCATCCTTAAATAATTATAAAAAATATCTCAATGTTCTTGATTAATATTAATGTAATAAATATTTTATCAAGATAGAATTCACCTATATAAGCAGCCACTAGTAACTCGTAAATGAATGAATGGAGAAAGCGACTTAGGTATAGTTTCATTTTGAAAATTAAGAATATATAAAAATTAATTGAATATGAAAAAGAAGATTATACAAGGTAGATAACAATTTTTAAATTTTTTGTTAAATAAATACAAATAATAAAAAATAGTTGTAGAAAATGTGATTAAATCTTATAAAAGTATATATTAAACTAAGATTATATTTTATTCTATTTTATTTTATTTAAAATTTCAATATTTTTAAATCAATTATATTTATTAATAATTATTAAATTAAATTTATTTAATTAAAATAAATTAATTATTAAGTACAATTAAATTACTCACAATAATTTAGTTAATTAAATATACAATATTAGTTAAATTGTTTATAGTTGTTGTTAATAATAAATATATTAAATATATACAAGGTTGAAACTCCTACTATGTCGATGCAGTTTTCCGCTTGTATAAATAGGCTACAGCACGCAATATCTTTGCTTCGTGGCAGTTTTCGGAAAGAAAGGATTTGTTTCTTATTTCCTAGCATTTCATTACCCCCTTTAAACGTAACATTCCACAGTCGAAATATAGTGTCAGCATTCAATTCCATCCAAATGTTATCAGTTCTGTATCCGACATTTTTACTGAATTAAGATCTAATACGATATTGTATTCATACCGGTTAATATGGGGTATCATTTCGGATAATTTTTTAAACTTATGAGATAATTCTTAAATTTTTAAAAATTGTGAAATAGTCTATTAGTATATTTTACTGTATACTTTATAATTTTACATCAAAAAAGTCATTACAAATAATTGTATAAAAATGTTATGAAATTGAATTGATTTACTAATGGTCTTTATTTTTTAATTATATTTACTTAACAATAATTTTATGAGGCGTAATTTTGTGTTATTAAATTAATATAATAAATATATGATTAACAATTATAATTAAAAAAAGCACCATATTTAATATAAATAAATAAACAAATTTGATTATACAAAGGGAGAAAGGTAGAAACACGTGGGGGTATTTTTGTAATTTATTATTAAAAGTTTTGATTTTTTTAAAAAAAAGTTCCTATATTTTTTTACTATTAAATCGGTATATAATAAATAAAAAGTAAAACTTATAAGAAATAAGTAAAAATAAAATATTTTATTGAATAAAAATACACCAATGTTTATTATTATATAATTAATTAATAATAAATAAATATGAGTCTAATATAAATATTAAAATAACAATAAAAATTAAAATTGTATTTCTGAAGGAGGTTGTGTCTCATCATTATCAAAAGTTCTAAATTCTTCAACGTTATTTAAAGATTCATAAACTACACTTTCATCTAAAATATTTGCATCAACTTCTTCTCTACTACATTAAAATAAACTACAAATTAGTAATGTATGAAATTATTTTTAATTGTAAACTTGTAATACACTATAATTTTAACTTAAATATGATCAAAATAAAATATGAACTAACAATCAGTAGATATTCTTAATTCATTCGTTGTGACAAATGCATTTTCTTCATAAATCATCTTGGCAAGACTTTATTCTATTTAAATTTTTGCGGTCAAATTTGAACAGTTTGCAAATGTTAAAATTCATTTAAATGCTTCAAAATATTAGAAATTAACTTGTAATTTTATGAAATATTAGTTAAATTTGGACCTTTTGCCTATAGAAGAAATATTGACCAAGATCTAAATTTTGGCATTAATACATGTATAACTAACCAAGTATGTATATTTCTTTCATATTTATTTATAAGCAACGAATATTTTATGAAATTACAATTCAGATAATAATTCAGAGTTTAATATGTTTATGCTTGTAAGTTTCATCAATGTACTTTAAAATGAGTATTGGTGGAATGGTTGTTTGTAACTAGAAGTAAGAGAGATAATGATTTTCAACTTAAATAAAATAGGAGATATTGAAAAGAAGTATGTGACTGGAGCATTTCGTAGGTAGTTATAAGATTTATATAATGTTTCTAGCAAAACTATGATATTAATGTAAGAACATTATATTATGCTTATAGGCACTTATATTGTAATAAGTGATGGCGTCATTTGATTTTCAGTGTGATCTCTTTTTCCTCCTTTATTTAGGAAGACAAAGCATCCAAAAAGAAATAAATATTATAAATCAATAATTTTAATGAATTTGACTTATTAATTAAGTGGACATGTTCTTCGTAACAATTCTATAAATGCGAAACTTTTGACGAAAGAAAGGAAGGAGATTTTGTAAGGTTTAAAAATCAGACTGGATCGGATTAGACTATTCGGTCCGACCGAAAAAAGGTTGAACCGGTCGGTTTTTATACAAAGAAGTTATTTGGTAAAACCGAATCGGACTACTGATCATTTCAATCTTTTTCTGGTCAGACCAGACGATCTGGTTTTTAAAACCTTAGTTAAAAGCATTTGGATAGATGATATACGGTTATTAAAAGCTTTTGGTATGAACTCTCAATTAGGATATTCTTGTAGAATTCAAATGTATATTTTTTGTTTGAGTTGAGATAAAAGAAGAGAGTTTGGATTATAAAAGGTTGTTTTTAAAAGGTTTTGGTTAAAAGCATTTGGATAGATGGTGTTGTATAATAAGCTTTTAGCATAAACCGGCAAGTTAGATATTTTCTTAAGGATTCAAATGCATATTTTTTCTTTGACATGAGATCATCATAATAATCAATAAGTCACTTATTATGTTTTAATGTGGGACACCTAATATGTAAAAATGCTAGTTGAATGATCGTGCGATATAATTAAGTACTTATTTGATTAGTAGTGAGTCAAGATGAGATCCATCAATTCTAGGTAATGAATTTGAGCACTATGTTGTCTTTGATCTTAATGGTTGTTTCAAGATCTTGACCGGGGCGATTGAATGAGTGAAGAAAAAGAGTTTTCTAAATCATTCACCAATCATTAATGACCAACATGTAACATAATTGGTTATCTAATAAGGTTTGATAGTTAAATCAAACCTTAGGATAATTTAGAGTTGTAATAATGGAAGGTAATAATACATTATCCTTAATCAAATTTCATCTTTGTAACGTTGTTACTTTACACCATTCGATCGTTGAGGAGTGTTGTTAGACGCCAACCTTAATTAGTAATTAATTGGATTAATTACTACAGATTTAGTGATGAACTTACAAGCGTAATATTTCTTGTTTATGATTATTTAATTTATTATAAGATAATTTATTAAACAATCTATATATTGTATTATTATATTTTTTGCTAGCGTAGAAAAATTAAATTAATATTAGAATTTCTCAAGTACAAAATAAATAAATAAATAAAATATTTTTTATTTTATTTCATTTTATAAATAATAATAATAATTATAAAAAAAAAGGAAAGCAAAAGGCATCGGATGGTATCTGCATTTGGTGGTAATTGTTTTGGATTTATATTTAACCAAAACAATAACGAAACGTTGGCTGTAAATAGTTTTTTAAGTTTTGAAAACCAACAAACGTATAGAGTCTTACGAAGACGAGGGTAAAAATGAAAGATACTCTTTCATTTTTTTTAGCGTTGAAAGAAAACGTTAATAAGAGAAGTGCTACATATACTCTTTTTCGTTTTTTTTATACGCGAAAGATAAATAAAATAAAAGAAACAGAATTGTTTTGTTCTATTTTTGAAGAAAGAGTTCTTCAAAATTTAGCTTAACCATATTAAATATTGAAAGTGGAACATATTCAAGAGTTCTTCAAAATTTAGCTTAACCATATTAAATATTGAAAGTAGAACATATTTTTCAGCGTAGAATATATAAAGATTTTGTATTTTCAAAGTTCAGTATTAATTATTTTTCACAAATTTTAGTTATTTATTTTTGTCTATTTTTATTATTAATATATTTATTAAATACAATAAATAAATATAGAATTGAATTTTTTTTTTATTTTCCCCGCATATGAGATACTTTCGGTTTAAGCTACAAGCCAAAGTGTAAATTCTTTATTAAAATGGGCTTCCGAATTTCAGTGAGGATCACTGATATCAAAGCTTCCTCGGAAGAAAAGCGTCTCATATTGCCTTCTCGCTAAAGCGTGTTGATACAAATTTCCAGTGCGATACTATGAATATGCTGATCTGGTTTCAAATAGGCATTTTGAGTTTATATTCTATGTGTAATATCTGAGTGAATCTCCTTATTCACGTCATAAACATTTAGTAGCAATACAATCCCAAATGGTTTTGTTAAATGGACATTCGAAGAGAAATGATTTCGTGATTCATGATGGAACAAGCCCATCAGACAAGATTTATAAACCTGTAAGTAGGACATTCTTTCAGTGGTGTTTAACTTGTTTTGAATGATCAACTAGAGAATAAAAGAAATTTTTGGAGTTAAAACCTTACTCTAAACCGACATGAACCAGAAGACTTTGCAGCCCCTTCTTTGTAACAGGTTAATAAGACTTTGCCACTCGGAAATTAGTTTTCCTTAATTTATTGTGTAATTTATTGTTCGTCTTTCTTAAAAAAAAAAAGGAGAAAAAAAGAAAAATTACAAGTCTGACCTTGGCAAACTTTTAACTCATAACCATAAACCAGGTTCCAAGTTGACCGGAGGGGTAGATTTGCTCCAAGGTGCACGGTTCGAATCCTACGGCTTGCAGTGTGGAGTAACATTCTTGAGTCCCTTGTGGGCTTTGAGGGTGGGCTCCTTGTAGGCCTGTGGGTGGCTCACCTCCCCCTTAGCGGGCCGCTGAGTACCTGATTTACATCCTCTCAATTACTTCATCGGGCCGAAGTGTAGGGGGCCCTTTGAGTTAGGGATTCAACCTTTTTTGCTCCAAGGTTCCAAGTTGACCGGCTATGAATAAAAGTATAGAACACGGACTTTGTCAGTGTTTTGATTCTAGAATATCCGAAAATCTGGGTGAAAAGGTGCTCTTCAATGCACCCATCAACTCTTCGTAGCATTTATTACCCAAACCAACTTCGCTTAGTCAGAATATGTGGTCCGTATTTATAGTCAATTCCACAACACGATATGGCAGAAGTTTTGACTATTCTGCTAGACTTCAAACAGAAAAGTCGCCGCACGTACCTAAAACGACTTGACGTACTTGCTTTGAATTATTACATGTTTAAATTGATCACGTGGAAGCGCTTGTAGAAGGGGAAGACCTTCTAGAATCATTAACTGCACTTGTGCGTGCATCTTCCTGATACAACTTACTAGCCCGGCTTACTTTCAAAGCCAAAAAACCTTGATCGTTTGCCACCTGGTGATGAAGCTCAATTTCCACAATGAATTCTGATATATACAATGTATGTAAGAATATGCACCATGTATAGATTATGCCCAAAACCATTAGTACAAGACAAGATTTAAGGTATATGAAGAAACCTGAAAATTAAACAGACTAATAAAACTTGACGAAGAAATGGCTAAAGGAATAGAGAATATAAAAGCAAAGACTGGAAACTTGAAACCGATAAGACTTCATCTCATAACTGAATTGTTCAGTGATCTTGGGGTCCTACAAAAAAATCCAAAAGCATTTTTCCTAGATCTTCAGGATTGTACTTAATATACTTGTCAGCAATATTTTTGCTGTTCGCAAGAAACTTGCGGTAGGCAGGGAGTAGATTCTGGGAAGTCGAAATTTGCAAGTCTTCGCGAAGCTGAGGATTTGGAATATACCACTGAGTCTGGATCTTGTACACTGCTTCAAAAGCATTACAGAATCTCTTGCATCTTTTTTTGGCACTTTCCCTTCCCTCATCTGTAATTGTAGACACGATAGAGCTCCAAGTGGCTCTCTTATAGCTCGTGGCATGCATCATAAACTTACCATTGTGCTTCCTAATCCATTCATCTCCAAAAAGAAGCCTCAATTCGGAGTCCTTAACCTTTTGGACCATGTAGTGGATGTTGTTCATTAAGAAAATATGTCCCAAGGAATCATCTTTGCACATTTTCGATTTTTCATTAAGATTGGATTCCAGAGCAGATGCAAGTGACCGGAAGTGATGAGCCAATGGACAAAGTGAATAAGAAGAAACGTCCTGTGATTCCTGTCTATTATCCATCTCAGGACTGCCATCTACGGGTCGGTTTTTGAGAATCAAATCGAGGATACCACTATAAACAGTCAGAGCGCTGATGTAATTCATAACATATCTTGTCAGGTCATGAATTCGACCTCCAGGGAGGGGCTGTGGAGATGCATCAGATATAATAAATTTCCCAAACTCCAAAAATGTCGCCCTCGCAGAATCCCTTAAAGTCATTAGAAGGTTATGGAATTCAATCCTAATGAAAGAACCAGCCTCCTCTGAGTATAAACCATTTATATCAAGAAGAACATTAGAAACAACCTCATACATGTCGAGCAAGCGAAACAACTTTTCGGGTCGATGATGTCCCATTGCTATAGCTTCCCCAAAATTCAAGAGACGCAAGACTGAAGCTTTAGATATCTCAACAAAGCAAAATGAATTCACAGAACCAAAATCACCTAGTATTTGGTCACAAAATCGTTTCTCGCCCACAAGATACACATGAACAACGTTCTTCACAGTCCATAACCATCTGTGAATCTGGCCGTTCAAGTTAGTCCAGTCCAATCTCAGTAATTCTTCAATGCTAACTTTCTCAAACTTGAGAAAGGACAAGTATTCATCCAACGCTTGCTTCCTGAGGTGAACAAGGGTTTCACAAAATTCTGCCTCATAACTAGAAGCAAACATGGCACAAGCAATGGCCTTGATGTCAGGAGTTACCTGCGGATCAACCAAATCAACAATATATTCAACTGATTCTCGGGCAGTCACACCTCCAGAAGAAGCTCTATCAACTATTTCAGCGTCCACTGAATCAAAAGATTCATCATAAACTACATCTGGCCCGCATGAATGAAAGGACATGCTCTGCGGTTCAAAAGGTTTTTTGTGCTGAAGAATAATGTGGTATAGCTCCTGTTCAAGTCTTGACATCGCAATCTGCAAGACACACTCTGCTCGATTAGCAAGTTCCCCCTGCTTCCCGATATTGTTGATTGGCAAGCCTCCTAAAGTTTCCTTTAGTAATTGAGTTTCATTCACGGCCTGCAGGAACTCAGAGGTTTTGATGGGACCAGAATCCCGTATCAGAGATGGATTTGATTCCCACTGCATAACCTGTCTCTCAGCAGATTTCAGGCGTTCCTCAACCTCAGTAAGCCTTAGTCCCTCTGATTCAGTTGTGAAAGAGATTGCGGACAAATGACAATCAAGCTCTGAAACGAGTCTTTTGACATCATCACTCAGGTTCCCATTAGCCTCCAATGCCTTCAATAAATGTTGAGCCGCAGCAAAAATATGTTGTCGTCCTTCGTAGTTAGGCATTGTATACTGGCAGCAATGCGTCACCAAAGTAGGAAAATAATCCAAATAAAATGCCAAATCTCAAGCACTTCAACTAAACCAAACAGCGCTTGCAGAAGTCAATCCCAAATTGAGAAATGCTTTATAACTCAGAACAGGAAGCTTCAAAAGACACAGAGCTGAGCTATGCAAGCTTTCCATCAACACACATAGGTTCTGAGATAATGAAGTTCATCAAACTCTATGAAGTTGCCGCTCTCTGGAATACGTTCAAAGCTTTGCCTTGATCGAACCACAGCAACTTGAAAACAATTGCAGCTAAGTTTACAATTTAAAAAAGATCCATAAACAGAATTGGCTTTGTTGAAAAAAAAAACAGCAAAGAAAACTGGGTTAAATGCTGTAAGTCTCAGAGGGTGCCTGAATAAAGTGTCGATATTGAGTTTGAGAAACAAGTCACATAAGGAAAATCAGAAATTATCACCATTCAAGCAGGTATTACCACAGCATCCACAAAATCTAACAGAAAGATTGTTTTCTTTCTTTCCTTTTCTATTTCTGGACAGATCTTGGCTCAAGAGGAAGTGAGAGAAAGTGAAAGAGAGAAGATTTTAGCCTTCTAGAGTAGGAAGAAAAGAGGGGAGTAGAGAAAAATCTTATCAACTTGCAACTTCCATGAAAGCTAACTCTCTCTCTATCTTTACTTTTCCTTGATAAAGAAGGAAGAAAGTAGAAACGGTATTGGCAAACATGGCTTTTAAGGGACTTGTTGAATGCGATCATGGTCAACAGTTGACTTCTCATCCTGGTACGGACAACACAAGACACTGTTTGAGTCTTTGAGATCGTCAAGTATTCGGATTTCCTATTAAAATTGGAACAGATCTTCTGTACCATATTTATTGTCCACCGTTCTCCTTTGTTCTCAGCCATCTAATTTATTAAATTTGATGGTTGAGATCAAAAGTAAACCGGGTGAGTACAAGGTAAGAGGTACAAAAGATTTAGAGTCATTAAAATTAGGATAAACTCGCCATAAAAATTTTTTAAATAATTTTTTGAATTGTTTAGATTTAAATTTATCCAAAACTTAATTTTTTAAATAAAACAATATTATTTTACTTAAAATAATTAAACCTTAAATTTATTTAAACCTATACTTAATCCATGAATTCATCGTTAAAAACAATTAAATTTAACCACATTCCCATCCTAATTAAAATCAGGAAATGATAAAATATAACAACAAATAGAATGAGATATATGGTGTGAAGGACGATTGCATAATTAAAAGCAACTTTTTCAAACGTATTCAATTCGTAACAAATCAATGTCAATTACCATTTTGAACATCTTTTCAAATTACAAAAATAGTCCTTCAATTTTATATAACTAAAATTTAATCCTTTATTATAGCATTTATTTCTTAGAAGATAAAACTTGTGTGAAGTTCTTTTAAGGAATTAAACATTAACAATAAATTAAATAATTTTAATTTTAATTTTATTAGTAATTAATGTTAAATAGTTTTTTATTTTTAATTATAAAATTTAAATAGAAAATTGAATTTATTTTATATGTTATAAAAATATGAAAATTAAAAAATAAATATTTAATTAAATAACTTTTATTAAATTTTAAAGAGAAAATAAAAAACAAAAGTAAGGGCGGGTGCTTAACAACATGGATGATAATTTGGTCTTGATCCGAGGTGGTTTGATTTTTTGACTTAGAACGATGTCGTTTTATTACATTAACAAAATGATGGCAATTGTTGGTGAGAAAGAGTCACATGCTTCTCCTCCCTCCCTCGAATCACCAATCTTATTTTCTAAAATATCTTAAAGTCAAGAAACAATTCACCATTCTAATTTGCTGCTGACACTCGTCACGTTTCTCACGTTCATGCTCATTACTCACCATTTTCCTTTGTCGTTGATGTGTTGGAAGTCTAAGTTGGGGTTGCTGTCACCATTTTTCGTTGCATTTGAACCCTTAATCTGTATTTAATTCATGTTTAATATTTCATTGAGGTTAGATTGAAGTTATTGCGAGTCTTCTCAGTACGAGACTTGTATGTGATTCAATTGATCTGGCCATATTAAGTATTGTGCAAAGTCCACAAAGGTCATTGAGGTTAGATGACGTTGAGGCACCGAGCTTTGGGTACCTTATGGTTCTGGTTCAAACTCCAATATGTAACGAAAAGACTACCTATTAAAGTCCAAAAAGGTCCAAAAAGGTTACTATGATTAGTTATTAAGGTCTCGTACTACCTATTAAAGTAAGCTAATGGGTATTCAATTTTTCGGACTCATTAAGAAGTCCATGCATTAAGAAAGATGCAAAAAAACGTTAACGACATAAAAGTATCTAACTTTTACTAAGGTTGATCGAAGTTTGTAGTAGCTTATTCATCATCAAGAAGCTTATTCAAACTGTCTAATAGTTTGCCCAAGTTGTTCATCAACAAATGGATGAAAAATAAGTAAATTTTAATATTATCTTGATTTATACAAGTTTATGGTCAATCTTGCGCTGATTACAAAAGTTTGTGATATATCTAACACGTGGTATTAGAGCGATTCTAGGATTATATGAATTTGAATACAGATTTTCAAGTTTCTTGATATGGTGTGCTAATCTTTACTCTGTAGATCTTACAAGCAAGTGCACCTATTGAACTATAGTATAGTGTCTGTGAATGTTGAGTATCGATATTATAGGGACTACAAGTACTAGTAGTAATCTCTTTTCTTTTTTCTAACCGACAAATAGGATGATGATTTAATTAAGAATAAGCTAAACTAAAATTTAACGTAATAATAAACTAGATCATAGATAACACTACGATTAATCAATATTAAATAACTAGTACTTAGATAATGAATCCCCAAAGATTGCTTAAATATTAACTCTTTATCATGCAATTTAATTATTAACCATTAGATCTTGAAAGTCTCTATTTTATGATAATATTTTTCTCAGAACTATTAACAACTAATCATCGGTGATTAACCAAACCATCTTTCTAGTTAAAACACCCAAGATCGCTTTATTCAACTCGTGAATTTCACTATTCGACATATCTCTTGGTTGATATGCAACTGTTTCCAATTATGGTGTATCTATTGATACAAAAGAATTTTTTAATTTTAGTTATATGAAATCAAACATTAAACTAACATCTTAGACATATTAATTCAAGAATTAAAAATGCATAATTGAATCGTAGTGAATCGGTCAATCAAATTGAATTAAATAAAAGATCAAATCATCATATCCATTCCAACTTAGGGTTCATCATACCTATGCACTAAACAAATTTAGTTCATAAATATAGAAAACAAAACAAACATCAAAATTGAAGAAGAATAATTAAAAAGAAAAGATAAGGTGTACATCCCCTTTTCTCTAACATAATCCTCTTGAAACTTCGATGAAAGGTTGTTCTCTATTAGATCTCTAACTTTTGCCTCAAACTCTAACTCTTGTTGGTTCTCTCTTCATCTCTTCTTCATAATTACTTTTTTTTATTACGAAATGAGGGTTTTTGGAATATACACGATTAGTCACACAATCGTGTAAGTGATTGTGTATCTTAAAAGGCACAAATTTACATATTTCTAATGTGTTACACAGTATGGGACATGTTCGTGTATGTGACTTACAGAGACGTGTATCTTCACATAGACCAAAATAATGTCTTTGAAGCTTTACATAGTCATAGTCACTTTCATGGTCCTTTATACAGTCGTGTATGTTAGTCACACAGGAGTGTATCTCATCACACGGGTAGTCACATAGGAATGTACCTCATCACTCGGGTGTATATCTCCAAAATAGCTCCAATTCTTTCATGTTTTGCTTATATTTCACTTAAATTCTTTTCCTTTTGATCTATGAAGGAAATTAAGACTTGAAAACATACTAGAAACAAAATAAGTGCAAAAAAAAACATAAAACTATCAAATAACAAACAAAACACACTAAATATGGGTATAAAAATATAGTCTAATAAACATTTATCAAACATCCCCATATTTAAGCTTTTGATTGTCCTCAAGAAAATTATAATCCAAATCCTCAAACTTAAAAATATCCATCCCTTAATAACCTTAACTTGTCCATCCACACCCTAAATCATCATATCCTATCAATCAAATCAACATACAATTAAACTCAAGTTATCTTAAAACCAAATTTCATAAGTTGATATCAATAGCAATCACATTGGTAATCCTTTTGAAATCAAAATCACAAATTCCACATCTTCACAAAGGATTTACTTAGTGCACTTAAAGTGTTTAGAGTGGAACATATAACAAACTGTCAACTTATCATATTGGAGGATTCGTAACTATAAGCTTGTATTAAAATCACATCTCTACTTCTAATAAGTAAACTAGAAACAAAAATAAAAGGTCTTTTAAATAGGATTTAACAAAGTTTAGGTAAAGTTATGGTATGAGTAATTAAAGAGGTAATAATATTGAAGGAAATTCACATAAATAAGATCCCTTCAGACAATAATTTCATTGGTACAACAATATTTATTCTCACTCTCTAGTAAATATTACAACTTTTTTCTTTTTTTTTTCAATATGCTCGCAATAAATAATTTTCAACTTTTAAATTTCTTTAAGCAAATTTGGAGAGAATATAAACTTATAACAATGGATCATTGAAAAGAAACAAATTAACAATTCCCAATTATCAACAATTATAGAAATGCCATACCTTTTTTTATAAAATTCTTCAATATAACCTAACTTTCATGTAATCAAGTAAATTTAAATTCCATTAGGGTTCAAAAAATAATAAAAGTTTTTAAGAAAAAAGGGTAAAGGCTATTAATGTGGTTATAGTCAATAAGAAGGCTAAGTTTCAAAAGGGGCCACTCTAAGGGATCAAAATAGGTTGTATAATAGTCAAAGAAAATAGGCTAAAATTAAATCTAGGTGTCTTTATCATTTTAATGCCTCTAGTTTAAAAATGTGATCTCAACATAAATAATTAAAATAATTTGTAGAATCATCCAACTATTCATGATAAGATGCAATAAAGAATAAAAGAACGTAAAATAATGATATATTCTCTTAGGCTTAAAAGCTCTCAAATAAGTCTCATGTGTGTATAATATGCAAATTTCATTCAAATTAACCATCTTAATGATTGCTAAAAATATAGATTATAAAAGCAAGTTTACTATAACTTTCATCCTTTTGCATACTAATTCAATTCAACAATCAATAATAACCTAAAATGTTTCTAGTAGATTTTAACTAAATTGGGATGTTAGTTAATAAGAATAAGCAATAAAGATTATAATAAACTTGAGAAATTTGAAAATTTTCTTTGAAATTTTCATTAACCCCTTCCCTACATTTAAAATTATACATTGCTCCCAATGTACACAATAGTAACAAATAAAAATAAAATATCAAAGTAAACACGAAGTGAGAAACAGATATTTTGGCACTTCTCTGAAAAAATTACAAATTCTAAATTCAGTGAAGATTTCATCCGATATGATACAGAATCATCATTGCAAAAGAAAAACAAAAGGGGATAAAATGATAAAATTAAAAAATTAAAAAATAAAAATGATATTGCAATATTAAAGTTTAAACAAAGCAAAGCGGTAATAAAATAAATAAAAAAGAAAAACACACAAATAATAAAAGAAATAGAAAAAACCCTAATAGAGCATCCCAAATGCCTTTATGGATGTCAATTGGTCAATAAGTCCAGTATATTGGTCACTAGAGGATCCTCATGTCTTACAACATAATATGGCTATAGAGCCGAAGATGACGTGGCTACTATAAATGGTAGAGGTGGTATGAAAATCCTAAAATGTGATACCATCTATATCATGACCTCCTCTATCCATTCTTTATGGGCCTCTAGTCTCGCCCCTTGAAGTTTGGTTTCTACTGGCTTACCCTGATGGTGCGTTGGGCTCCTAGGATCTATCCTATATAGATCTCCAATTGAGCAATCTTTAGGTAATCTCGGTGTCTAGGTGGTGTTGATGTCCTAGGTGGTCTTACACTATCCAAAAAGTCTAAATCCTCTTAATGCTTTGCTCCTCCAGTCTGTGGCAGTGGTGAGTCCTGTATCAGTGACTACTCTGGTATAATGGGGTGATCCTAGTCCGCTCCTATAGTTGCCTTCTCATTCGGCTCTCCTCCTAGTTGATAGATGTCTTCTGTAAGTCCACGCCTCCTTATAATCATATGCATATTCTTCATCATGTCCAAGTTAAGGGCGATCATATTGTCAAGTGGCCTCTTCGATGGTAGTCAGCTGAAAACTCCCATCCTCTTTGCCAGTCATAATATATAGGGGGGTGCATATTACCCCTACCTTCTTTTTCTCTGCATATTAACCTTACCTTCTTCTTCTCTCTTTAAAACTAGAAATATTGGGCCAAGATGTGCTCTAGGTGTATCGACATCCTCTTGTTCATACTCCATAGTTAAAACAGATCCAAGTTCCTAACTACGCCAAAGCTGTCACCCTACCCACTTAGTATATGACTCAAGATCCTATGAATGTACCTAAATGTGGGATGTTGTAGGGTAAATGCCTTAGATTTGCTCGAGTCATAATATATCTCCTTGTTGATTTTACGCCAGAAGTGGCAAGCATCCATCCCATATAAAAAATCTATCCAGAGGGTTGTATCTCTACAACATCTTGATTGTAAAGGCCCATCATTAGAGAAGTCTGTATAACTAATCCTCGTTATATCCCCGAGCATCCAAAATTGTATTGCACTTGGCTAGTCCCAATCGTAGCGTCCTTTTTTTAAATGAGGAATGTATAAAATACCTTAAATGTAAGCTCGCAATATATAGGCTCTATGATCTCAAAGAATCGGGATAATGATCTAACATAGATAAGCTCTTGAACCTGTTGGGCCAAGTCAATAAACTCTAGTGCCTCCCAGTCTATTCATTTACTAGTCCCAAATCTCTTGTCCTTAAACCTCTAGAATTGCTCCTCGTGGGCTCCAATATTAAAATGCAACATTTTGTGTCGCACCAGTAAATGTGTAACAGTCTCTCACATTGGTGGTAAGTGAGCTCCACTCGGGTCTCTAGATGACCCTTCACCTCTCTGTCTTTTTCCTAGTGCCTCCTTTACCTTCATTGTTATATGGATTTCGTTCTTCTTATCATTATACCTAAAGCAAAATAAAGTGTGAGAAAATAATGAATATTAATCAAAAAAGCAAAAATTTCCCCATACTTAATTCGTACATTCACTGTATTATTTAATTCTAGAAAAACACATAACTAAAAATCAAATTAAACTAAAAACAATGAAATTAACAAAATAATTAAAAAATTAAACTAATGAAAAAAAATAACATAATCAAAATGAAATTAATAAACAAAATTAAATTAATTATGTAATTAATAAATGCAATTTCTAGAATTTAAAATTAAATTAAGAAATAGAGCAATAAAACATATATTACACATATACTTAAAAAACTAAATATTTAAAATACAAAATTGAAATGAAATTAAACTAATAAACACTAACTAATTACTAGAAAACAATAGATTATGCCTAATCTAACAAAACCCATCTTAATTCACAACCTAGTGAGTAAAATTAACATTCCCAATTCAAATTCTATCCAATCGACAACACAGTTCATCAAATTAATACAATGATTCATAAGGAAAAGAATGACATTCAATTTGGAATTGAAAAGCAAGAAGAAAATAAAGTATACTTACCTTATATTGGAGTAATTGTGTAAACTAGTGATTTGGGGAAGAATAAACCTAAAATTTATAAAATACCCAAGAATCTGAGTGTACTCCACATAAAATGCAAGAAAAATTCAATTTGAGTGTTGTAAAATCACTTAAAAAGGCTAGGCTACGTTCTAGGAGGGACGACGCATTAGGGAAGTGGTGGAAGAGGGAAAAATATGGGAGAAAGGAAGAAGGTTTGGGGTTTTTTAAAAAGGGGTCGTAGATTTATATAGTCAGTTACTTGGCCGTGCAACTGACTATGTAAGTGCTTATAAATGTGTGACTTAAGATAAGGGCATGAAAGTTGGCACATTCTAAAGGATTGAGCTATACGGGCATGTCCCACGCTTGTGTGTGCAAAACTTTAAAATTTTCAAAAATGTACACCATCGTGTCCAGTGACTATATAGGTCACTAGAATTGTGTAGGGCATGCATAAATGAGATTTTCATATACACAGGTATGGATATGATTGTGTATTCTTAAAAATAAAAAATTCAAAAATTTTCACCCAAACTTAAGAGAGTCAAATAACACATACTATAAATATGAAAATAGGAAAAATTAAATGAGGATGTTCTATAACTTAACATAAAACACATTGAAAATTAATGAAATCCTAATCTAAAATTAAAAAACTAACAGAATATAATCAATCAAAATTATCCTAATTCTTGGGTTGCTCCCTAATTGGAGCTTGTTTAATGTCTTAGCTCAACATACCTAAGCATAATTTAAGGTGACTCAGCTAAAGTAATCTCCTATATATTACCATCAAGTTCACCTTTAAGAAATAATTTCAACCAATGGCCATTCACTATGAAGTTATCTTTATACGGATTACCTACCTCAATTACGTCATACGGAAATACTTTCTCCGCAATGAGGGTCATACCATCTTGATTTTATCTTACCCGGGAACAACCTTAGGTGAGAATTGTATAAAAGAAATTGATCTCCTTGAACATTTTGGAGTTTTCATAGGCCATCAATTGCCATTTTTCCAATTTGATAACTTGTAACTTGCTCTTCTCACCTGCAAATTGAAGATCAAAATTCATAAGCCTAATAGCCCAATATGCCTTATTCCACAAGTAAGTGACATGATTTCCCATGGATAAGTCTATAAGGTGTGTTAACAATCGGTGTTTTGTACATTTTAAGGGCCTATAATGCATCATCTAACTTAATTGTCCATTTTCTCCTCTAGTGCTCTACAATCTTTTCCAAAAAAAATTTTAAGCTCCTATTAGCCACCTCAACTTGGCCACTAGTTTGAGGGCGATATAAGATAGCAATTCTATAAGTGATTACATACTCTTTAAGTGCCTTTTTGAATTGCGTATTGAAAAAATGTGTGCCCCTATCATTATCATTAATAATTGCTTTAGTTATGCCAAAATGAGAAGACAAATTTTATAGGAATCTTACAACAGTCCTAGCATCATTTGTGGGTAAAGCTTAAGCTTTCACTTATTAGAAACATAGTCAACAACCACTAGGATGTATTTATTATCAAACGAAGTTAGAAACGGACCTGTGAAATTAAACTCCTAAATATCAAATACTTTAAAAATAAGAATGAAATCTTAGAGAATCTCATAATGGGGAGAGATATTAACTGATCATTATAATCTATCACATAAAGCTATATACCTTTGGGTACCCTAAAAAATTGAATGCTAATAAAAACTTAACTCAAGAATCTTCTAAGCATTGCCCTTCACACTATAATGCCTTCCGATAGGTCCAATATAACAATATCTTAAGATCTTTAACCCCTTGGAGTAAGGTACACATCTTCTCACTATTTGGTTTGCAAAGACATGAAACAAATACAGATCTTCCTAAAAATAGTCCTTCAAATTAGTAAAGAATTTCTTCTTTTACTGATAGAAAAGACCTCTCATTAAGATCTTAGAAAATAAATAATTTGCAATATCTGCAAACTAAGGGGGGTGTAAAAATCACTTACATCCTCTAATTGTAGAGGCATTCTTTTGGGAATTAATCATTAATGTCTTCTTCATTCATCTCCTCCAAATTTAGGTTTTCAAGACAAGATATATGGTCTACTGCGAGGTTTTCAACTCCTTTCTCTTCCTTAATCTCCAAATCAAATTCCTATAGTAACAAATCTATCTAATTAATCTAGGTTTGACATTTGGCATATTTAGAAAATAACTTAATAAAAAGTGGTTAGTATAGACAATAACTTTAAATAAAACTATATAAGGTCTAAATGTATCAAACGCAAAAACCAATGCTAAAAATTCTTTCTCTGTGATAATATAATTCTCTTATGCATCCATCAAAGTCTTGCTAATGTCATAATGTTGGATCCCGTTTCCGGAACCTAACTCTCTTGCTTACTTATGAAGCCTTGAGCTTACTCTGAATCATGGAATAGGAGTGTGAAAATAACCTTAGAGGGTTAATTTTTTTTCATTCCTAATCCATTTGAACCCTTAATAGACATCATGGATACATCTTCAATCTTGTAACATCCCAAAATTCACTCACAAACCTTCCATGGTGTGCCCATGCTACCTAATCACCATGCTTGAACTCATTTCTCCTACATGTACACCGAATTTGGATAACTTAAAATCTTAAATTCATTTTGACTTCTTCATAGAAATCATAGCTTTATATCTCTTGTTCAATTTGGTGAAAGA
>JANZLX010000006.1:27016677-27037157 GCA_025531955.1 Erythroxylum orinocense | reverse complement strand
TTGTAAAATAAATATTGATACAATTATAAAATAATCAATGAATTACATCTTCCAAATATATTATACTGTAGGGGCATCTATGTCATTAACACTGTTTTTTGTTCTGTCCCCTGCAACCAAACACATTTTTGTCCTCAGGACGAAGACAATTTTCTCTGTTCTATCCATCGCTACCAAACATCTCACTGTCTCTAATTCTTGTTCTGTTCCGTCTCGTCCCGTCTCTGCATGTTGCAGACGCTAACCAAATAGACAGTAAAGGAACTAAAGATTATATGATGGCATCAGAAAAGTTAATAGTTTAGGCCTGGTTGGTCATACAAATTTAAACTTTGCTAAATGTCTAAATGATCAAAAGTCCACATTAGGATAAATTTTAATGTTAGTAGATGGTGCTATCTTATGGAAGAGTGTCAAACAAACACTATAGACTTCCTTAAATATGCATGCAAAGTTTATTTCATGTTATAGGGATGCTTCAAAGGTAATTTGGTTAAACTTGATTTTTACATTGATTGTAGATAATTTAATTATTGGGCCATTTAGTTTTATTGTAAGAATCTTTCTACTATATTATGTAGCAACAATAATAAGAAAATCATAGGGTTTAAGCATTTAGAGGTTAAGCATTTGACCATAAAGGAATAGATTCAGAAAGGTAATATCATAGAAGAACATATTTTGATTAAGCATATATTAGCTATTCCACTAACTAAAGGACTTCAGCTAACTATTTTTGAGAGACTGTTTACAGTATGAGATTATTTAGGCCCTTAGATTATGTTAATTAAGAATTATTGTATTTTTTCTCTTAATGGCTAATGCAATTGTATTTTCATGTATTATAATAGTACCATTTTCACACACACACACACACACACACACACACACACACACACACACACACATATATTCTCAATCATCCGATTTATTGCATAATGTCATAATATATGTAAGTCATAAAATTTGTGTCATTTTAAAGTATTTTAATAAGTCATTAGGTATATATATAGGTTAGCTTTGATCTTATGTCTCCATAATACATTTATAAATTTTGAGAAATCTGTAGATTTATGAGACATGGGGGATATAAATGCTTAGTCCCATAGAGGTTTTCTCTAATGCATTTTAGCATCCAATAAGAGAACAAATTTCTTTATTACACTTTAATATAAAGCTTAGAGAAATTGATACCTATAAACAAAACTATGTTATGTTTTAGATCATAAAGATTTCATTATTGCTTGCCATACTTTACTTTCTCGTTTATGTCAGTAAAGTTGATATGTTTAATTATACTGGATTTTTGTCACATATGGCAAATGTTTATGATATTTTTTGGTATCGAAACCTTAAGAGATTGAATGATGGATTTTCATTATCTTTAGATCAAATGTTTTATGATAGTTGACCATTAGATTAATTTTCTTAGCCTCTTTTACTCTTTTATAATTTTATTATAATAGTTGTAATTATTAATTGTTTAAAAAGGAGCATGTTGGAATTTTAAATTCCTTTTGAACATTTATTAATTATGAATTTTGCAAGAACTAAGGCTAAGTAAACCAAATTTGATCCAGATTAAAGACAATAAAGTAGCTCAATAAAGGATCTGATTAAATGGGTTGAAGTCTAATAAGGAACTTAAGTTCTTATTAGTTTAGGTTAGTTATTTACAAAGCCTTTGATGGGAAGACCTGATAAGGTTACTATAAATAATTTATAAGGTCTCTAACTACTTGCTAAAGTAAGTTTATGGGTATTAGTTTCTCAAACTATTAAAAGGTCTGCATTGGCATAAAAAGATGTTAGCATTATAAAGATATACAACTTTCATTAAGTTTGATTGCAGTAACTTAGTCATCCATCGAGGAGCTTGCTTAAATTATCCAATAACTTTCTCAAGTTATTCAATAGCTTGTTCATTGACAAATAGATAACAAAACATGTAATTCTTTTTTAATTTTTTTGTCTATACAAGTTTATGTTTGCTCTTGTAATGATTAATCTCAAGTTATTGGATAGCTTATTCATTGACAAATATATAACAAACATGTAATTTCATATATTATTTTTTTAATACAAGTTCATGTTTGATCTTGTACTGATTGCTAAAGTTCATGATATATCTAACATTTACAAGTTCAAAATCTAAGAAATTTGCGAATTTTCTAAATTTTGTGAGAATAGTGTAAAATTACAAAGTTTGATAAAAGCATGAAAAAAAATTTATTTACAACTTTTGAACAAGTTGGGATGCAAATTATGCGCTTTGAAAGAGTGGGCAAAGCAAATTGATGGACATCACATAACAAATTGTTTCTTTAAGAAAGTGTATTCTTTGTGATTAAATATGAATTTTTTGGCTAATATTGCAGAGTGATTCGCACAACAGATAACAATCTATAAATAAATATATAATTTTCATATACTTAGATTATAAACATTTTTTCTATGAGTTCTTGTTGATTGAACTTTGTTCTGCATTCATACAAGTGTATAAATAGTCCATTTATGGCTACTAAATTAATTGACGCAAAGGATTGACTACTAATCTAAGTTTTTAATGATTCTAACGATGAGAGAGTCAAGTGTGTAATTAAACAAAAATGTAGCTAAATAAAGCAAAAGGGTCATAGCATCATATATTGGCATCATACCAATCAAACATGCTATAAAGCTAAGAATCTCAAGTTTGCAATGTTTTTTTCCTTAACTTACGACTGCCTTTCCTGACCTTTGTAATTTTATTTGTTATCCATACCTTATTACCTTAATTATCTAAACAATATATCAAATTCAATTGAAAGATTATAGAGTTATAAGAATAATATCTTTAAGCTTTTTATGCTTGACCTCAAACTAAATAATTTAGATATAGTTTGGACTTATGCTAAGATCATACCAAAATAAAAAAAAATTGGGTAGATTGAGCCACAAATAGCTACCCAACTTGAGTTGTTGCCAATCGTAGTCAATAATTGTACTCTTTGTTTATTATATTTGTTTTTTAACCTAAATTAAATCTATATGCTTATGTCATACATTTAAAATAGATAGATACTAACAAATAAATAGGTAAAGCTTGAAAATAAATTAAACATAAATAAAAATTGAAAATATAAAATTAATGTTTGAAGGATGAATGTAGCCAATAAACATTAAATATAAAGGTCATGTTTTGAATGAAGTTATAAATATAACTTGTACTAATTTTGGTATTGGTACCATCAATATTGGATATTGTTTCAAATTATTTTTTCAAATTATAAAATAATCTCTCAATTTTATATAAATAATTTTCAGTCTTAATGTTTTTGAACCTTTCGCCAATCACTCTCTATAATATTTTCAATAGCTATAGGAGTAAAATTAATTTAAGGTTTAATAGTTTTCTAGTGGAAGACCTTAAAGAGCTATCCTAAGAAGTATGTCACAGGAGGTATATGGGAATAAAGCCTTTATAGTGTTAGAAAACTAATTATATCAAACAAGAGCTAAAAATGTTCAATGTTAAAAGAATGACAAACACAAGAAAGGTGGTTTCTAATACTAAGGATAAAATGATTGCAGTCTATGAGACCCTTTACCAATAACCTGGGCAACCAAGATTAATTACAGAAGATAAATAGTTGTGAATGCTTATACAAAAGATGTGATAAACCATAGTTTCCTTCTTAAACAAATAGCTCAAATGCACCAGATAAGTGAAGGGGAAATGAATAATTTCTTTTCCACAATTTAATATTGGCTACAATAGATTAATTCCTTAAGCATACAAAATGTAAAGGTAATTACTTATCAAGGGAAGATCAAGGAATAATCATTCAGTTTCTTTAAATTTTCATTTAGTACAACTGTAAGTAATAGGTCTTTAATTCAATTATTAAGCTTTTTTATTAGAAATTAAGTGAAGGATAAGGAAATGAAGATTCTTGGTAGTCCCTTTACTATACAGGATGTTGAAAGGGTGTGTTTTATGTAGATGCCTTTTAATGGATATTTCTTTCAAAAATCTTAGACAAGGTTTAAGGACATAGTTACAAAAGCTATAATAGAGTTCTTTGAAAAAGGTAAGTTCTTAAAAGAGTTCAATAAAACATTTATCTACTTAATTCCAAAAACATGTAATCCTAAATTTGTTAGTGAGTATAGGCCTACATCATATTGTAGTTCTTTTTGTATAAAATCATTTTTAAACTTTTGGCTACAAGATAGAGGAAAGCATTGAATCCTAAAATCAATGATACTCTCTAGTTTTTTATAAGAAAAATAAATTAGGGATAATGTGCTAATTGCTCAAGAGCTATTCAAGGGGTCCTAAAAACGAAATCCCCTAAGAATTATTCTATAAAGGTGGACTTTCACAAAGCTTATGATATAATAAGTTGATTTTATTCTCCAGCTACTTAAGGTATTAGGGTTCCTTGAAAAATTGGTTAAAGTTATAGTGTTTTAATTATTAGGGAGCCTTTAAACCTATTTAAAGGTGGTAGGGGTTAGAGGCAAGGAGACCCAATATCTTCTTACCTATTTATTCTTTATATGGAGGCAATGATTAGACTAGTTAAGCACAATATTGCTTTTGATTCTAACTTTAAGTATCGTAGTAGATGTATGTGACTTGAATTGTTTAGCCTATCTTTTGCAAATGATTTGCTCCTATTCCTAAAAAACACATGATAAATCAATGCGTTTCTTAATGGCCCCCCTTTATACTTTTAGATAGTTTTTGGGTCTAGGTGGATTATAACAAAAGTCATTAGACTATCTTAAATAATGTTCATCATTTTGCTAATTGGATCTCAAACATAATTGGATTACAAATTAAAGAAACATTTTTGCATTTCTTAGCCTTCCTCTATTAACCAAGAAACTTCAATTCAGTTAATGCTTACCACTAATAGAGAAAGTTCAAAAATGATTGGGGAGTTGTTGCAATAAGGACCTATCTTGTATAGGAAGAATATAATTAATAAGATCGGTGATCAATTCACTTCATTTGTATTGGGCCTTATATATTTTCCCATTTAGCATCCTAAGTAAGTCATTTGAGAAGTTAATAAGAGACTTCTTGTGAGGTAGTAGAGAAAATGGAAGAGTCTAAAGTTAAAGTAAGGTAGAGTGAAGTAAGCAGGTTGGTGGAAGTAAGAGGCTTAGGAATAACAATTATAAGTTTAAATACATGTTAATAAAGAAAAGAATTTAGAGACTAATGGAGATAAAAAAAAATACTCATATGTGAGGTGAGTACATAATTATTTCTTCAGGGATAAAAAATTGTAGGAAATAGGAGCAAGGCCTTCATTCTTATGGGGTCTATCTTATCTCCTAAAGATTAGAGAAATTTTTGCAGTAAGCATCAGTTATAGGATAGGAAATGGAAAAAAGGAATCTTTATACTTTGATAATGAGAGTAAAATAGGCCCTTTATCTCATATACAACTTTTAACTTATACGCAAAATAGGTTCCCTGCAAATTCTAAAATTAAGGCTTAGATTAATTCCAATTAATGGAGCTACTTCCCTATTGAACTGGCATATGTTAGTGTAATTGATTGTTTATATTTTTCGAGTGTTATATGGTTTATAATAAGATATTAGACTTTAATCTTGTGTACTTGAGGTGTTTTGATGTGTTTGTTAGTGTATGAACTTAGACGAAGAAGATTGAAGGAAGTTGGAACAAGCTTGGGCATGAAGGCTAGGTCACGATCGTGACATGAATGTCATGATCATGACATAAGGTCTCCCCAGGGTTACAATCATGACCATGTATGTCATGATCGTGCTAGAAGGCATTTTCATATGGTCATGATTGTGACAGGCCCTCACTAAATGTAAGGGTCTCCTTCTGCTTTGATATTTGGAGGGTCTTTTTGGATATTTTGACTTGGGATAAAATCTAGTTTTTACCCTAAATGACCAAAGAACTATATAAGAATATTAAATGACCTTAATTAGAGGGAGCCTCCAAACTGAGAACGAGCTTAAGGAAGATCAAGGAGGAAAGAAGAGAAGAAGGAGCCGCTGTCCAGCCACTCTAGCCATCCATTCCAAGTTATTTCTACACTCCTCTTGTTATTTACTTCATCTAATGTATGCTTTGGACATAAAGATGTTTAATATATTGTTAAGGATGTTCTAACTTTGTTTTGGGATTGATTCTTGAATCATTTTATGACCTATTTGCTTTTGATGTTAATGGAATTGTTTGGCTGTTGTGATGTTTATGGTTTTTTTGCATACTCCGATAACAAATCGAGAGATTGAATCAATAGTAACATGATTAGGTTGGGTAATGAAAATTAACAACCTAATAGATCACATAAACATCAAATTGGTAAATATACAAAGAGAGATCTTGTATGAGGACCTGATTATCTATTAGATTGCCTAAGAACTAATTGGAGACGTAGGCTGTTTTTGTTAATTGAGAAATTGCAAAGTCGAAATTTTGGATTCAATTAGGGGTTATTAACTATGGTTAAATGACTATATCTTGAGAAAGAATAATCAACCCTTCCTAATTCTAGGACCAATACCAATGAAATCAAAAGTCATTAGGGTAGCAAAATGACGATAGAATGAATCTCATCTTCTCAAAATTGTTTGATCTTGTCTTGTTGCGATATCTAAATTGATAAGTAATTGGAGCTTTATTTTGATTTACTTGTGTTGATTTCATAATTTCAATTTCAGTCAATTCATATTCAATTGTTTAATTTTTTGTTTAGTTTAATTTTCATTTTTTTATCAAGGTAAAGACTTGTTTCAAGATTGTTTGGAATAAAAATTTAATACCTTAAGGATTCTTTTGATTGTGGCTAACTATCAGGCAAAAAATGACAATAATGGATAAATTGAGTTACCTTAATTAGTTAGGACCATAGTACTTATGGGAACAAGCAGAAAACACTATTGTGAATATGTTTTTTTTTTATTATAACTGCCCAGCTAGAATGTGGAAGACTATTCAGAACTTATGTCATCTTCATAAGGCATGCCTTATCTATACTGAATTCATAAATTGGTTGTAGGAAAATAGATACATTTCCAAATGTAAATTTGCTATTTATATAATAAGCTCTGGATCGTTAGTTTACAAGATATAGTAGGAAAGAAACATTAGGTGCTTCAAGGGATTAGAAAGCTCTAAGTAAAAGGTTCAAGAGGAGAGCATCCAATGGAGAGGAGAGCAGCTAATATACAATGAAGATGCAAGCAAATGCCAGCACAACATTGTAAAGTCGTGGAGATTAAAAATGGACTAAGCTAAAAGCAAAACTGAAGAATTAGGTTTGGAGTTGCTTTATAGAAGGTGAACATAAGCAGTTCCTTGAACAATAATAGTGAACATGCTACTAGGGTAAAAGTAAAATGTGTATTTTTAGTAAGTGGTGGGTTATGAGTGTTGGTGAGACTCTTGGAGGTGTATTATAGTGCATGAGAGTTTATCATCTGTGAGTTTGGACTCTAGAATATTGGTTTGTTTTATTTTCCTTCCATTACTTTCATTTTGACTTTTTTTTGTAAATTAGTCCTTAAAATTTGAATTCAATAACTTCATTTATTAAAATTGACATAAATTTTTATTTTTAGATATAATAACTATTTAAAAATATTTTTATGTTTAAAATTTTTAAATACAAACCTTTTCGATTTAACCCTTCAAATTTTCTTAATTTATAAATTTGATATGATATTGTCTAGTATTTTGGTATATTAACTGATACAAACCAAACTTCTTTAGTACAACTTGATACAATAATTTATATGATACAAAATAATTTTTTATTGTTTTTAACTGGTATGACTTGTATCAACTAATACGACAAGAAATTCATAACATTAACTTTGAGGACAAAGTTTACAAAGTCACTATGTTTATAATATTGTTTACATCACACCTCCAATCACATTATGAATGACAAAAAATGTCTAAATTTCCATACTAAATTGGTATGCTTAAATCAATTAAAGCGATTCAAATAAGATAAGGTTACAAGATCAATTTTAATTTGAACATAAGATAATGATCAATTTAATTGGTGTTTCTTACTTCATCCCTAGATGTACCTTAGAGTAGTTACTCTTTTTTTATGAGACCTTAAAAATTTATTACTTTCATTTGTGTGTTTCTTAAATTTTATTATAATTTATTTTATTTATAAATTTATGATTGAAGTTAAGGATAGCAAAAGGCTTAAGTCCTGTCCAAAGTTAATCGATTAAACCCAAGTTGATTGAGTTTTAGGTTGAATTTAGAGCTTTTTAAGACCTAAAGCTCGGCTTAGGTTCGAGCAAATTTTTTCAAACTTTGGGTTGGACTCAGACTTTACAGGCTGAACTCGACTCGAAACTAAAAGTTCATTTAACAAAATGATCTCTTTTTTTATATTTTGTTGAATAGCTATTTTGGGACTTACTAAAACTTGATTGAGTTTGAGTAGAAATTTTTTTTGGATCAAATTATTGAGTTGCCATCTCGTATTGAAGAGTTGTGTTTTAGGAGTTTTATTAGATTATTCGGTTGTATAATATTTAGGATGATATAAAATGTGGTTATATTGAACTAAGAAAGTGTGTCAAAGTAGTATATTATAACATTTAGGATAATATAAAATGTGATTATATTGAACCAAATAAGAAAGTGTGACAATGTAGTACATTATAGTCCGATATGATATCGAAATTGAACACTGTTTGATATTTCTAAAAATAGTTTTTGATAAAAATATTGACTTATGGTGATCTAAGAAAAATAAAAATAAATATCTACATTTCGTAAGGAGACATTAAGAGTAATATCATACCTAAATAAGAGAATTTAGTGAAAGAAGTGTGTGTAATCATCTTATTGTCACCACCGAATACTATTCAATATTTTAATCATAACTTTTGATAAAAATATCATATTGAAGATATTCAAAAGGTTATAAAAAGCTAAGAGAATTATATAAAACCTTGAAGAAAATACTTAGAATTGATATTAGTTTGCGGGATCTCTACTTTGTATTATTTTCTTAAGTTATCATAACAAACGCATAGATTTGACTAGATTGTGGGTTTGTGAGTTGAAATTGAAAATTTGGAGCAAACACATTGTGCTAATGAAAGCCTTTTGGTATTAAAGCTTGTTAGACTATTTTATGTCTCATGTAATTTATAGATTGAGTCCTTTGAAAAGTACCCAAGATAATAGTTATTGGGTATTAAATTATTGAGTCTCAAATAAGTCACGAACCCTTTTCCTCTCTCTTCCACTTACCAAAGAACGTGTCCATTGGAGATGCTATATAAGTTGAAACAACTCATTGCATCATAACGATTCTAAAAAATGAATTCTGAACCATTGAGGAATTCTATAAAAAAAGAAGACGAGAGGAAATAAAAAGTTTTCTACAACGAATACAAAATCATGGATACAAGTACGCAAAATCATTCGATCGATAAATGATTTACAAAGCTACCTACTAACTAAATCATACGCGTAGATGATGATAGAAAAACTTCAAAATGGTCAAAGGACTTCCCGCGCTTCATTAGCTTAGAGATTGTAGAAAGTTAGTTAGGGACAGTGGCAGGCATGGAATATACTTAAACACAAAATGTTGGTTCGTTAATTGAGAACGAAAACAGAAACAAATGCCTAAAGCCATGCACCACCATAAAAGCTATAATCTTTTCTCTCTCCAAATCCCCTTCCATTGTTTTCTCTCAATCTCTGACATTTCTGCTTTTCCTTGAAGTTTTTTCTCCAGTGATCAAGGTAAGAGGCAAGATAGGAGAGGGTGCACACAATTCATCTGAACAAAACGGATAGGAGGGTCGGAAAACGTTTTTGATATTTTTTTCTGAGTCAGGGTGCTCTTGCATTCCATGTAAGTTCTCGTTACATGCTCTCTTGATTTCTGGATGCTAATTACAATATGGATTTGTTTGATATAATTTTTAGGTAAATGGATGCGCAATCGCAAGAAAGCTGTGTAATTTCCTGAATCTGAATTATATTTCCGGGTTGAGAAGTTCTGATAAATGCACATAACTAATTCGCAGTATTTTCTGTTTTTTGTTTTTGTTATCACGAATTCTTATAAGTTTCATGACTTGGAGGTCGTAATTTATGAGAGAAGTACATAACTAATGCTATGCCAATGGTGAAAATTTAGAGGATCTGGACATACATGTTGAATTTTATGAATTTATTGAGGTTTTGTTGGCAGAACATGTTTTATCAAGAAAACAGGAGCCACAATTAGCTGTAGTTTTGGTTTAAAACCTGACCTAGTTGGTAATGAAGACCAAGCACTTGATATGTATGTGAGAAAATTCCACAACGGAAGCGGAAAACTTTAGATTCTAAGATTATAGAGTTTGTAGTAATGAATAGTCCACAATTTTACAGTGTGAAAGCCTGTGGAGTTGGGTGGTAAGTAGACATTTGAAACCTGAAGCAAAATTGGCATCTTCAGCCATGGAGTCTGGACATTGGGCTGAGGCTACTACAGAACGAAAAACACATCTTGCAACAACTGCTGATGAAGGTGATCATAACAGGAAGTTGAGCTCTTTATCATATTCTTCGTCGTCTTCCTCAGGAGATCCATTCGAGCTAGTGGATGACGACGCTGATGACGACGACGACAATGGAACCAGGAAGCCAAATTCAGGTAATACTGCTCCCTTCAACCATGATAAAGGAAATGAGCAGTTACCTCCAGGACATCCCGATTCTAATAATAAGTTAAATGCAGAGATAGCAACAGAGTCTCCTCCAGCACCGGTGACGGAGAAAGCAGCTGCGGATGATGAAACTACCTCTCCTGGTTACAGGATACCATCTCATGTTTTCTCCAGAAGCAAATCCAATGCACCAATGGAGTGGAGCACTGCATCGAACGAGTCGCTGTTCAGCATTCACACGGGGAATATGAGCTTCACAAGAGAGCAATTATGTTGGTTTCAAGGTGATTATGCTGCTTCAAGCCCTATGGTTGACTGTTCAAGTAACCAACCTCCCAGCAATCAGTCACCGAGTGATAAGCCAGCTGAAATTGTTCAACCAAATGTTCATGATTATGACCAATCTGGTGTAACCGAATCTAAGGCTGCTGAGACAATGAGAGAGGTTATCAGGGAAAACGAAGACCAGAACAACCAAGTTAATTCTCCTCCCAAGGTGTATATTCAATCTGCAAGCCTGAATCGTGGTTCCGATGCAAGTGGAACCAGTCGCCAATCTTTTGCTTTTCCAATGTAAGTGGTACTCCATGAAATATCAACCTGATTTCCATAAAATAACCTGAGGAACGGTAACTGTGAAGAAGCAGGAAAATCTGACAAACTAAGATCAACTTTGTATAGAATATTGAACACACTAGTTTGATACATTAATCTTGATATTCTGATCTCCTGAAGCAGAGACGGAGAGATTGACTAATTTAGATTATTTTTGTGTGCGAAGATTGACAGAAAATAAAAGCGATTCCCTGAATCTGCATGCCCAAAAACCATCACGAGTGCCGTCTCAGCCGGCGACTCCTAAAGTGGTTCAACAGGAACAATCGCAGCCACAACCAGGAGCAGAAACCCCCAAGCAAGGGAACACCCCTAAAGCAAATTCTAACGGCATTGGTAGATGGTTCTCTTGTTTTCCCTGTTGCAATTACTGTTGTTGAGTGACAATATTGTTGAAAGTTGATAGAATCCTCTTACTGCTTTCTGCGACAAACTGTCCTCTTGTAATTTTAGGAGTCTATATGTCTACATATTAAAGGAGATCATTCTTTTTCAATTTCTGATCCAATTTCTTCAACACATTGAGATGGGTAGACGTAGATTATCGATCGATAACAAAGAGCAAAATAACAAGGAAGTTTATCGCCACAGATGTTCCTGAAGGCCACTACGCTGTGCTTCCACCACCATCATCATCTCTTTCAACTTTCAGCAACTGAAGACAATGACAATTTTTTATTTTCATTTTGTATGCATTTACTGATTGAGTCAATTAAACCAATTTAGTTTTGGAATAAAGTTTTGGAATACTGAATCTGCTGAGCTTTGGGGTATTTTTCAAGGCCTCCAACTTGTTTGAAATGCTGGTCATCATAACGTGGTGGTGGAGTCTGACTCGAAATTAGCAGTTAATGCACTCACAGGGAAGACTTCTGGGGATGGCATGGATCAGCAGCTTTTGTTTGCCATTCGTTTATTCTTGGACAGACCTTGGGCTGTTCGCTTCGTTCACATCTATAGGGAAGGTAACCGTTGTGCTGATTGGTTGGCCAATCACGCTTTTTAGTTGGATCCTGGGATTCATTTTTTCTCGACGCCTCCTTTGAGTTGTTCTTCCATTTGTATGGAGGATATTTGCGGGGTCTCCTTTTCGCGAATGTGTCCTATTTAGCTTTTCTATAGGGCTTTGCCCTCATTTATCATCCAAAAAAAAATAGCAATCAGCTGTTGGAACTTATCTTAATTTAGGACATGCTAATCATTTGTTTTAATGAATCACAATCCTCCAATCGTAATGTATGATAAGGAACCATTAGCTTGGAAGTGTTGTCCCTTTTATTTTCCTTAAATCGGCTTCTATGAAACGGAAAGAACATCTAGGGTGCGTTTACTTTCTGAAAAATCTCTAGTTTTCTAGAAAATTTTTTCATAAAATAGAAAATAATTAGAAAACATGTTTATTAATAAAAAAATAAATCAATTTTTCAAGAAAAACGTGTTTTCTATTTTTTCAATTTTCTAGGAAACTAGAAAACTACTTTTAATAGGCTTCCAAATTTTCATTTCTAATTTTTAGGAATCTTTTGACAAGTTCTCCAGCTACCTCCAATAGTCCAAAGCCATGCCTTCAACTATCTGCCAACCGCCAGCTCACCACCCTGCCTTCTACCTCCTCATCAGCTTAAAACTTCCTTGTCATACAGCATATAGTCCAGTGCAAACCAACACATATCTCCGTACCATTTGTCTGAAATTTTATACTGTACCAATCGGTATTCGACATTACGTATTGTACCAACTAGAAAATGGTATAAAATAGATGTTTTAATATCGGGTTCAAATACTGGTCTATACTGACCTGTTTCGTCTGGTACCAAATAATATTGCCAGTATTTGAAGTACCGACTATATATTGGCTGATATTGAAAATTAAAAAAAAACTAGAAGCATTTTTGCAAAAAAAAATGGAAAAAAAAAAAACTAAACTCCCACCAACCCCGAATATGCTACTTTCTTCTTCCTATCTTTTTTTTTTTTTTGACAATCTCACTCTCACTCTTCTTTACCAATATTAATAATATAATATTTAAATTCATATGGTAAATATTAGTTATATTTTTCTATAAAGAATAATTAAAATATTTTAAGATGAAAATTAAGAGGCCTCAAATTTTTGTTTTTTAATTGTTAATATAAATATAACAATATTTATTATTAATAACAATTACATATTAAGATAAAATATATATTTTTATGATTGAAAATTAAATATTAAGATATAAATTATATTTTATTGTTGATAAAAATTATTTTTATTTAATATTTTGATGTAATTATATAAAAATAATTATTATCTATTATATGATAAAATTGTAATATTTTAAATATTTTATACTGTTCTTAATTTTATATTTCTATTTTTTTTAACTAAACAATGAATCTAAAAGGGACAGTTATCACTTAATTTGATATATATATTCTGATTAATAATTAAAGCTCGAATGAAAAAAAGTATAAATCAAGACAAAATCAGCCATATATAATTGTAAATTTTGCAAATTTTGTCCACCAGAGAAGATGCAACGCCACATTGATATTACCATGAAAACTTCTACTAAATATTGATTAATTAAAACTAATAAGAAGGAAAAAGAAGAGACTAAAGCTCTGAGATGAAATGGCTAATGGATATGTTGACGAAAGAAATGAAAGAAGAACAGTCTTTTGTAAGGAAGACCTAAACCAAATATAGGAAAAATATGTTGACCTAGGCCCAATTCTTGATAACGACCTCTATATTTTACCTATATTAAAATTTTAATATGGTATTAGAGTAGGTTTAGTCCGAATTATTAATTTCTCGATTGTCCGTTTGGATGTTCAGTCCCAACGACCTGGTTCAGTTACCATTGCGTATATTTCAAGTGACAACTGGATGTCTAGCCCCAATTACACTTCAAGGAAAGTGTTAGAGTATCTCATATTATCTAGATATGAAAATGTTAAAAGGTCTGATAAAGGTCAACTATTTAAATAACTAGTTTTAATTATTTAGATAATGATTAACTCAAGTCCAATTTTTGATAGTAACCTCTACGCTCTATTTATATTAAAATTTTAATAAAGAGGTTGGATAAGTTTGACAGATCTTACCTCTGAGTCAGCCATTGTTACCTTACTAGTGTTTCCTTGCTTTTCCATTGGATTGGCTTACCTCTGATTCAGCGATTGTTACCTTCTAACGTCACTTTTCCAACGTCACATCTTTGTATCCCAAATTTCCCTAAAGTCATCGGGAACATCAAAACCCCACCACATGGCTAGTGTTCGACGTGCAAGCTCATGTCTTACTAGTAAACAAGGCTTAACGACCAGAAAGCCAACCCCACATAGAATCCCCTTTAAAAGGCTCCAAACCCAACCAACCCCATGTAAAATCATCTGAAGAAACACCAAAACATTGCTCTCCTTAACGAAAAGCAAATTTAAGCCCACGCGCTAACCACGTGACAGTTGTCGAAAATTAAAAACGAGATACTAATTCTCTTAAGTATTTGCTCTTCACCAACCTTATGAATACTGTACTAGACTCAATACCGAATTAAATTTTGGAACAAAATTATACCGGTATCGATTGGTATGGGTATTGTTTTGAAAAAAATTTAAAATTTATAAAATAGTTTCTAAAATTTTTAAAATTCCAAAATAGTTTATATTAGTATATTATATAATTGTACTGTATATTTTACTAGTTTACTGTTTATATCAACTATGCTTTCAAAAATCTTAATAATAAATAATAATGATAATTAATATGAAATAACAATAATTTTTAAATATTTCACATATAAATAATAACAACAATTAATATAAATAAAGACAATTATCATCATATAATTATAAAATTAATAAGAATACAAAATATTTAAAATATTACAATAATACAAAAATATTTTTTAAATTTATAAAATTGTCCCTGAATTTTTAATAATTATTAATAAATATAATTAATTTTAAAATATATAAATTTTGATTTAATAACTGAAAATATATAAAATAAATATATGTTTATAAATAATAATTTTAAAATTATTTATTTCTTAATTGTTTTAATATTTGTTAATAAATATAATTCACTTGAGGGGATGCGTTAGCAAATATATAAAACCAATTAAGTTGGCCTCACACAATGGTGATGCTGTCGCCTGCAACCAAATATAAAAGAAATCACTTCCGTTAAAACAAACTAATGTTGTAGCGATAAGCGGATATCGTTCCCACGAAGAATTTTTAACGATAAATATTAGCGAGTTTAAACGGCTCAAATAACGAAAATAACAAAGGGGGTTTGTCCAAACACGACAATATCAGAAAATTAATAGAAAAATCACAAATCAAAAGCAATAATTAAATTTGAAAAATCAACGAGAAAATACCTTGGTTTCGGATCACCGATGCTATCACGCTACTATGGATCCTCGACATAAAATTACAACATTAATAAACATTCATTGGGGGAAGTTTCTCTTAAGTGTAATGACTAGAAACATATATCATAGCATTCTTATTAAACAATAACCTAGATACGATTGTAAGTATAATTGAATAATAGCATTAAGAATCAAGAACCAATGAGCAAGTGAAAAACATGTACGACATGCAATCAATGGAGCAAATATCTTCTTAGAATTTCCTTACTCTAACGTAGAGAAGTTAATCCTAATTGTTTCTTATGATTACCGAAACTGAACATCATATTCCGTTAATTTAGCGATTGAATCAAGTAATCTCTAGTTGTGCAGCTAGAAACCAATAAATCCAATTAGAAAGAATAGATTTGAAGATACCCAATGTTTATTAATAACGTAAAAAGTATCCGAAATATTTCACCATAACAACATGTAACATGGATTCCTTAAACCAAGATAGGAAATTTAGCTACTCATAATCGAATTGAAAACAAAGGAAACAACAAAGTAATGTCTCTATCCCTGGTTCCTTAATGAAAGAAACGAAAATCCTAATTGAAATATGCAAAAACGTAAAAACAAGAAAACCAAAAAAGTGCAGAAACGAAAACCCTATTCTAAAGCTAAGCTAGCTTGCGTCAATCACCAACTCTTCCCCTTTTATGCTTATCTCTTCGTTATCTTCTCTTGATTCTGTCCAGATTAGGTGCTCTCTAATTTCGGTAGGTAACTTCTTGAAAGGATGGCAAAAGAATCTTTAAAGATTGTGTTTTGTTTAAGATTGAATTCGTAAAATTTATCTGCATATTTTAAATTCTGTCCATAGGCGTGCTCACGCTTAGTCACCAAATTTCTGTCAATTTGGAGATTTCGAATTTTCTTCCTTCTTTTGCATCTTTTTTATCCTATTTCGTCCCTAAGGTGTTGAAAATCATCTGTAAACAATTATAAGACAATTTCATTAATTTCGAATAATAATTTACACACCTTAACAATAATTACGTCCAAAATAAGTACAATTAGTGACTTAACACTTCACTATCTACTCATCTTAGCTAATAACTAGACTATCTTTACTATCTACTTGGCAAAAGGTTACAGTGATGAGTTTTATGAATATGGGATCTTTTGCCACTCTAGTTATTGACTTTTCCATCAAATAATAATGCTAATTAGGAGTCAGATTTTGTCTAAGCTTTTGGTATATTTGACCATAAAAAAAAAGTTAGCTTCACTAATCAGAGTGTTTGTTTTAAGTGAAAGCAAACATATTCTGTGAGTGCCGCCAAGGCTATAATAAAGCTTGGAGTCGACTGTGCCAGTGAAGACATATCGGAGCGACCCACCATTGATGAAATTTCTTGAGAGGCCGGCTTGCCGAGTTGGATGACCATTAAGTCAACAACTATCAGATGCTCAGAATAATCACTAGACTGTGACAGTGTCCCAATGCTTGCTACACACGCGTAGCGTAGTAATTTGGGCTATTACCTCATCATTTGCTGACTTGATAAAAAATATATTAAAATCTATGTGTTGAGTTGGTCTTAATACTTCTATATTTGGTAGCTTTAATACTTGTATTTCTTCGTCTCCATCGTGTGCCTTTGGAACTTCCAAATTACAGTACTTGAATTTACCCTCCTTATTGACATTCTTTCTTCTAAATAAAATTAATAATATATATATTTGATTAATGAATGATAAATTTAAAATTTAAAAGCCCCTCCAATATTTACACATACAAAAACTATACTAAAATTTCACGCTAAATCCTTTAATACTCTATATTAAGTTTCAATGATTGCTTTCGAATGTAATATTGGAGATGTTTCCGCAGTAAAAGAATTAGTTACTGATTCTGTCAGTAAATATTCTAGATGTATCAAAAAAAAAACATTAGTACAAATGAATGAAAAGAAAATGAGGAAGAAAGTAAGGAATGATCTTTAACCATAGTTACTTTGGCATCTTCACATCTGTGATCTGTCTATTCTAAATGCCGTAAAGGCCATTGAAAACATCAAAATTCAAAGAACCGACCAACATTTCTCTTACATCTGTTCCAAGTCATCCCGTTTGTCCCATTCATTAAATGAATGAATTTTAATAGAACACAACCACAGAACGGTGAGTTATAAGAACAATCTCACTTGTTACCGGTGACTTATAACTACAATGTCTTCCCAAAAGGCTAAAAGACAATCAGACTCAGAAGTCTCCTTTTCTTCCTACGCGAGTCCTCCCTCGGCCAACGTCAAGCGACGAGGGTTTTGTCGCCCAAGCGCAAATTTACGCGCTAACGCGGATACATCACATCAAATCTTCTGATATTCTATTTTCTATTAAATATGATTTATGCATATTTTTTTCATTAAATTTAATATATAAAGTACACATAAATTTCTTTTATTAAATTTTATTATTATATTTAAGTGAACTATGACCTTATATATTTAAATAAAGTACTCGTAAATGAATCTTGTTCTATTAAATATAATACATACATAAATTGTTTTTATTATATTTTATTATTATATTTAAGTGAACTAGAACCTTTTCTTGAATTCTCAAGTATAGAATATGACCAAAAAAAACAGTATAGAATATGACAAAAACATCGTCGTCTCCTTTCTAATCCCGAAACATCACATCACTTGCCCAAACCAAAAGAGAAACAACAAATTAAGCGAACCTCTGATTGGCATGTCCGAACCGCCCACTCTCCCATCGAAGAAGTAGTACATATTGAAACACTCCCCTAATGTTCAACCCTTCAGCATTTCTTATACCAAAAAAAGAAGAAAACCCTTTCGCATTTCACCGGTCGACAAAAGATCAAATCTTTATCGGTCGTCCCAATTCTTGTCTGTGTAATTTTCTGTCAGTTAATAAATGTGGCCTTTTCGGCGGGTCAGACAGCAGCAGATTGTTGCGGACGACGGTAAGAAACCTCAACAACTTACACCCACCTTCTTCGTTGCTAACAACGTTAAATTCATTATCAGTTTGACACTGGTTCTCGCACCGCCTTCACAACGGAAAAACTAGCTCTGTGGTCTTATTTACCATTCCCCACCACTATCAGCGCCATCCACAACCACCTTTTCGTACTTTTAGTGTCTTCCTGCCTTAACGTCCTTATAGTACCTCTTAGGATTGTTCCTGCTCCACCATTGCGATGATCGGCTCACTTGCCTCCAGCACCTTTTTCATTGCTAAAAACGTTAAATTCTTTAGCAGGTCACACTGTCTCCCGCTCTTGTCTGATTTACCTTGTCCCGTCACCATCGGCGCCGTCCACCACAACCTTTTCGTACTTTTTATGTCGTCCTGCCTCAATCTCCTTATAGTACCTCGTAGGATTGTTCCTGATCCACCATTGCCAGTGATCGGCGCACTTGCCTCCTCTACCTTCGACGCCTTTCAGCTTGATTTTTGCACCGGAGCCATAGTCACCGATGTGGCACTAGAATTTGCGGGCGAGTTCGAGGCCACAACGGCTCCATCCCCATGTCATAGCACCTTCTCTGTAGCAAAAACCTCTTGATATGTTTGTCGATTATGACTACAGTCTCTCACTCACCATCACCATCAAGATCAAACTATAACATCTCGAATCACCTACACATCACTCACGATCGTTGTACTTATAAGATCTTGCGATATTCGATTGCATTGTTTAGATGGTTCTTAGATTATGCTTATTGTTATCAGGGATACTTCTTTAGTATCTAAGACTTATAGAATGACTTCTGTTATCAGCTGAAATAGTTCAATTTTTGTTGGTAGGTTCTGGAAATATAATTGCTTTTACTCCTGAGGAACTGAGCCAATATACGGATGAGTTTGATGACAAGAACTTTCTTGGATATGGAGGATTTGGCACTGTTTATGGTGGCACCATCCATGGAAGGGAGGAGAAGAACCTCAATGGCCTGCAATTAGCAGTTAAGGTCTCTCGCAATGCCAACACCAAAATGAGGACTCAGTGGGAAGTAAGGAAAAGAAACATTTTAAATTCTTGCATTGTCTTGTACATGTTGCACTGTCGATATAGTTTTTGCATCAAAATAAGATTGCAGTATAGATCCCTTTAAACTGAGGTTACACCATAAACACCCTGTTAAATCTCTAAACGTAATCCCATGAAAGCAGGCCATTCATTGTATAAACATGGTTCGAGCTCTCCGATCCCTTCTGTTCCTGAAACAATTAATGACGATATCAATACGAGGGTAACCGAACAAACGATTGCAATCAACAACTTTTGGGCCGCTCTGCCTTTTCCTCTGTTTTACGTCGATCATTATAATGTGGGTCTGTGTTTGACTATTTATGATTGTTCTTATTATTCTCTTTTTTCCAATATACTTCTCTCCCATGTTCGTAATGAAAAGGTTGTATGTGTATTTTACTTCAGAAGCAGAATTTAGTTCCATAACCTGTATGTACTCTGTATTACTAACTATAGTAATCTTGAACCGTGTCTTTTTCAGGCTGAAACAAGGTACCTGAGTGTAATTAAGCATCCATATATCATTAAACTGGTTGGCCATTGCGAAACAGAAGACAAGTTTTACCTTGTCTATCCACTAATGGAAAATGGAACTGTCATGAGTAAATTACAAGGTAATGTCTACTTTCATACAAGAACCTGTTTTAAGCTATTAATCATTTCCAGTTGACACGGAAGCATGATAAGCTTTGAAGTATAGTTTCATTCGTTTCCCTTTCTTATTATTGGATTAACTTCACTATCTACTCATC
>JANZLX010000006.1:27005197-27016577 GCA_025531955.1 Erythroxylum orinocense | reverse complement strand
CCCTTGGACTCTTTCCATTTTAGTAAACATGTTTTGCAATTTTCAATTTTAGAAAATGATTTTTTCAATATTAATTAGTAAACATGTTTTCGACAATTTTCCACTGAAAATGAAAATTGAAAATATATGTAAAAAATCAAGATAGAAAACAAAAAACTGTTTTCTGAAAGTAAACGCACCATAGTGTCCGACCACAATTGAAGATGAAGATTTAGATTTTCCGTATATATCATGTAATAATGTCAAATTAAGGAGATAACACCATTAGTTAGTAGAATCGTGTCCATGAAATCTTTTAAGTGTTATTTATGACTCCTTTGAAACTCATCTCTAGAGAAAAAAAGGTAATTATTTTAAATATCTTCAAATATAATCAAATTCTTACGTATCTCAACTTTTATTTTATGATATTATATATCACAAATTACATTACATAAAAAGTTAATAACAAAATTAAACCCTGTTGAATTGTTACAATATTTTTTAAATTTTAATACTTAAAAATTTTGATTTGAAAATTTATATTGGTGTTAATAATAATCTACTAGACACTTGATAAAATTTTAAAAATATATGAAGAGGATATTACTTTTTATGATTTTGCAAAATTATAAAATTCAAGAAATCATAAAAATAAAATATCAACTCTAAATATTATCAAATTTTATAGGGCGTTTCATAAAATATTTTAAGTATGAGGTGATGTATATTTTAAACTTTTAAATTCTATTATTGACATTATCATAGTTATATGTATAACTTATAAAATAAATGTTAGGATATATTTAATTAATTGTTATAAGATAAAGACACTTGAAATAATTTAATTACTTTTGAAAAAGATACTTCACAAATATTAAAGTCTATCACGTGCGAAAGTAATAATCATGTTGTATGCTAGATATCCATTATTTTTATCACTATTTTATAGCATATTACTTGTGTTTTGGATGAATTTGAAATATTTGGATTTAATTCAAAATTTTTGTCATTTCAGGGCATTTTTTTGCCCATAAAAAGGAAGAAGCAAAATTGGAGAAGATTTAGAGTGAGATAGAACAAAGTTTAAAAGAATGGAAGAAGGACCACACAACACAACACGGTTCATGGACCCATATTAAAGGCCATGCATAAAAGTGATTGCTTCTATTTCTCCAACACACCCTACACACCCCATTTTACCTCCTATATAAAGAACCTAATTTTAAACATGATCTTGTGTATATGCAAAAGATACTAATTTTTAGAGCATTAAATGAAGTACATAACTAGTTACACAAACTCGTGTATAGGGTTACGTAGCTCTTTAAAAAATAGGGTTTTGCATTTTTATAAGAGATTAGATAGAAAATAAGAGTCTTTTGGCTAGAGAACAATTTAAGAGTAATCTTAGAGCTACCTTGCATCAATCTTGATCAAGGATTCACCATTCTTTACATATATAAGAGAAATTCATTAATTATCTAGAGATTTCAAGCTTAAAGAACATGGTTTATTTGTCTTATTTTCTTTATTGTTTTTATGTGGTTCTTCTTTGAGATATTATGAACTAATTGGAATATATATTTAGGTAGATAGAACCTAATATTTAATATAATTCTTTTCATTCTTTGATTAATAAAATTTTATTTTTATTGTGATTAATTCATGTGTTTAGATTGATTGAATTGAAGGAGAAAAAATAGGAGATTCAATATATGACTCATGCATCGAGATTCGAGAGATGAGATGTATGTTTAGATCATAGTGTGAACAGAGAAGCATAAGCCATACCAGAAAAAGCTATAAAATCTTCCTAGGTTAAGGCTAAACCTATTAGGAGAGTTCATATAATGATTTAAGGCATTCTTAGATGGTCTAAATTCAAAAGGAATTTATATGGATTAACCTCTAAATAGGAATTATATGTCTTGAGAGAGAATATAGTCTAAGTTAGGAACTTTTATTGGTTGAAGAAATAGAATAATTCATTAATCAAAGGTGAAAGTGAATATACTAAAGTCTTAAAGGAACATAACCTAAATATAATTAATCTAAAGTTTGGTATATTCTTGATTACTGATTGCATTAGTTTCATTATTAATCTATCGATAAAGGTTGATATAGCTTGTTAAGTTTGTGGGTGTAGGCAGCTAATTGACAATCCTTGTAAGATCAACCCGTATATACCATTGCTAGCTACAACTCATTATCTCAATTGGAGTAGATAATTTTATTGAGGAAGTTTAAAGAATTTTTAATTTTAAAAACTTACAACCACCTTTTAAATAGATAGGAATCTCTATTATGACCTCAAGATTATCTTACCAAAACTGTAAATCACTATTTGATTCCATAAATAAAAAAACTAGTAGTTGGTGTAACAAATTTCTTTTATTTTCAAGTAGGTTACACTTACCAAGTCAATTCTTTATAGTTACAATTTTATTGATGCAGTCATCTTCTCCTCTCTGGCAAAACTACCAAGGAAATTGAAAGACTATTAAAGAACTACCTATAGAGTGGTAATGCTTATAATTCCTCTAAGTAGGTGTATAAATAGATGGAGGTATACTTGCCTAAGGCAAAAACGGGCTTAAGGTTGAAAGTTATCTGGGTCTTGAATAAGGTGCTACTTGCAAAATGGATATGGAAGCCTTTTAAAGACAAGAAATCCTTATAGGTTAAGTGCATGCATATTAACTTTCTAAAAGGTAAAAGTCTTTGGGAAGTGGTACATACCTTAAAATCTCCTAGATACTTCATCAAGTGCTTAAACTAAAAGTGAAACTAGATGCCCATATCAAGTTTATTATTGGCAATGGTGTTGATACTTAAGTAAAATATGATTTATGGTATCCACTTGGTCTTTTTTTATCTCTTTGAATTTACTGCTAATATGACAAACAAATTCACTACTAACTCTAAGGTCCAATTACTCAGCACAGATAGATCCTAGTCTTGGTCGCACCACTAGGCATCTAGCTCCTCTAGTATGATATATTACATACCTAGCTTTTAGCTAGATTTAAAGAAGTAGGATATAGTCATATGGTCTAAGCATAGATTAAGGAGATTCACCAGTAAGTCCTACACTAGAATTTTTGTGAAGCTAAGTTTGTAGTTCCTTGGTCTAAACTAGTTTAGAATAAAGTCAAAGCAAAGACTCATTTATCATGTGGGTTATAATTAAAGGGCATATAAGCATAAAGGATAGACTATTCTATGGCTAATTTAATAATCAGATAGCTTTGAAGTTTTGATCATCTATCTTTTAAGTACTCTTTTGTTGTAAGCACCTAGCAATCAATTCTTTAACTCTATAATATTTATTGCAGCTACAATAATTAGGGATAAATAATTAATTGGGCTACACAACTTAAGCTAAGGAACAAGCATGATACCAAGTTATTTAGAACCATTTTCAGCTGCTTCACACATACGATATGGTAGTAAAAGGAATAAGAAACTTTTCTTCAATTATCAACTCTAATTGCTTCAAGAGGCACACTTTGTAACAACCTAGACCTCCTGCTTACATATATTGTCCGCTTTGAGCTCCAAGCCCTTCACGGTTTTGCTCTTCCCATACCAGGGAAGATGCGGAGCCCAATGTGGACAATATCAGTGGGCGAGAGGTCTGAGTTGTTACAAATGGTATCAGAGCTGTTACTTAAACCATTTTGCCAGCTAGGCTGGGCCCTAAAGAGGGCTGAGCCCTAAGGGGGTGGAGAGTGTGAGATCCCATATCGGTTGGAGAGGAGAATGAAGTATGTCTTATAAGGATATGAATACCTCTCCCCCTTAAATGTGTCTTCCCTGGTGTGGGAAAAGTAAAACCATGAGGGGCTTGAAGCCCAAAGTAGATAATATCTGTGGGCGAGAGGTCTGGGCTGTTACACACTCTCAAGTCGATAATAGAGATCCTTATCAACAGAATCACTACCTCACATATCAGTTGAGTACTAATCTTTAATTGGGATCTTTAAATTATGGAACTCATAGCTTCAATTTATCTCTACTAGCTCCCATGCATTCTTAGGGCTCTTTTGTTAACAACAACAGCACGAGTTCAAAAAGAGCAGATATAGAATACTTATCTAGTAATTTATGTATGCTTTTGCTGAATTTCATACATCAATTTCTTGCTAGATGTGGTTTAGAGATATTCCTAGGTAAAAGTGGAATATTGTATCGTTCTTGACTTTTGACATTATGCCCATGTTGGGATTTGATATAATACATTTTTTGTTAAAAAAAGAGTAGAACAAACAATGCAAACCTAAAAGTCTTTAGAAGCCTAATTGGACCATTTATTTATCTTATAAATACTAGGTCTTACATTTTAAACACATTTAATTGCAACATCACTTTATTTATAATTTGGTAAGTAAAAATAAAGTCTAGAAGGAATATGCTGACACTTCAAACTAGCCAGCTGATTACAAAAGCTATAAGCAAAAACAAGCTTGATAACTTTTAAGACCATCCAAATATCACAAATTAAGAGGGAGTATTGAAAGACTAAACTAATTTGTAATTTTTAGGAAGTATACTTTATGTTCCAAAAATGACTTTTTACATTTCTTATAAGAATTTTTATGTTTCCTAGAGAACCTCTTTATTTGTTCAATATTTATAATTCAATGTACCTTTTATATAAGTTTCATGTAATTATTATAAATAGGCTTGAAGTATTAATAAGATTGTAATTTTTTGGAAAATAAAAATAATTCATTTTAAGAGTGTGAGGTTGAGCCTAACAAAGAATAATTACAAGGTATAAAGTGAAGCTCAAGGATTAAGCATAACAATGGTGAGAACCATTTAGTGTATAAAAGTTGTAAATTGTGTAAAAATAAGTGAGGAATAAGCAATCTTATGCAAAGAAGAATGTCTCCCTGATCTTTGCTAATGTGTTCCTTCTAAAGCTATATAGATCTACTTCTTTTTGCTTAAAACCATGTTGATTCATCTCTTACCATACCTCATAAACACTAATGCTTAAAGTTGTCTTGAGTAGGATGAGATCATTCTTGAAACATAGGGAATGTTAAGAATTATTGTATTCTAGTCAATAGATCCCTTGCGAAAGTTAAAGGAATTTGAAATGCTTAACTATAGTCTCCTAGAGTATTCATAACTGAAAAAAAAAATAGCATTGGATTCCAATTCTTCTTACAAAGTAAGCATAAAGGACTCACATTCGAGCTTAACTTAATCATGTCTTTAGTACCCAATATGTTCTGTATAGCTAGCCACAAAATAGAAGTTGATTTGAGGGTGAAGTCTTTAAACCATACTATTTTATCCCATAGTTTGTGTGCTAATTTATTTGAGAACTTGCTTAAAGAGTTCCTAGTCCATATGATTCTATCTTTCACCCTTGCTCCGAGTTGCAGAATGGAAGTCCTTGTTAAGTGCATTCAGATCCTTTAATTTTTAAGTGCCATTCATTATCTCTAATTAACTCACTAACAATGACATTTGGCTTGAGCATGTGTCTTAAGCGAAATATCCTAAGGTTCATGTACAGAGGTCCATGTATACTCAAATTGTCAAATCAAAGTTAAGATTCTTTGCCATCACTAATCAAAATTTTCACTTACTTATTGAACACTTCCTTTAAACTCAAAATGTTAAGCAGAGTCCAAGGTATAACCTTTTAGGTTTGACCTCCCATGTGATTTGATCTTTTATTTAGTGTGTAAGGATCCATTGCACCCACAATTTCTCTTTATTAGTTAACAACTTCCATAGATTGTAATCCAAAAGAACTTTCTTAATCAACTAGATAGTTCTCAATCCTAATCCACCTAAGCTTTTAGTTTGCATATATCACTCTAAGCAACCTTGGCTCCAAAGCACTTCGAAGTATTACATTATACAAGAAATTCCTTAGGATTCTTTCAGTATCTTTTGCCATTTACCTGGGCAAAGACAGATGCTAGCATTGAATTTTTTGCAAAATTTTTTCTAAATTTAATTTAATTTCATTTTAATTTTTGTTACCTTTTGCTAATGCCAACAATTATTGCAATATGATTGGGTAGACTTGAGTAAACTATGGGTTATGTTTGACTTGATAAAGCCTCTTTTCATAATGGAATTATTGCTTAGGAGGACAAAATTTTTTCACTCAAGTTTTTCTTACCTTCAAGTCCTAGTTTCCTTTGCTTATATGCCTAGGGTTGAGGAACTTAAAAAGAGTTTGAGACATAAAGCTTATACAAATACTATTTGAGATCAAACAAGCAGTAGTAGTTGCTTTGGCAAGAAAAGCAATATTATCTCAAAGTGAAGAATACTGACTCTATAAAAAAGACCTCCCATTCAAGACTAACGCCGTATAGGAAGACAATTTCCTCCATAAGAAGATTATTGTAGAATATTTGGACAGTAGATATTTTGCTAAAGAATCTCTGAGAAGAACGAAGGAGATTATCGTTGAAGAATATACCCAAATACCCTAACAAGAATTAAGGGCTATGTGCCTACCTTCATTAATGTAGGAATATAGTTATATACAGTAAAGTGTTTGTAAATAAGAAGAAAACTATCACCTTAATAATCTCCTAGAATATCTCTATCTAAATATATACAGACAAAAAGATATACATAAGAGATACACATAAATATACATATATACATTGCTTAATACTCCCCCTCAAGTTAGAGCATGCAGATTGCGGATGCCCAACTTGGAAAGCACCGAAGTGAAATGTTGAGCCCCAAGGCTTTGATGAAGATATCAGCAAGCTGGTGAGTGGAATGAATGTGCGAAGTAGAAATAACGCCAACTTAAATATGATCTCGTAGAAAATAATAGTCAATCTCGATATGTTTGGTATGATCACGAAAGATAGGATTATAGGCAATATAAAGAGCATCTTTGTTGTCGCAAAAGGAATTATGAATATCAAGAGAGCAAAGCAAGCTCTAGAGCCAGATAAGTTTGCAAGTAACAGTGGCCATAGAATGGTATTCAGGCTCAACATACGAGCAGGACAAAGTGTGTTGATTCGTCATTTTCCAAGATATAAGAGGCTGACCAAGTTGAACAAAATAGCCAGTAAGAGAACGACGATTCAATAGACAACCACCTAATCAGAATAACAATAATTATGCAACTGTAAATCAGAATTAGTGCACAGGAGAATCCCTTGCCCTAAGTTCCCTTTTAAGTAGAAAAGAACTCGAATAGCAGTCTCCCAGTGATCTGTCCATGGTTGTTGCATGAATTGAGCCTCAATATGAACAGAATAACTGAGCTCGGTTCATGTGATGATCAAATAAATTATACGACCAATGAGATGCCAATAGGGCTCTGGGTCAGATAAGAAAGGATCTTTGACTAAAGCAAGCCGATGATTTTTTTCCATAAAAAATAAGCTAGTTTGGTAGCAATCAGGCCAACCTTAGAAAGAATATCAAGCACATATTTATGTTGATAAAGGAATATACCCTAAGGACTGTAAGCCACTTCGAGATCAAGAAAATATTTCAGTCAGCCAAGATCCTTCATGGGAAAATAACCAATGAGATAGGACTTAAGATGCTGGATGGAGTTCGAATGTGTCCCTGTAATGATAAGATCATCAACATAAATAAGAACGCAGAGAGAGTCAGAACACTTATGCAAGGTGAAGAGGGGATATTTAGCATGGGACTGAGCGAACCCATGGCATTTAAGAGCAGTGGCGAGCTTGGCTAACCAACATTGAGGAGCCTGGCGTAAGATATACAATGATCGATGAAATCTACAAACTTTGCTAGGATGCAAAGATGAAAAATCGGGAGACAAGTGCATACAAACTTCTTCGGCCAGGTCACCATGAAGAAAGACATTCTTTACATCCATTTGATGTAATTCCCAATGATAAGCTACAGTAACAATGAGAACAGTGCGAACTGTCACCATCTTAGCTACAAGAGCAAAATTCTCGGTAGAGTCAATACCCTTAATCTAATGATTACCACAAATGACCAAGTGTGCTTTGTGTCTTTCTATTGTACCATTAGAATGATAGTTAAATTTGTAGACTCATTTGTAATTTATGGCACTTTTACCAAGGGGAAATCCTCAGCAGTACATTTGCCACTTTGTTTAAGAGCCTCAATCTCTTTACGCATTGCCTCAGGCCAACGAAGGTCACGAACAGCTTCATGATATGTCTTAGGCTTGATATCTATGAAAATGACTACAAGGAAGGCATGATGTGGAGTAGAAAAATTATCATAATTTACATAACAAGCAAGTAGATACAAGATACCTGAGTTCGTTGATGAAGAGGTGGAACAAGGGGGTCGACTTAGACAACATTGGTGCAAATATAATCGAGCAAGTGGACTAACGATTTCTTTTATCGAAGATCATGGCCATATACCTCAGAGGAGTCAGTGGCAGCCAGAGAAGTTGTATTGGGATAAGTATCTGATGTCGCCATAGGGAAGCCTTTAGAGGCAGTGGTGTCAGCTTTGGTGATGACTGGAGCTACAACACATGAGTTTGGATCAGAAAGAGCAGGCAGGGTTGAGTGGAAGCACACTCCATGGGCTTCATAGGACCAACTCCTTAATCAATATCCATATAGCGATGCAACAGGCCAGGTGAAAGGCCTGTAGTGGGCTAAGAAGTAGAAGAGGAAGGAGACACTAGTTACTCAAAGGGAAAACATGCCTCATCAACGTAAACATCACATGAGACAAAATGTCATTCACTTTCAAGATCAAACACCTTTAAACCTTTTTATGTATAGGAGTAATGCAAAAATACATTCGTGATTCCGATTACCAAATTTGTCTCGTGTTTAATCTCAGTAATGAACATAACACAAGCACCTAAAAACTTGTATATAATTATAAGAAGGGGGTGTGTCGTGCAACATTTCATAAGGAATCTTTTCTTGATTCAAAGCAGATGGAGTTCGATTAATTGGATAGCCAGTCGTAAGAATGCACTCACCCCAAAATTTAAGAGGAAGGTGTGCTTGAAAACGTAAAGCTCGAGCTACATCCAGTATGTGCTTGTGTTTCCTTTCAACCTACCCATTTTGTTATATAGTGTCAACAGAAGAGGTTTGAAACAAAATCCCATGTTCACAATGAATGTTCCCAATGGATTAAGTTCGGTCCGTCCCATTATCACTTCAAATAATTTTCACTCTTTCATCAAACTATGTTTAGGTCATTGTACAAAATTTTTTAATAAGATAGGGAACCTAACTTTTTTTCAGCCATCAAATAAATCCACACATCTCGAGAAAATCATCCATAATAGTTAAAAAATATTGATCACCACTAGAAGAGGGAATTTTATACGCACCCCAAACATCACAATGAACCAATTCAAAAGGTTCAAAAGCATGACTACTACTTATAGAAAAAGCATCTTTTGTTTGTTTTGCCTATATACAAGCATCACAAAATTTATTGAGCCTATGAATACCACCACAATAAACTAAATTTAAAAGAAGATGAATTATTTTAAAGGAAGGATGACCCATACGCTTGTGCCACAACTCAAATGGATCCACTCCTATAATCTGATGCACTTGAGAGGTCCTTGCATTATTAAAATAATAGTCCCACCCTATCCCTCACCGGCTTCAATTAGCATCCTAGAAGTGTGGTCCTATATCAGGAAAAAATTGTTATTAACTATAACAAAATAATTCAACGGATCAATGAGTATACCCACCGAAATCAAATTACAAATAAGGCTTAACATATAAAGCATATTGTTGAACCAAACATCATCGCCCAATTTCACACTACCAATATAGGTAGTGTTTGTAGTTTCATCATTCAGCAAAGTGACAGGCTAAAGTGACAATTTAGTCAAGTTATACAAACAAGATTTAAAGCTGGTAATATGAGAAGAAGCTCCTATATCAAGAAGTCAGTCTTCGGAAGTGTTCATACCTGGCAATTTTTTAGGGCCAAAGGACTGCTTACTTTGGTTGATCATGTAGCACCCCACTCCCGCGCGACCCGAACCTGACATCGACGGTGATATCCGAGTCCATGCCCCACAAGGGTGGCGTACTAAAGCACTCACTCAGTCAGAAATTGGTATACTTTCTTTTTTGCATTACAAAACACAAAACAATAGATGCGGGAATCGATAATCAAATAAGGCATAAGCCCTTTCCAAACATACAATGCAATTTACAAAAATTCTCATATGTCCATTTGGGCCCTTTCACAATTACACATTAATACAACAGTTATATGTGACATATAGTTTAATACAAAATTAAAGACATGAAATGCAGACGCGAACTGATCCCGACCTTTATCCTTCGCTTGAATGATGTCGATATACTCCCGTTGGCCTAACGGGGTATTCTTCTTATCCTGAAAAACAGTTGCAAATTTGGATGAGTTTTGCGAATTCAGTGAGTGACCATCATCGATGGTTCACCCAATCACATAACATACAAGCCACACATCATACTTTATTTCACATTTCACATTATTACATATTTCACATTATTACACATTCCCATTATTGCACATTCACATTATTCCACATTCACATTATTACACATTCACATTATTACACATTCCCCTTATTACACATTCAGTACATTTAATCATTCATACTATGTATCACAATTCACATTTTTCAATATGCATATACAATGCACATGAGACTCTCTTTCCATTTGTTATTTTGTTATGACCGAGTGCCTAAACTATCCTATGAGGGCTCATTGATAACTGTCTCATATAGGGCTCATTGATAACTGTCCCATATAGGGCTCATTAAACGTTGAGCCTGAGGCTCTGATTCATTTTGAGCTCGAGGCTCTTTTTCACACGTTGAGCTTGTAACTCTAATCGGTGGCTCCTCTAGTCACAACTGTCATTTTGTTTCATGCATTCATGCAATGGAATGCATCACTCACAATTACTTATCCCATTCAATCACTTTCTCATATCCTCGAACCTTAGTCTGGCATTCCACAGTAAAGTGGAGCATTTCACAATTTCATTTATATCTAAATATACATTTACCAATTACATATTTACACATAATTCATCCAATTGACAGTCAATAGCACTTCAATATTCAAATCAAATATCACAATCATCGGACCTCCTATCCGGAACCCAACATACATAATCAATCACATTCATCATATAGAAATTAATGTATACAAAATTGGAATAAAGCAAACAATGAAATGAGACCATTTAGGTCTACTCACAATACGCTCCAAATTAGCATTTGCTTCCACTTCTGGAATGCCTGTATGCAGAGGTTTAACCTGCACATCACAATTATCATTTATGCCCAAATAGTTATACGGGCTATATACAATGCATGTTCAATGACAATCCCGGGTATATGCTCTAGAACTCATTTTACGCTCATTCCTATTTCAAAATTTAT
>JANZLX010000006.1:26953849-26973918 GCA_025531955.1 Erythroxylum orinocense | reverse complement strand
CTAGGGTTGGCAATTTTCTAAATGACATGCAATCACATAATATCACATATTATAAGCATTCATTTCTCCATTCATCATATGAACTAATAAAGCCACTTTTGATTGTCCATCCTAGAATCATAAAATAATTACAAGCCTTTTAGGCCCAAACAAAATGTAATGCATTAAGGAGGACAATAACTCTTGGTAGTGAGAAAGAAAGGGAGAGAGTTTATGATACAATCTTTCGGTTGCCTTGGAGATGTGAAATGGTATCTTTTGGCTTTTCAGCTCTAGCATCTAACTATGCCTATTATAGTTTCTCTAGCAATCATACACATTGTTATTAGGTCATTTGCTTAAATTAAGTTCCCTTTCATTTGATTTGTTTATAACATTCCACTTGATGCTTTTGCAACTTATAAATGTTGGCTTCTTTGTGTGTTTGGATTCATTCTTATCATTGTTAACAGTCATGCCAACAAGAATTGTGGTGAAAATTTGGAGGGTACTCCGTACAAGGTTAGCTGTACTTTATGCATACTTGCACAAACATAAGTCTTTTTTCTTTTGGAAGTTAAATTGACTTAATGGTAAACAAGAGAGTATAAGGCATCAATCTATGACAAAAGAGGGATCATGCAATTGGTCTAGCAATAAAACTAGTAATGACATCTTGGCAACAATAAGCATTGCTATTTATACAAGGCTAAATGGTCTAATACTTGAAGCTCAAAGGCCTAGTAGGTGATTAGCTAACAGTTTAGCTGCATATGGTTATAACACCTGAATTATAGCTCTTTCATGTCTGTGGTTTGTTATGGCCTTTGGACTGTGGGCAGATTCTGCTTCATGAGTAGCTTGACGACTATTATTTTTTTCGAAAATTAATAGATTTCATTATAAGAAATATACAATCTAGAGGACAAAACTAGTATAATCCATAGAATCTAGATTACAGAGATTTATGGTTCCTAGTAATCGTCTACATAGACATCTATTATTTCCCTTGCCTAGCTACATTTCCATGTTTGAATATTTAGTTCATATAGATAGTGGTCACTCTAGAGGAGAGAGCAAGGTTTTCACTAATAAACATGTGATGGAAGTGGTTGTGTACCCATATGATGCCTAATAAACATTCAAGCTATTGATTATTGAAATGATGAGTGCTACTTTACCAGCATAGGTCAAGAACCTATTTTGCCAATTGCTCAACCTTCTACGGACTTTGTCTAGCAATCATTAACTCTAGGTTTTTTTGCTTGAGGATTTATCACCCACAAATTGACTCTAGGTTTTCATAGCAGCTTTTGGTGCCCAATTTAGCGGAAGTTGGTGAGTGGGGAAGGACTAAGAATAGGAGATTTGGAAGTTGAGCATTTAAGGGATGATAAGGTGGTGGTGGTTAGAGTTATATGAGAAGGTTTGGTGAGGCTAGAGGTAGCCATATGTTGGATGCATGAGTAGTACTAGGAGATAAGCTTGAGAAAACAGGAAAGGGACGTAAAGTTGAGCTTTTAGAAGCAAATTTCGATGGTACTGAAATCCCTGAATGATTGGTTTCATGAGAATTTGCAGGCTTTAAATAAGTGGCTGAGGGTTTGCCTAAGACCAAATCTAAGGATACTGAGGAATGTGGTAAGATGCCATTTATCAACGATTGGGATGGGATGCCAAGTGACGAGAAATGGGAGTCTGGTTCCATTCCTAAACGAGAAAGGAATCTTATAGATGTTTAGCTAGGGAAAAGGGACATTGGCAAAAAAAGGGTAAGTAAATTGATGTTGGATAGAAAAGGTCAGTTGCAATGAAGTGGTCAAAGATCAAATATAGAGAGAAGCAAGAGAAACTTGCTTCTCATCTCACAAAGTTAGAGAAGTTAGATAAACTTTATCCCATGCCTACATTTTGTGCTTGTTATATTGCTTTCATATGTCTTAAACATTGGATCATGGATCATGAAGCTTGTATTGCCAATAGCCAAGTAGTTGATACAACTTCCCTTTTGTGTTACCATCATCTCCATCTCTTAGTTTGACATTCTATGGTTTGGTTTCTTTGTGCCACATATTTATCGTGACATCCCTATATCATTTTGTACTTATTTTGATTCTTTATGAAATCCTAATAATTTTATGTAATAAGTCCCAATGGTTTGTACAGTCTTACCTTGACATGCCCATTATAAGATAACGAGATACATGCTGATGTTATTTTTAAGTTTATATAGTTAGATTATGTATGCATATAATATTGTTTCTTTATCTCGTAGTTAAATCCTTTTGCCTCACACCAAATGATGAGTAAGGCATCTTTCTGCTGTTAGATTTTATATGAGTTGTAGTAATTGTAAAATAACCTAACCATACTTTTGGAAGGCAGTTTGAGAATCCTTCTGTAGCAGAGCTATCTGATATTGGTTGCTTAATTGTATTGGCTTCTGGAGTTGCTCTTTTGGAGCGAACAAGTATGTGGTAATGCACATGCATATACAAAATGTGATGCAGGAGCATATTTCAATTTAAATTTTTTTCTCATTTAATTAGTTATCATTATGATTCCTATTAAGGTTATATTTTCTTTTCAATAATATATTTTTTGATTACTATTATTTGAGGAGGCCTTTTAGGTCTTCTTTAATCCTATTTTGTGTAGGTTTTCTAGTAAGACTACTATAAACAAGGAATTTGCAATAACATACAACAACCTCTGTATTCAAATTTATATTAGAATATTTTTTTTGTTGTGAATCCTAATTGTTCCTACCACAATCACCCCTATCCTAACTGAATTTTGCTGAAATTTTTTGCCCTTACCTTTTTCCCTACATTAAGTGGTATTAGAGTAAAGGATCCTATATGCTTTCAAGGATTTCTACTTCAAAACCATGTTAGATTGTGATAGAAATTGAGGTAGAGGCAATCAACCCTAACCAACAAAGATGCAAAAATTGTGGTGCATGATTATGGACCTGATGTAGATTATGCAAACGTTTTGATGTTGGGGACCAATGGAAACTCGTATGGAGAATCTAGAAAATAATAAGAAAATTCTTGAGATTTTGTAAAAGCTTCTAACTTTTATTCAGATGATTAAAAGAAGATGTACAGATACTGCTATTCTTATATAGAGCTAGGGTACATAGTTATGGGAGTCTTCCTAATTAGGAAGACTCCTTATTTGGAAATATCCCTAATATAGATAGATATTACAGTTAAGGATACTCTATAAGGATATTCCCTTAATTAAGGGGATATCTATTCTTATGGGATTCTATATATTATTATGGGATTCTCTACAGACTGTTTAAAAAAAGAAAAAATTATAAAAATTATTTTAAAGTTTTGTATAAAGAATAATTCTTTCCCCTAAAACTTTTAATGGGAGTGTCTCCAATTATTGTTTTAATTATGGGCTTCCCTAGTTGTCTCGTCCATGTACCTCTCCTTGTTAATCTTTTTTAAATGATAAATTGCAGGATTTAGAATATAATAAGTTTTCAGAATAATATAAGCATACCTTGATCTATCGTTTTTTCCGATACTTTCTGAATAAATAATCTTCTACAAGATATTCTTTAGATTTTATCTTCTCTCCCTTAGGTTTTGTTTCGTTATTTTCCGTAAATTATCTGATGGAGAGAGATACATGAAAGACTTTATAGGTAGAGAGAGAGAGGAAGTAGTTATCATTTAAAATTCAAACGACATCTCTTTTCATTATCCTTGTCTTTACATTCCATCAAAGTAAATACATCATATTATTTATTTTAATTAAACATAATATCTCTTATTCAAATAACTAATGGGATTTAATATACTTAAATGATTAAACCAAAATATATGGGCCATATATTGAAATTATCTAACAATCTCCCACTTGTCCCATGTAACTTAATCATGGTTTAACAATATAACATAATATGCATATAATAAAACTTAAATCCCCTTTATTTTCTTTAGGCCCAACATTAGTCATAATTAAGTAATAAAACTAGAAAGGATCGTAGCGGTTGTACATATTTTAATGTGACATACTTCCTTCTATACACCACAAAACTAGTTCATAACTTAATATGATCTATTATGAGATATATCTTAATAGTTCAACAATAATGTCTTTGTAAAAGACAAATCCTTTTAACATTCACATAACCATTTATGTATATATACTAACAATAAATAACAGGATCCAATATCAGAAACAATGTATATAAATGAGCTCAGAGTATCAAAATACATAAAATACATAAATAATAACATGTTGTTTAATCATGGTATCGAATGATGCCTATTCTTTCGACATATTCATTAAATGTCTTCGATGACAATCCTTTTTTAATGGATCTGCTATCATAAAATTAGTGCTAATATGTTTGATTGACACTCTTTGCTTTTGAACTTCTTCTTGAACAGAAAAGTATTTAATTTCCATATGTTTAGCACCCTTTGAATACTTGTCGTTTTTCGAAAAGAAGACTGCTGCAGAATTATCACAATACATTTTCAGCAGCTTGGCAATACTGACGATAATTCCAAGTCCTAAAATAAATTTATGCAGCCATAAACCATGAAACGTGGCTTCAAAGCATGCCATAAACTCAACTTCCATAGTGGATGCAGCAACGACAAACTACTTTGCACTTTTCCATGAGATTGCTCCTCCACTTAGAAGAGATAGATAACCAAATGTTAATTTTTCTTGTGTCAACACATCCAAAATAGTCTGAATCTGAATATCCAATCACTTCAAGATGATTGGATCTTCTATAAGTGAGCATATGATCTTTTGATCCTTGTAAGTATCTTAAAACTTTCTTTACAGCTTTCCAATGTTCTAATTCAGGATTACTTTGGTATCTGCCTAGCATTCCAATAGCAAACTGATCTTTGACTTAGTACAGGTTTGAGCATATAAACTCCCAACAATAGATGCATAAGTAATTCTTTCCATTTCTGTGCGTTCCAATTCATTCTTTAGGCATTGCTTAAGACTAAATTTGTCTCCTTTTTGAATTGGAACAACACTTACGAAGCATTTTTCCATATTGAATCTCTCTAAAAATTTTTTGACATATGATTTTTGAGACAGCCCTAACATTCCTTGTGATCGATTACGGAATATTTCAATTCCTATCACATAAGTTGCCTCACCCATATCTTTCATTGCAAAATTTTTAGAGAGAAACATCTTAGTCTCATGTAACAATCCAAGATCATTAGCAACTAGTAAGATATCATCAACATATAGGACTAGAAATATAAATTTGCTCCCATTGATCTTCAGATATATACACTAATCAACAGTGATTTCTTTAAAACTAAAAGAAGTAATGGTATCATTAAATTTGAGATACCATTGTCGAGAGGCTTGCTTAAGTCCATATATTGATTTCTTAAGTTTACCCACAACGTTTTGTTTTTCTTCAACTAAAAATCCCTCAGGTTGATCCATATAGATTTCTTCCTCTAAATTCCCATTCAAAAAGGTAGTTTTCACATCCATCTGATGGAGCCCTAAATCATAATGAGCTACCATTGCCGTAATAATTCTAAATGGGTCCTTTTTAGAAACAGGAGAAAATGTCTCATTATAATCAACACCATTCTTTTGAGTATAACCTTTGGCGACAAATCTAGCTTTATATCTCTCGGTATTACCATTAGAGTCATGTTTGGTCTTGATGACCCATTTACATCCGAATCTTCTACAAACTTTTGGTAATTCAACAAAATCCCAAACTTGATTGTCATCCATAGATTTTAACTCTTCTTTCATGTTGTCTAACCATTTATTAGAATTTTCACTTTCAATGGCTTGTGAAAACGAAATGGATCGTTATCAATACCTAAAACACCTTCTACTTCTTGTAAATAAACTACATAATCATCCAAAATTGCCGACCTCTTTTGTCTTTGAGATCTTTTTAATGCAACTTCATGTGGCTCATTTACAATAGGTTCATTAACGGTGACTTCATTATTTGGAGCTTTTTCATTCATTTACAGCTCTTGATCATGCATGTGTTGTTCTTGTAAGTTGTTAAAATTTTCAACAACTCTAGGAACAAACACTTGAGAAGAAGTTATAGGCAAGAAAACTTGTGCTTTAACTTCTTGAATATTCACTTTCTGTGAATCTGAACTCCCACTAATTTCTCCATTTTTGATAAATCTAGCATTTCTAGTTTCAACAATTCTTATACTATGATTAGGAAAATAAAATATATACCCTTTAGACTTTTCTGGATAACCAAAGAAAAAAACACTGGCTGTTCTTGAATCCAATTTCCTTTCATATGGATTGTATATCCTACTTCTACCGAACAACCCTAAATATGTAGGTGTCTTAAACTAGGTTTCCTACCTGTCCAGAGTTCAAAAGGTGTCTTTGGAACAGTTTTACTAGGAACCCTATTTAATAAATACATGGCAGTTTTTAATGCATACATCCACAATGACGATGGTAGAGAACAATGACTCATCATACTCCTAACCATATCCATTAAGGTACGATTATGTCTTTTTGCTACACCATTTTGTTGTGGTGTACCTGGCTTTGTGTATTGAGCACATATACCACGCTTTTCAAGAAATTTATCAAATGGGTCAAGACATTGTCCACTTTCACTATATCTTCCATAATATTCACCACCTCTATCAGATCGGACAATTTTCGCTTTTCTATCTAATTACCTTTCTACCTCATTTATAAATATTTCTAAAGCATTTACCGATTGAAATTTTTCATGAAGCAAATAAATATATCCATAACGTGAAAAATCGTTAATGAATATGATGAAAAACTTTTCTCCATTAAATAATGGAATATCAAAAGGCCCACATATATCAGTGTGTATAATTTCAAGGAACTGTGTACTTCTTGTGGCTTCTTTCTTAATTGTGTGTTTTATATATTTTCCTTTAATACAATTCACACAAATTCCAAGATCAGTAAAATCTAATTATGGAATAATTTCATTCTTTGCTAATCTGGTCATTCTTTCTTTCAATATATGACCCAAACATTTATACCACAAGTAAGCTAAAGTTTCATTTATAAAACTTCTTTTAATACCAACATTATGATGCAAGGCCAACAAGGTTTCAGTAAAAAGGTTATCAAGCTTTAATTTGTACAAACTATCACAGAGTATACCAGAACTAATAAGGCAATTATTTTTGAACAAACTAAAACATCCATTACCAAATTTGAAGGAATATCCAACAGTATCAAGTTTTGACAAAGAAACTAAGTTTCGAGAAATTATAGGAACATAAAGGGTTTCGAAAAGATCCAAATGATGTCCTGTGTCTAAAATCAAACGGCAAGTTCCAATGGCTTTAACTGTAGCTTTAGCTCGATTTCCCATGAAGACGAATTTTTCATTTGGGTTTGTGGTTTGGATCATAAGAAATCCCTGCATCGTATTAGTAACATGAGTGGTACATCCACAATCAATCCACCAAGTATTATAAGGAACTTTTGTTAAATTAGATTCGAACCATACTAAAGCACTAGGCTTACCTTTCTTTTCGAACCATGCCTTACATTTCAGACAATCCTTCAGATAGTGTCCAGTTTTCTTACATAAATGACATCTATCATTCCTTGGTTCCTTCTTAGAGATTGAAGTTGATGCATTACCCTTATGTAATACATAATTTCCCTTTCTTTTCTCCTTTTTTAACTTCTTTCTAGCTCCTTAATTACCCACAAGATTAATTGAGTGAATCCCTTGTTTCCTAATCCTTGCTTCCTCTTGAATAAGCATACTTTGTAGTTCATTCACATTCCATTTGTCTTTAATATTATTGTAACTCAATTGGAATGGACCATATTCAGGAGGTAAGGAATTAATAATAAATTGCACAAGGAAACTTTCACTCAATTCGATTCCCATGGATCTTATTCTTGTTGTTGTATTTATCATTTCAGTAACATGCTCATGTATAGTACGAGAACCATCAAACTTTATGGTGGTCAACATACCCATTAAGGTTCCAGCAAGAGACTTATCAGTAGAATCAGACTGAGAAATATCTTTAACAAGCATAAGATACTCCTTAGCATTTTCAGTACTGGGAATTGTAGCCTTAATGTTGCTAGCCATAGTCATTCGCATAAACATTAAACTTAGTCTATTTGATCTTTTCCAACGTTCATGAAAAGATCGTTCTTCAGCACTGCTATTATCAGTAAGTGCAACGGGCTTATCAATTTAGAGTGCCAAGTCAAGATCTAGGATTCCTAGGTTGAACTGCACTTGTTCATGCCATTCATTAAAGTTAAGCCCATTAAACTTTATAATAGACGAAGCTTGCGATTGGATAGCAATAGAATTGAATGCTGCAAAATTTATATAAGAAATACTCTACGTTAATGCTTTGAATCATAATTTAAATACGTAATTAAAATTAAATAACAAATATCTTAACAATAAACATATATTGTGGTTTTCCTTTGGGTAAAACAACAATATATTAAACACATAAATTGATGCTTAGTAATATTTACATAATTGATAATCATGCATACTCTGATTAGATATATTAGTTATCTTTGGATATACTAAATATATCTAATAAAGTATACTAATTAATCACGATTATACTCATTGATATAAAATTAACTAATCAACCTTTGGGTGATTCTTAAATATTTTAGTATCAATGAATTTTAGAATACCCATTAAATATATCATTATGTCATTGCAATCATAAGCATCACATTATCGTGGGTAACTATATATCTATTTTAATTTGATATTTATAAAACTTTCTAATTTAGCCACTTTGATGACTAACAAATTATTCATTATATCAATATCAAATTAAATAAATGGTAATAGAATTCATATTGAAACTAATACTTGTTCATACGTATAAGTACTCTATTACATTAACAATTATTAATATATGATGCTAAAATCATACATCAAAGTTTACAATTAAAACCCACGGCATTTAATGCATCAAAGCAAGTAATGTATCTAAAGATGTTAATTCACCACGACAACTAATAAAAGTAGACATAAAGGTATTAATGAAGCATTAAAGAGGCATGATAAAAGAAACAAATGAAACACGCACAAGAGAGAATGGATAAGAGAAACGAGAGAAACTTTTTTGTCAATTAATGGAACCATCATTAACGAAAAAAACTTAAGATAAAAGAAAACATTTATAATGAATGCAATTAATGGCGTTGTTAATACCATTTACGTATTAACTTGGCAGGGAAGCATTTAATATTGTCTTTCCTTTCCTTCATTCAGTTACAACAACCATGATTCCTACTTTGTTATCCTATGACTTTGCGATCAAGTATAAGAAAGGGAAGTAGAACATTGCAATTGATGCTCTTTACACACTTCATAATATGGATCTTTATACACTGATGTTCAAACAAACTTCAAACTTAGCAATTGGAGGAAGGTAAATCAAGCTTAAAGTAATGATAGGTCAATGTAAGACCTCAAAACTAAATTGAACTAGGAAAATCTCAATACCAACTCCTTATAATAGAAGTATAATATTATTTAGTGCAAAGGAAGAGTAGTGGTGGTGATGAAGCAGTTCAGGTGAGTATGGAGGGACAACAAACCAACATAAAGATGAATGGGTTTAAGAAACATACAAATGACAATAAGATAGGTGATAAATTTGAGCAATATAGGTTGGAAAAACATGGACGTCACAATCAAATCCAAAATAACCACAAAAACAAACTCCTAATGCAGAGGGTGAAATAGCAAATTATAGAAGTCAGCAAGGAGGGACTAAAAAAAGCATCTGCAATTTGAGAGCATAAAACAATTTTGCAAGACGTTTCTGCAAACAATAGCAATCCGAAAGTAACTATCTACTATATCCGAAAGTAGCTATTCAGAAAATTGAAAATTTTCTCCCAAAAACAAACCAATTATGTATAGTTGAAGAGAGGATTGCAGATCAAGAGAATTTCTTAAATCTCAACCCATCAGAAACATATGACCAAAAATCCATAAAGTTTAAACTAAGAAGCCAAACCTAAAAAGTACATTTCATAGAAGATTCCTTGAGAGATTCTTCTTACATGTTAAAGGCTCATCATTGCACGCAAAACCAATATCATCCAACAGATGGGATGCTTCCAGAAATACATTTGATGTATCAAAATTACATATCAAAGAAATAACAAATGAAACAACAGAGGAAGCAACGAGCAAGACAAGCAGCACATAAAATCAACATTGTCCAGAAAACATAAAATTGAGAATAGTTAAAGAGAGAATTGGAAATAAATAGAAATTATGCAATCAAAACTCCTAAGAGAAATACGAAGGCACTGGTCGACACAGGACAAAATCCATACAAATTAACCTATACCTGTACTGGTGTAAGCTGGAGTTTTTATTTTCTATTTTGCCTTACCCCTTCATCGACACCCATGAACAACACACAGACATGAACTCAATAATCTGAAAACTCCAAGCCATTGGAAACCCATTACGCATACCTTCAAAAAACAAAATCGATGGGATGAAAGAGTCTTACTGAGAATAGAGGAGAGAAAGTCAGACGCTGGGTTGGTTGAAGGAAGAGTGCGAATCTGGAGAAGACAAATGGGAGGTAAAGTCAAAATAAGGAAAGTTTCCCCAATCTCCTCTCGTGAACAGAAAAAACAAATGCCTTACCTTTCACTGCAGAGACGAAGAAGAGGAAAGCAGGAGAGAGTATCATCTGTAATGAGGGATGAAGCAGGGCGAGGAAAACAGGAGAGAAGAGTATCGTCTGTAATGAGGGACGAAGGAAGGCAAGGAAAGTAGGAGAGAGAATTAGACGAAGGAGGGCAAGGACTGGAGAAGGTATCGTGTGTAATGAGAGGGCTACGTTTGTCATTTCCTTTTCTTGTCCTTAGGACAAAATTTTCTGTACCTCAGTTTTGAGAGGGACAAAAATTTCTGTTCTCGTCCTCTGAGGACGGAACAAAAATTTCTGTCCTCAGTAAGCATACACGTCGAAAGACAGAACTTTTATGTCCTCGTCATCCGTCCTCACCCCCGAGGATGGTAACCAAACACACTGTTACTGTTCATCCTATCCTCTTAGTTACTGTTCATATAAGACGAAGTTATTGTTCATCTTCTATCTTCTATTCCATTTTTGATCCTTCAGGAGATAGAATTTATCTTCGAGGTCTTTATAAAATTGTACATCTCGAAGTCCTCTTTCCAATAGTCTAAAAAAGAGATCAATCCGACGTTTTTTGTGAAAGTTATGGAAATTGCACCAAAATAGGTTCAATTTGATTGACGTAATAAACATAGGTGCTTCTTTTAGTCATAACTTACTCTCTAGAACCCCAAATGACCTGATTCTTAAACCATTGGGTTCGTAAGACACTACTCTACATCTTTACCTAAAATCATAGCTATTTGAAATGGATTGAAAAATATGAGTGAAAAACATGGGACAGATACAGTGAGTGTAATCTTAAATATTATGAACTGGTGTTATTCTATAGAACATATTTCAGTATTTTGATGATATCTTGATCTGTAGAGCTCCAAATGAGATGATTTTTGTTTTTTGGTAAGCTAGAGAAATGGAGCTACAAATGGTATGAAGAAATTGGAAGCTAATTCAGTCTGTAAGTTTTTTAAATTTAAGATAGAATTTGTGCATATTATACTATTTTGGACAAGAGCAGTCCAAAAATGTTTGAAGTATATCTTTTAAATTACTGAAATAAATTGAATGATTTTTGTGTCAATGGAAACATAAAACATAGGGGAACATGTTTCTAGAAGAAAGTGTTGCAAAATAACTTCAGTATCGGGGTCAAAAAGAACATGTAAAGTTGACCTGAAATGATGCTTTATGGAAAAATCTGGAAGTGGATAAGTGGCTAAGAAATGGACAGGTGTCCCAGCTGTAAAAGTTGAGTTTTAAATAACCTGGAAAGACAAGTTGTTGTACTTTCCTTCATTCCTTTCTCTCGAAGTTTCTTCCCTTAATGTATCTTCAACATAGAGTTTTTCATTAAAAACTCAACCAAAGCTAAACTATGCTTACCCTTATCTTCTACTGTTACCACTTTGTCATCTGTTTCTTTTGCCTCAAGAAAACCTCACCCAAACCCTTTATAAGATGAAGTACGTGAGTTGCATGAAAGTTAAGGCTTTGTGATGATTAAAGATTTTGGAGTTTTACAAGTAATTATCGTGTTAATCCTTATGAGAAGCCTAAATATGAGATAAAATGGATGGTTTATTTAACAAAAAATAGTCATGGAAAAAGTGGTCATTTTCATGAATACAGTATAAACTAGATAAAAAAAATTCAGATGTGTTGTTTTTACGTATTTGGGGATTCTTATATGTTATAATGGTGTAAAGATGATTTTGAGTAGAAAGATCATTGAATACATGCAGGAGAAGAGTATAGAAATTTTGAAAGTGATAAAGACATATATGCTTTGTTTTCCCTTTGAATATTTTTGGAAAATTGGGGATGAGCAAACATAGGATTAAAGTTAAGGAAATCATAGAGAGAGAGATGATGTCGAGTTTTCAGTGGGATAAAAATGGAAAGTTACTAGTGCACCAAAGGTATGAGTATGTTCGGGGATAACGATATTCACATGATTAAATGATTGAATTATGAAATGAAAATAGGCATAAGAAATGAAGTTGGTAAAGTACCCAGGACTGTCATTGAGCATGCATTGTACATAGCCCATATAACTATTTGGGCATAAATGAGTTTTGTAATGAGTATGAATTGTGTATTGCATAAATTGTGATGTGCAGGTTAAACATCTGCATACAAACGTATTCAGAATTTGGAAGCAACTGCTATTTTGGAGCATACTGTGAGTAAACCTAGATGGTCTTACTTTATTATTTGTTTTATCTATATTATGAATTGAGTGCTTATGAATATTTATGAATGTGATTTGATTATTGAATTTTGGACAATGAAGGTCTGATGATCATGATATATGAATGAGTTATTGAAGTGCTAATTGTATGTGAATGTGATTATTAAATGTGTTAGGAATGTGTATTTGTATTTGTATTTGAACGAAAGTGTGAATTCTCCACTTCAATGTGGAATACCGGACTAAGGCCCGATGATATAAGAAAGTGATTAAATGGGATATGCAATTGTGAGTGATGCATTCCATTGCATGAATGCATGAAATATAATGGCAGTTGTGAACAGAGTACCCAATGATTAGAACTTAAAGCTTAACGAGTGAAAATGAGCCTCGAGCTCAAAAGTGATTTAGAGCCTTAGGCTCAACAATTAATGAGTATTGTATCCCCCTAAGTGGATAAGGGATAGTTTTCAATGAGCCCTATATGGGACAATATAGGCACTCAGTCACAACAAAGTAACAATTAGAAAGTGAGTCTCATATGCATTGCATATGCATAATATAAATCATTAAGTGTAATGAATGTGAAATGTGAAATAATTTAAAACGTGAAATAAAGTGAGATGTGTGAATTATGTGTTATGTGACTGGGTGAGCCATCGATGATGGTCACTCACTGAGTTCAGAAAACTCACCCAAATTTTGCAAATATTTTTCAGGACTCAGAAGAATACCCCATTAGGCCAACGGGAGTATACCTACAACATTCAAGTGAAGGATAGAGGTCAGGATCAGTTCGCGCCTGCATTTTTATTTTTCCTACTTTGTATTGAATTGTATATTTCGCATCTTTATATATAAATTTGTATTCCGAAATGACTCAAGTTTTATGTAAATGTGAAAGGGGCCCAAATGGCTATTGAAAATTGTGTTGATTGATAATGTTCATGAATGAATATGGGCCCAATGTGAGTTTCAATTTTTGCAAAAATATGTTATTGATCTTTAAAAGAAATTTATACTGATTTGTAAATGATTAAGTGTTTTAGCATGCCACCCTCGCGGGGCACAGACTCGGATATCACCATCGATGTCGGGTTCATGTCATTGCGGGAGTGGGGTGCTATATTAAACCTTTTGTCATATCCAATGAAATACTCAATTATAGTCTTTAGGTCCAATTTCTTCTCTTATGGATTATAAATTCTTATTTTATATGGGCATCCTCAAACATGTCTATGTCTCAAACTCGATTTCCAACCTTTAAATAACTTAAATGACATCTTTGAAACAACCTTAATTGGTACCTAATTTAATATATACACTAACGTCTTAAAACTACAGTTTAAAAGGATTTAGGAAGTTTGGAACTACTATATACTATATCCAATAATGTTTGATTTCTTCTTTCTTCCATAACATTTTAGTCTAAAGATCCAGGCATAATGTATTAGGCTATTATCCCATTTTATTGAAGATACCTAGCAGATGGAGCAGGAGCTTGTCCACCTTCAGTATATCTACCATAATATTCCTTATCGTTATCAAATATCACGATTTTAATTTTCTTACACCATTGTTTCTCTACTTCATCTTTGAATATTTTGACAGCATCTAGAGCTTAATTCTTGTTATGAAGCAAGTGGAGATATATATATCCTGATTAATCATCTATAAATGAGATAAAGTATTTATGACCATACAAGTCTATATTTGGACTATAAACATCCGTATGTATGATCTTTAATACGTTTGAAATTATCTTGTCGCCTTTCTTTGATTTGTTGGCCTACTTTCCCTTTATGCAATCCATATAAGTTTTAAAATTAGTAAAATTCAAAGTACTAAGTACTTCTTCATTCACTAATCTTTTATTCCTTTCTATAAAGATATGTCCTAATCTTCAGTGCCACAACATATAGGAATTTTCATTCATGACATAAGGTTTTGTTCCAGTAGGAACATGTGTTGCATTATAATAGGTATTATCTTGTAATAAAAATGGAAAAGACCATCAAATAATGTACCATTCCTAACAAATTCTAATTTAAAATTTAACTTAAAAGATTCATCTGAAAAATGAAAGGAATATCTAAATGGTACCAGTCTTGAAACTGAAATCAGCTTCCTAAATAAATTAGGAATATAAAATGTCTTTTCTAATTTTAAAATAAAACTAGTACAAAAAGTTAAACTGCAATCTCAATAGCCTCCACACGTGAGCATATCTTATTTCGGGATAAGCTATACAACTCACTTCCTACCGGCTTCCTTGAGTTTTGCAAATCTTGCAACTCATTTGTAATATGGATTGTACAACTAGAATCAATCCACCGTGTGTCATGACTAACTTCAGCCATATTAGATTTAAAACGAACTAGTGAGATTAGATTACATTTCTTTTCAAGTCATTCCTTATGTTTGACACAATCCTTCTTCATGTGTCCTTTTTTCTTCCAAAAGAAGCTTTATATTCCTTCTTAATGTCAGCTTGAGCAGGTATTTGACCATTTCCCCTTAATTTGACTTGATTTTTCTTCTTTCCTTGAACAATCAGATATGCACTTTGTAAAGTCTCTCCATGTTCCATTAACAATCTCCTTTCCTCTTGAACACAGATAGTCATTAATTTATTTATTGACCACTTATCCTTATGTGTATTATGAGAGATTTTAAAGGGTTCATATGGTGGTGGAAGGGTGTTTAAAATATAATGCATGAGGAAAAAATTAGACGTCTCAACCTCAAATTTCTTTAACTGAGCTACAATGTCCCTCATCTTTATAATGTGCTCACACACACCTCAGACACCGGTGAACCTTGTAGATGAAAAGTTCATAATCAGGTACTTACAAGTGTTTTGTCTAAAGTTTATGCCAAACTTTATGATAAAACTACCAAACCATATTCCAATTTTTAATAACTGTGGGAAAATTAGAAAAAGTAATTTGATATTTCATTCTAATTAATTATTCAAATATAATAAAAATTCCTATGGGATAAAATTTATTGTATTAAAATAATTAATTATAACTAAGCCTTAATAATTAATCACTAAAACATTTTAATCAAAATTCTATTCACAATGCAAAATATAGACATAATAGTCATGTGATAATTTGCTTTTTTTTGAATGTTTATATAAATACAATTTCAATGCATAATATATACAAATATAAGCCTCAGTTCAGATAGTAGAGGCTCACCATGTGGCCATAAGGGTGCAGGGTCAAGCCTCAACCACTGCAATAGAATTTGTTTTCTAAACAACAAGCAAAAACAACATCGTTTGGTTATAGAAGTCTTCTTCAATCTCCAGCCAGGTTTGTGATCTGTCGGATACCAACTAAAATCAGACTAGAAAAATACCACAAAATGGTTTTTAAATGTATAAATACTTCCAAAACATTAATTGAAGATTTCTACCTTTAATCGAAAAAAAGCCCAAAAACAACTCGAAAATGAAAATATTCATATCTAAACTTTTTTTCCGAAATTCAAAATTTTCCAAAAACTAAAACAAGGTGGAGGTTATAATGCTTTGATACCAAATGTAAACAATTCTAACATATATATTCAATAGTAATATACATTAGAATAACATATAAATTAAATGCGAAAGAAAATAAAATACCTCTAACCATTGATTTTATTGCTTAAATCTTCTAAGCTCTCAGTTCCCAATTTGATGATGTATTTTCAAAAGAGACAAGAAGCTTAGGGACCCTAAAAATTTGAGTGAAAAAATGTATAACAATATGTTTCCATTAAACACATTTTCAGTTATCATAAAAACATGATATTTATACATTTTAACTACATAATGTTGGACCATTTATAACTACCAAGAATATGAAAAGTTCCCACGGTAAAAACCAGTTTGCTAAAATAATCCCTAACCTAGACTGCCTTTTAAATAATGTAACAATTTATTCACAGGATGCGTATGAGCTTTAGTTGGTTTGTCAAACAATTCTAAATTAAAACTCTCCAGTAGTAAATATCATAGGAGTAAGTGCTGATCTGAACCAAGAAAACTTGTTTCAACCAATAATTAATAATTCTGATGTATATTTTCACCACAAAATTCCTTTTATCAGATCTTACAACTTTAAAAACCAAAGAAAGTACTATCCAAGTATGTTTTACTATATTAGATAACGTCTAGATCATTACTATTCAAGTGAATGTTATCCACATACTGGAATAAAAATAAAAACAGTGGATACATGCATGACAAAAAGCGAGGAATCATAATGACATTGAGTGGAACAATTATAAATAAGAGAATCGAAATGTTTCTGATACCATTATATATGGCATTATTTTAAACTGTACTAAAGATTTAGTTAACTTGCACACCTGACTTGGACAAGCATCTTTAAACCAAGAGAAAGTTTCATTATGTCTACCTGAGGGGAGAGAGAGAGGAGAGAAGAGAGAAGAGAGAAGAGTTTATTTTTAATTTTTAGATTTCATTTTCCACATAATATCCATATTTAATAAGGGACCCATAAAAAATGACACATATATTTTTTATAATGGAACATTTTCGGAGAAGTTAAATTGAGGTTCAAATTGAACATTTAGAAAACATTAAAGTTCTTTTTAAATGTGTTGATATGTTTGATTTTAAATTGAATTTTGGTGAAAATGTTAAGGTTCAATTTGACCTTTTTGCCTTGTTTTTTTATTTGTCGGTACTTCTAATAACAAATTTAAGAATGTTTAATATCAATTTTAGGATTTGAGTTTTTCTTCTCTATTGACCTCTAATAGAGGAGATAAACAACTTTTTTAGGTAATTTTTTAATGCACTTAAAAATATATGTTAATAATTATATGTCATGATTGGTTTAAGATTAAAAGAGATCTTATAAAGTTTCATTTATTAAGTCTAAATCATATAATTAAATATAGTATATTATATATATAGAAATCCTAATATTATATTCCTAATTTATCATGGACAAATTAGGGATAAGTACTATACATGTAAATAAGTAGTTATAAGAATTGAAGGGCTTGTGTTAAATAAAATTTTGATCCACTTGATATATCAAACTTTGAAGTTTGTATTAAAGGGAAGGAGGCAAATATAAGGAGATTAGGTGTTAAAAGATCTTTAGAAGTCTTAAAACTAATACGTAAATATATTTGTGGGTTATTTACTACACTTTCTTGGAATGGTCAAAAATATTTTATTACGTTTATAGAAGATTACTCACAGTATGGATACCTTTATCTCACTCATAAGAAGCCACCAGCACTGGATAGAGCTAAGGTTAATAATTAACTTAGTAAAAGGTTTAAAAGCATTAGATATGAACATGGTGGTGAATATTATAGTGAATATGATAGTTCAGGTGAACAATGTCCAGTATATCACGCTAGGAAGCACTAACATGAATGTTGTTGTTGAGAGACAAAACAGAACATTAAAAGACATGATAAGGAGTATAATTATTCACATTATCTTACTATTTTTCTTTGGGGAGAAGCATTAGAGAAAACAACTTGCAATCTCAATAAAATCCTACTATAAAGCATTTACATATTTAGGGTTGTCAAGCTGAGGTAAGGCCATATAGCCTAAATGAAAGGAAACTAGACTCAAGAATTATTAATAGTTATTTTGTAGATACTCTGAACAGTCATAGGGGTATAATATTTTTTATATGAAAAATCCAAATTCCTTGAGGATATTGAGTTTGGAGTGGGAGATAAGGTTAGAGACTTTCTCTTTAAAGAGGAATTAATTTATAGACTTAGTAACTAAGCCTAGACTCGGCTCAACCTAACTTGAACTTAACAAGTCTAACTCGATTTAACTGAGCTTTAGGTTGATTTAAAGCTTTTAATTTTTTTTCTCTTCAAGCCAAACTCGAGCTTGGGCTACTCGACCTTAAGCCAAAATTTTTTAATAAAAATAACATTATTTTGAGCAAAATGAAAATTTTTTAAAAATAGTTAGGCCTAATTAGGCTTGAGCTTGGGTTATATGCGTCAGGATTAATCGGGTTGGACTTTAGGTTGGGCTCAAGCCCTCACATTTCTATTTAATTCCATTTTTATTCATTTATCTTCCTACAATTGTTATGGAGCATGACCAGGTCATCATTTCTGATATTGTTCAAAAGCATTCCTAAAGCAATAAGACAATGTTGAAAATCTCCCTAATCAAGATCAATTGAATATTCCTAAAGGATAAACTTGACAACCTCAAAAATAAATGTGATTAAGATGATCCATTAGAGAGAGGAGAAATGTAATTCTAGATGTTTCTATTTTATTTCTCTAAAAGCACGATACAAATATTAGCATATTGGAAGATGATACAATTAACTTCTATGAAGATCTTGAGAGTTCTAATTCTCAAAAGCGGATTGATTTCAAAAATGAGTAAATTAAGTCCATAAGAGACAATGTTGATTAGGATTTTATCCTATTCTCTAAAGGAGTAAAACCTATTAATTGTAAATGGATATAAAGCTAATGGTGTAAAACCTATTAATTGTAAATGGATATGAGGCTCGTCTTTTAGTAAAGAGTTTTACTTAAAAGGAAGGCATTGATCATAAAGAAACTTTTGTTTTACTCAAAAGAAAGGCATTGATAATAAAGAAACTTTCTCACCAATTTCTTCAGAAGATTCTTTTAAAACTATAATGTAACTTGTGGCATACTTAGATCTTGAGTTACATCAGATGGATGTTAAGACAATATTCTTTAATGGATACATATGTAGCATCCCACTCCCGCAAGACCCGAACTGTTAGAACTTGTTTTTATTTGCTTTTAAATTGTTTAATTGCTTATTGGGTTTTATGTTTGATTGATGGTTTAATTTTTTTTATATATAGAATTGGCTTTTAGTTAGAATTAGAGATAAGGAATAGAATTTAATTTGGATTAAGGTAGTAGGTGAAGTGGGATTAATATGGTAAGTGAGTAGTAAAGGTAAGTAGTTAGTAGGTGGAAGTTAGAATGGAACTAAGTAGTTAAAGCCATTAAAAGCCAACCAAGGGCATAGTTGGAAAGGGGCTTTTAATGAAGGGTAAAATGGGAAATGTTAGAGTAAATGAAAGGTGAAAATTTGAGAGGAAGGAGAGCATTGTCATGAATGGCTTGAGAGGGAGGAGAAAAATACGAAGAAGAAGAAGAAGAAGAGAAGAAAAGAAGAGAAATTCAAGGGGAAAAGAAGAGATCTTTGTGGATTA
>JANZLX010000006.1:26914055-26927847 GCA_025531955.1 Erythroxylum orinocense | reverse complement strand
AATCATAATTCGACTTCTTGAGACAATTTGTAGACCTATATCTCTAGGTTACTCCAATTTAAAAATCACTTCATTTGTAATTCTATAGATCCAAATATAATCAAGATACTGAAAGGTGTTCAGTAAGAATAATCCTATCGAGCAAGCCACGGGTAGCCCATCAGGCCTAAGTCGGCCTGAAAGTTTAATACATTTTTAAAATTTTTTATATATTTATTTTAAGAGAATTTGAAATTATATAATTATATTTTTTAATTCATAAGTTATAAATTATAGCATAACCATTTATAATAAAGTGTAGGATGGAATTACTTGTAAATTATACAAAAATATTTATATAAAATAAATGATATAAAACACGAACCAATATATATTTATTAAAAATGTGTAGGTATGATAATGTTTTTATAATTATTTCCTACAAACAAGTGAATTTATTTTTAATTTTTAATTTTTGATTTTATTTTAACAATTAATTATAACGTAAATGTAAAAAAGTTATTATCTAAGTACAATTTATTTGAAATATTATTTTTACGTATTTAAAAAATTATTATAATTCTTTTTAATAATATTTTTAAAAATACGTATTTTAAGTTTATAATATAATATTTTCAAACTTTTAATGTTTTTATAAATTATGTACAAACCTCTTAATTGATGTTGTTGTTATAAATTATATACTTAAAATAATAATTATACATGTAGCTGTTAGTTATTGTTGATATTTTTTACTTCTATAAATATTATTATCTTTTCATATTATATCTATTATTAAATAATCATTGTAAAATTTTATATTTTTATTACACATATTAAAAGAAATTAATATCATGATTACTCTTAACGCATTTAAACTTTTTTATTTTATTTTTCATATTAACGCAATATATACATTATGGTAAATGTATTTATATAAATCTTAAAATGAACCAATCACTTTATTAATCCTAATGTATAAATTTCAAAATAATACAAAAGTAATTGAGCTATAAAAACAAATAAGTATAATATATTATATTGAAAATAGCTATTATTTTTTTAAAACTAGAATACATTTTATAAATACATTTGATATGTTTTTAACAATTATTACTTTTATTAAAATTTACTATAATTATTTTTATATTATTAAAAAGTGAATTTGTAAGATATTATCGAGTTGAATGAGCTAATTCTTCAACTCGTAAAAGTTCCGAGTTAAAGCACCCAATGGTAGTCAGTGTGTTGTTAGTAATGTGCAAAAGTTACAAGGTCGTTATTGTTGACTTGTCTCTTATTAGAGCATATATGCCTCTACTACACATACACACTCTCATACAAACATTTTAATAAATTAAATAAACTTTAATAAAGAAAATTTAATAAAAAAATGTTATATGTCACGTTCTATACTTTAGAAACTTTACTAAGGAATAAGGACTCCAAAAAAATTGATTAATAATTATATTATAAGTTTGTAGCCTCTTTTACTGTTTTTTTCTAAAAACATTATATTCTAATTAATCTAAACTTATATTCATGATTTTTTCCACTTTTCTAATATTAGAATATTTATTCTTATCTCTAATTAAAAGTTTGTTAAGAGTAATTCCTTACTTGAAACCTTGATATAGGCTTTATTTAAAATTCTTCTCGTCCTTAGAGTGCTATAAGCATACCAATTTTTGTTTGCTTTCTCTCCAATCCAATGTAAAAAATCCTCTCTAATATTATGTTTAATAATTTGGGTTTATACTAATCAAATATGAATCTCTTTCATTAAGTTATAATAAAAATATAATCATAAAATAATTAATTAATAATTTCGTTAATAATCATATTTCATAAATTTTATAAATTTTAATTTTTCTTTTTAATATATATATTATGTCACAACTTTAAATTATAACAACATATAATTATGATATAATCTCTTTCTTTAAATTATAATAAAAATATAATCATAAAAATAATTAATTAATAATTTCATTAATATTCATATTTCATAAATTTTTCACCTTTTTTCTTTTTAATATATATATTATGTCACAACTTTAAATTATAACAACATATAATTATGATATAATTTCTTTCTTTAAGTTATAATAAAAATATAATCATAAACATAATTAATTAATAATTTCATTAATAATCATATTTCATAAATTTTATAAAATTTTCACCTTTTTTCTTTTTAATATATATATTATGTCACAACTTTGAATTATAACAACATATAATTATGATATAATAAAGCTATAGAAATTTTTGCATTACAAGAATGATTATCCAAATCATTTTACAAGAAATGAAACAATTTACAAAATTAAGAAAATATTACGTCGGATACATGAAGTTTGGATATTGGATACTGGAGAGTGCCAGTGGAGATTGAGAGAGCATCTAATTGTATTTTTTGCTAGGATCATCAACATTTTGGATCAAACCATCTATATATACAAACATTATATTTAGTAATGTAATATTAAATTAAAAGAAAATTAAATATACCTTCATCTTCGTATATGTGATTAAAATAACGTGCAATTGGTCGATTAATTTCACTAGTCACCTCCGCATTAATACATATGGTTATAGGAAAATTAAAAACACAATATTAGGTAAGATAATAAAAAATAGATAGAATTAATATATTAAAAAGAAAAAAATTACCATCAATATCTTCATTATTTAACCAACTTTGAGCACACATAAGGGCTTCCACAGTGCGATAATGAAATCAACCACGGTGAGGAATAATGACCCGACCATTATTACTAATCGCAGACTCTGAAGCAATGGTGGATGATGGAATAGTTAACAAGTATCGTGCGATGACTTGTAAGATCGGATAATTATTTCCAAACAACTTCCACCATGAAAATATATCGAAGTGCTCACCTTTAGTTTTAAGAACATAAATCTTCGGAAAAATATTTATCTAACTCCATCATATTATAAGAAATCCTTGCCTTTTTCTCTTTCAAAAAAATGTGAAAGAGAATTTGTCAATAATGGGTCAGAAGATAAGGTCGAACCTAAAACTTACGTCGAAGTTAAAATCTCTGCACTACTAAGATCCTAATCATGAGTTTGTTGCATTCTGACTTGATAATCATTAAACAATTGATACCATAATTGTTTCATGTGCACACTTTTGAGCTTCACCATGGTACAATGCATTATAAATATATTCAACCTTGTCCATCTTGTATCTTAGGTCCAACACATATAATATTGCAACAATATCTCCAACCTTAGACCAATAAGAATTAAACTTATCTGCCATCCACTTCGCCATAGTTTGAATAACTTTATTAGAGTTGGAGTCGACCATCCACATTGATAAAACATGCTTTATATAGGACATAGTGCTAAAGATACAGTGCGAAGTTGGATATTTTGTTCCTAAGAACAATTCAATCCAATTATAGAATAATTTCAACTTCATACAAAGTTCTCTAACCAAGTCCCATTAATCTTTTGTTGGTAAACAAGTATATTGAGAATCCCTTTCAGCTAGTCTAATAAACACCTAAGTATATGGGATTGCTGACTCTAACATCTTAAAGGTTGAGTTCCATCTAATTGGACAATCCAAAACCAACTTCTTTGAACTCGAAATACATAAAATTTATGAACCATATTCAAAAATTTCAACTCTTTTTGGAGTTGCATTGTAATATAGAACACTATTCCGAATACAATCTATTGCTTCCTTTATCATTTTCAATCTATCCTTCATAATCAGGTTAAGAATATGCGCAGATCAACGCATATGAGATAACTTACCTCAAATAAATAAGCTCCCAACCCACATCTTATCCTTCAACTTCTCAATCATAGCATCATTTGTGCTACAATTGCCGACTATGATGGTGGATACTTTATTGTCAATGTTCAAATTCATCAAATAATCTTTCAATACGTTTGTAATTTTTTCACTTGTATGTGATGTCGGCACATAAATGAACCTATCATGCATAAATATTACCAACATGAATCATAAAATAATGAAAAAAAGTAAATGATAACAATATTAAAGAATATAAATTATCTCAAAGTCTATTTCATAACTTCCAATCATTATCAATATAACATGTCGTCACCACCATGTAACCTTTCTTTTAGTTATAGGTTGTTCACATGTCTATTGTTACGACAATTCATCCTTGAACACCCGACAATGCTCTTAATGTCTCTCTCTTCTTTTCCTCATAAATTTTGAAAATATCTTTCCTCAATGTATCCCTACTTGGAACCTTGAAAGTTGGTTGGAGTGAATTAAAAAATATCTTAAATCTTTTGCTTTCAACCATAAACAATGGTTGTTCATCTCTAATAATCATGTTAGCCATCAAAATCCTAAATCTGTTATTGTCAAAAGTTGTTACGGTCAATTCATTTTTCCCTTTCATAAGGTTAACAGTCAAAAATGTTTGACCTCCTAAAACCATTTTCCTTTCAGTACATGATTCCATATGTCTCTTTAAATGAGACGTTCCACCTTATGAACCATTTGAATACAACTTTTGACAATACTTACACTTTGCTTTTTCAATTCTGTCAGTCAATATAGTCTTGTTAAAGTGATTCCAAACTTCACTTTTATATTGAGCAACTTAAGTTCTAATTGAACTTTTATCCTCACTTCATGCTGAAATAGAAGTTTCCACTTCTACCTCCAGTATTAGATTAGAACTCTCAACTACAGATATGTGACATCCTGTTCCCATTCTAAGGGTTAGAACCCTAAAATTTGGTACATGTGAAATCAAGAGAGATTGAAAAAAAATTACATTTCATGCTTATGCATAATGTTAGCATACACATATGTGAATTGGAATTTTTGCGCACATTACAATGGCTATACATGCACTTCTTTGACATTTTTCGGGTATAATTAATATTTAATGTGATTATAATGGGAATTGTGAATTATATGTGTTATCAATTGAGTTGGAATGAATAAGTAGTGAATTAGAATTTTTGGTGAAAATTTAGAAATTTTCTGGAATTTAAGGATATTTTGGGACTAGGAAAAATGTCAAGCGGCACAACAATTGACGAATAGTTGTAGAAATAATAGTCAAATGGCAATGGAAATTTTTATAAATGACTTTGGGATTTAATGACTTGTGTCATTGAAAATTGAGAGACAATTGGAGTAGAAATTGGAGATAAAATATAATAGTATTAAAGTGGACCAAATGGAACCATGGGGAATTGACATGTGGTAAGTGACGTGTCACTTGCCACGCCACATGTATAAGCCACGAAATTGTTAAATGAAAAACCACGTGTCACTTGCCACGCCACATGTATAAGCCACAAAATTGTTAAATGAAAGACCATATTTTGGGTCTTTCATTTAACCATTCACGACATATGCTACATTCCTTCATCTTCTTTGATTTTTCTTCAATTGCTCTCTCTCCACCTCTCTTCTCCAAAGCCTCAAAGTTGAACCTTTTCCATCATTATCCACGAAAATATATTGCTATCTTATTCTTGTTTCTAAAGAAACCTAACCTACTCCACCTCCATTTGTGATGAACGTGTGATGCTTGGGAGCTAGCATCATAGTTGTTTTTGAAGAATTTGAAGAGAAACCAAGTAAGTTATGCTTTAAATGTTATGAGTATTGTTAAAATGAAACTAGAATGATGAGAAATGTGGGATTGATGACTTGATTTTGTGAGTTGATTGTGTGTGACGTGGATGGTGAAAACTCTATGTAAATGTCTTGTTTTTGTAGTTGCGAATGATCATTAATAACCCATGAATTGTTATAGAGATGTTTTGAAAGTTGGATGATCCATATAATGGTGTTAGGATGAGTATAGAAAATCAATTATGAATGGGAAAATGTATGTGTTCTATTTTTGGCTAATGATCAAATATAAATCATAGATTGATTTCTGAATGTTTTGGATTTGAAATGGGGTTGAGAATGAGGAGTGTTGTGGTAAAAAAGGTGATCTTGGTATGAGTGGTGTTGGGGTAAGATTTGGAAACAAAATTGATAGTTGAGCTAGAAAATGTTGCAGTAACATGACCTAAGAGTGTGCTTTTGTGTTTTAGCCATAACTTCTTTTAGAGTTGTTCAATTGAGATGATTCTTGATTTGGATTAAATTATCGATATATGGATACATTTTTTATGTAGACATCGAATTCAAATTATGTCACTAAGAGTCTCCAATTTTTACTTGAAATTGAGTACTGGGTGTAATAAAAAGTGCAGAAAAAAACTGGATACATAATGGGTTCTTGTTTTGTTTTCTTGAAGAATTGATGTGAAACTATTTGGGTGTTTTTGTGATGATGTAAAATGAGTCTAAAGCTAAATAAAGGGATTAATGTGGTGTCTTGAAATGTGAAGGATCAAAGTGATAGTTAGAAGTGAAACAAAAGTGGAAATGAAATTGAATATGTGCAGAAAATTGATGATGAATGCATATGTAAGTGTATGTTCTGTTATTAGTGGTTGTGATCAATCATGGGCTATAATTTGGTTATGTATGATATTGAGTTGAAATGGAGTTATAATAATGGATAAATGATGAGTATTGAACTAGAAATGGTAGACTAAGCATGATAAATTGAATGTTATAAGTGAAGAGTTAGAAATCTGGAAAGAAAAGAATGCAATTGAACATATGTTAATGCAAGAGGCATAACTTTTTCTGTATATCTTGGATTGAGGTAATTTAGGTATGGTTTTAAATAGGACTTCAATATCTACAACTTCTATGAAGACTGCTAAAAGAGATTTTGTCATCTAGATGTGATTGTCGGACTAAGGTCCGATGATATGTGAATGTGATTGCATGAGTATATGCAAATGTGATTGAGACATTCCATTTCATAAATGTATGAAACATAATGGGAGTTATGACAAGAGTAGCCACCGCTCAGAGCTTAAAGCTCAAAGTGTGAAAAGAGCCTCGAGCTTAGATAGTGATTCAGAGCCTCAGGCTCAACATTTAGTGAGCCTTGTATCCCCTAAGTGGATAAAGGACAGTTATCAATGAGCCCTATATGGGAAAGTTTAGGCACTCGGTCACATCAAAGTAACAAATGAAAAGTGGGTCTTATGTGCATTGCATATGCATAATATGAATGATTAAATTATATTGAATGTGAAGTGTGAAATCGAATGTGAAATGTGAAATGATGTGAATGTGAATTATGTGTTATGTGACTGGGTGAGCCATCGATGACGATCACTCATTGAGTTCGCAAAATGCATCCAAAAATTTGCAAATATTTTTCAGGACTCAGAAGAATATCCCGTTAAGCAAACGGGAGTATACTTACTACATGTGAGTGAAAGAAGAGGTCGGGATCAGTTCGCGTTTGCATTAGTATTTTCTTATTTTTTGTATAAATTTGTATTTTGAAATTTTTGTTCAATATGTATACAAAGGCTTTTATGGTATAATGTAAAGACATTATGACTTAAGTGTTTTGTATTTATAATGGGCCCCAATTGGCTATTGAAATTCTATTAATTGTATTGTGTTGAAAAAAATGTTTATGAATGAAAGTGGGCCCAAATAGATTATTGATTTCTACATTTTATGTTTGTGGTTTAGAAATAATTTTATACTAACTTTTGAATTATTGAGAGCTTTAGCATGCCACCCTTGCGGGGTATGAATTTGAATATCACTCAGGATGTCGGGTACGTGTCTTGCGGAAGTGGGGCTCTACATATATGGTATCAAAGCCTAGAATTATTATCTTATATGGGCTTTTCTGAATTATGTGTCAAGTTACATGCGTTTAATTCATGTCATAGCAGACAGTAGCAACTGATCCCTAGTCTGAGTTGTATAAGTATGAGTCACACGCATGATCATGTGTTAAGTGTTTAAGCTATTAGAAATAATGAGAAAAATGATGATCTGTTAGAATGTGAGGGAACGGATGTTGTGGATATTTAGAAATGAGAAACAGTATATGCTTAGATATGACAAATAAAGGTCCAACACACTTGTTTTGGTGAATGTATTATGAATATGATATCAATAATGTATTATGGTAACATATCCTTGAATGCGGTATAGATATGAATACATTGTCATGGATTGATTAAGGAAAATCGATATGTGGTAGAAACGACAAAATTTAAAGTGTATGAACAAAGTTCGATGGAAACAGAATTTTTATGATCTAGAGAGGTTGAAATTGGGCTTGGAATGGTTGTTTGATTATTTTGATAAGATTTTATGACTTAGTGTGAGAATATGTTAGTAGAATCGAAATCAAAATTTCAGGATGATTATGCATCTATGATTTCGAGTTGATTGTGAACATATGTAGGTATGATGAAATAATGGAAATTGGAAGGTGAGACGATGATAACGGTAGATGAAAAAGTTGTCAAGGTTAAGTTGATTTGCTAGTGTGAGTGCACATCTGATAATGGGATCACCATGACAAGTGAAAATATTAAGCATATATGTATTATATGTATGGAGATGATATCGGAAGAAATCGGTGAATTATTGAATAATTACGAGTCATAGTTCCTATAGTTTAAAGTCTAAGAAGTAAGACGTGAAAGTGCTTAAAGTGATCAATTGGGAATGAATTGAGATCGTTAATGATATTACCTTCTAAGATAAAATTGAGGAAAAAAAAAGAAGAAGGACGCAATCATGGTATAATACCAACGATCTTGGACTGGTGCAAAGGGGAAGTATTATCTAGAATCAAATAAGATCAAGGTAGTCTTAGCATAAGCTACCAATTGGTGAGTTGCCTAAATACGTCTTTAGATAAGATGTAATGATTTTGATGGTATATACCAAGGTACTAGAGTAAATAATTTACGTAATACTTCAATGAGCCTTATTAAAAGGGTTGTTCTGATTATATAAGTTATGGCATAAATTGATCTTAATGAGATAATATGAATAATTGAAATTTATCTTCTTAAGGTACTAAGAATGGCTGACAAGTAATGGTGAAGATAGCTAGTTGAAAAAAAAATCATGAGTGGTATTGATGAAAGTAGCAAGAAATCTTCTTTCAATGAAGAATTTTCCTAAATTAGGTTAAGTTGATCAGATGATTCAATTTAAGAAAGATCAATAAAGGAACAAATAAGGAATGAATATGTATTAAATCAAAAGGCGAATATTGGAGTCATATCCGTAGCGGAGACTCAAGCATAAGAGGTAGAATATGCTACTGAGAAGGTAAGCCTTGTGTTTGACGTAAAGTATCCAACTATGGGATTGGATTATTAAATTTGAGGAGACATTAATTGCTACTATGAGGAGACTATAGGTCCATGTTATATTCTGTGTAAATATGTTCGAGAAATACAAATTTGATATGATGGATGTGTTACAAACACAAGAAGTTAGGATTGCAAATAAATTGAAATGCGTGGAGAGACTAGTAAGAATGAATAGACGTTAGCACAAGTCAATATGAAATAAGGGGAAATAGAATATATTGAGAAAATCATTTGAGAAGAAGAAGTCAACTGGGAAAATCGAAAATAACATGAGATAATACTACCTCATTGAGGAATTAGATTCTTAAAGAATTAAAGAGAACAAATCATAGGCATAAGGAAAATTGGGTTATATCTGTTGGAATTAACAATGCCCTCTGCAGTATTATGGTATTGAAGATTAAAGTGATCTAAGTAAAATTGTACCAGTTAGTGACTATGATCATAGATGATATATCAAATGTGTTTGAAAAGTGGAGAAGAATATTTTGAATACTTAAGGAAATCTTACATATCAAGAAGGTAGAAACAGCTATATGCCAAGTTTCATAAAAATGAATCTTACCTTGATCAAATAAATTGTGGGTGGTATAGTATTTGAACATGGCACATTGGAAGACTCAAGGTAGATAAAGGTGATGATAACATGAGAGATTATAAGGAATGTATGAGAGATTCGGAGTTCTTTAGAACTAGTTGTATGTTGGATACAACATGAGACTGTTAAGGGTTTTTACTGATCTTAGTGCTTTGACAAAAAAGAAATGTTTGAGGAAAAATGTCTCAACCATATGTGTGATGAATGTTAAAAGAATTTTGAGGAAATATGACACCAATGATAATAATATCATTTGGAATTGGAGATTATATAGTACATAACAAGGTTTCACATAAGAGATTAGGATGAAATCTAATGCAGAATAATAAAGTGATTTTGTATGCATAGAGAAAATTAAAGTCCCATAAGTTGATTTTGATACATGATTTAGAATTTGCTACAATGGTGATTGCTTTGAGAGCTTGGAGATATTATATGTACAGTGAAACATTTTGCATCTATATATATAAATATACAGATCATTAAATTTGAGGTAATTGTGGAGTTTGAAAGAACTAAATGTAAGGCTGAGACAATGAATAGGATTATTTGAAGATTTTGATTGTGTAAATGAGTATTTCCTAGTAAAGTTAGTGTTGTATCTGATGTATTGAATAGAAAATCTAATAACGGTGTAGCATAAATTTAGATATTGAGGTTATAAATCCTAATGCAATAAAGGAGCATAGAATGTGGGGTTGAATTTGGGCAAATCAAAGTATTATTAGCTGTGGGATTTAAGATCAGTCCCATAGGAAAAGATTAACAAAGCCCAAAATGAGAATTCAGGAATTATGAATCTTAAGGAGGAATTGATAACGAATCTGAATTTTGAGTCCGAATAGGAAAAATGTTATTGTGTGATTGAAATAAGAAGGATGTGTACCCAATAAAAATGATTGAGCAAAGAGACTACTAGAGACAGCAAATAACAACCTAAGCTGGACATCCTAGTAGGAATAGACGAAATAGTATTTAACTGTTAAGAAAGTAGAAACAAGGGACCGAATATTTGAGTTACCAACAGTCCTAACTATTGGAGGTATGCTTAAAGCTTATATTTTGGAGTTCATCGAAACATGAGATCAATGTATAGTTTTAAGTGACTTTGAGCATAACAATCATTATTATAGTGATATCATTAGAATACTCTATGAGGCATAATACAACAAAAAGAGTCGTTCGCCCTTACACTGAATTGAAGAGGGCCTAAAAATAGTTAAAGGCCAGAATTGATTCAAGATATTGTTGATGAGTGAAACAGATCTGTAATAGAAATTAAGTGATTAAAGACAGAAAAAAGAAATTGGTGGATCAACATCAAAGTTATGGAACATAATGAGATAGACATCAAAGTCGAGTGTATTAACACTAAATAAATGTGAATTTTCAAGCGAAAAATGAAATGTCTTTGAGAGTATCACCTTGCCAAGGTGTGCTTAGATTGTAAAAAGGTGTGCTCAAATTAGGAATGAGGATAAACTATGCTCAAATTGTATTGGTCCACATGAAGTTATTGAGAACATAGGACCAATAACTTATGAGTTGTATTATTAATAAAGATGTCTCAAAATTATAATGTGTGATATGTGAATATGCTAAAAAATAATGATATGATTTGACAGAAATGTATTGACAGCTTACGAAGTGAAAATTTGTGAGTAATCTAAAATATAATAAGGAAACAGTTAAGATAGTGAGATATCTGAAGAAATGAGTAGAGAATTGATTGATTTTATTGACTATAGTCAATTGGAAGAAATTATGCGAGTGGTGAAGTTAAATGGGAAACGAAGGAGTAATTAAGGAAACAATTCCCCTATCTTCCTGATCAATCAAATAAGAATTTTGAAGATGAAATTTATTAAGGAGGGGAGAAATGTAACATCTCGTTCCCATACTAAGAGTTAGAACCCAAAAATTTGGTACATGTGAAATCAAGAGAGATTGAAAAAAAATTGCATTTCATGCTTATGCATAATGTTAGCATACACACATGTCAATTTGAATTTGTGCACACATTACAACGGCTATACATGCACTCATTTGACATTTTTTGGGTATAATTGATATTTAATGTGATTATATTGGGAATTGTGAATTATATGTGTTATTAATTAAGTTAGAATGTATAAGCAGTGAATTAGAATTTTTGGTGAAAATTTGGAAATTTACTGAAATTTAAGGATATTTTGGGACTAGGAAAAAATGCCAAACGGCATAACAATTGATGAATAATTGTAGAAATAAGAGTCAAATGGAAATGGAAATTTTTATAAATTACTATGGGATTTAATGACTTGTGTCATTGAAAATTGAGAGACAATTGGACTAGAAATTGGAGATAAAATAGACTACTATTAAAGTGGATTAAATGGAACTATGGGGAATTGACATGTGGCAAGTGACATGTCACTTTGCCACACCACATGTATAAGGCACGAAATTGTTAAATGAAAGACCATATTTTGGGTCTTTCATTTAACCATTCACGACATATGTTACATTCCTTCATCTTCTTCACTTTTTTTTCAATTTCTCTCTCTCCATCTCTCTTCTCCAAAGCCTCAAAGTTGAACCTTTTCCATCATTATCCACGCAAATATCTTGCTATCTTCTTCTTGTTTCTAAAGAAACCTAACCTACTCCACCTCCATTTGTGATGAACGTGTGATGCTTGGGAGCTAGCACAAGAGTTGTTTTTGAAGAATTTGAAGTGAAACCAAGTAAGTTATGCTTTAAATGTTATGAGTATTGTTAAAATGAAACTAGAACGATGAGAAATGTGGGATTGATGACTTGATTTTGTGAGCTGATTGTGTGTGACGTGGATGGTGAAAACTCTATCTAAATGTCTTGTTTTTGTAGTTGCGAATGATCTTTAATAACCCATGATTTGTTATAGAGATGTTTTGGAAGTTGGATGATCCATATAATGGTGTTAGGATGAGTATAGAAAATCAATTATGAATGGGAAAATGTATGTGTTCTGTTTTTGGTTAATGATCAAATATAGATCATAGATTGATTTGTGAATATTTTGGATTTGAAATGGGGTTAAGAATGAGGAGTGTTTTGGTAGAAAAGGTGATCTTGGTATGAGTGGTGTTAGGGTAAGATTTGGAAACAAAATTGATAGTTGAGCTGGAAAATGTTACAGCAACATGATCTATGAGTGTCCTTTTGTGTTTTAGCCATAACTTCTTCTAGAGATGTTCAATTGAGATGATTCTTGATTTGGATTAAACTGCGATATATGGCTACATTTTTAATGAAGACATCGAATTCAAATTATGTCACTAAGAGTTTCTAATTTTTACTTGAAATTGAGTACTAATTGTAGGAAAAAGTGTAGAAAAAATTGGATACATCATGGGTTCTTGATTTGTTTTCTTGATGAATTGATGTGAATATATGTGGGTGTTTTTGTGATGATGTTAAATGAGTCTAAAGCTAAAGAAAGCAATTAATGTGGTGTCTGGAAATGTGAAGGATCAAAGTGGTAGTTAGAAGTGAAAAGTGGAAATGAAATTGAATATGTGTAGAAAATTGATGATGAATGCATATATAAGTATGTGTTCTGTTATTAGTGTTTGTGATCAATCATGGGCTATAATTTGATTATGTATGATATTGAGTTGAAATGGAGTTAGAATAATGGATAAATGATGAGTATTGAACTAGAAATGGTAGACTAAGCATTAGAAATTGAATGTTATAAGTGAAGAAATAGAAATCTGGAAAGCATAGAATGCAATTGGACATACCTTAATACAAAAGGCATAACTTTTTGTATAACTCAGATTGAGGTAATTTAGGTATGGTTTTAAAGAGGACTTCTATATCTACAACTTCTATGAAGACTGCGAAAAGAGATTTTTGTTAAGTCAAATTGACTTTACGAGTTAAATAGTTTTGATGACAAAAAAAGACTCTGATAAATGAAAAGTACATAAA
>JANZLX010000006.1:26897864-26908017 GCA_025531955.1 Erythroxylum orinocense | reverse complement strand
TTATTAATTATTCTTATAAATTTTGTACTTATTATTATTTCATTTTATTTGTATTTTTATTATACGAAATTAATCAGCATAGTATTAATTAATTAATATTATTATTATTATGGTTATTATTATTATTATTATAAGTTTTGTATTTATTATTATTATTATTATTATTATTATTATAAATTTTGTACTTATTATTATTATTATTATTGTTGTTGTTTTCATTTTATTATTAATTTTATTATACGAAATTAATTATCTTATTATTATTATTATTATTATTATTATTATTATTATTATTCGATACTAATTTTTTATTGTTATTATTATTATTTGTTTAACTTTTTTACTAATACAAAACATTCATTTTAAAATAATCAATGAATTACATATTTCCAATCATATTATACTGCAGGGATAATTTAGTCATTGACAATGTTTTTATGTTCTGTCAACTGCAACCAAACACATTTATGTCCTCGAGACGGAGATAGTTTTATCTGTTTTGTCCATCACAACCAAATACCTAACTGTCTCCAATTTTTGTTCCCTTTTGTCTCCAAATTTTTGTTCCATTCTGTCTCTGCATACGGGAAACAACAACTATACGCAGCGTTAAGTCTCAGTTTTACTTTTCTATAAAACAAACTTGATTCCTTTCGAGATCTTACTATGCATCATCTAAAGTAATAGTTCACATTAATTTTTTTTCACTTTCCTCTGTCAGATAGTTAATCTCTTTTTTATGTTTCTAAAAAGAGGCTAAAAGCTTATGATATTAAATATAGTTGGGGGCAGTTAATGTTGTATTCAAGTAGGGTGGTGATTTTTTTTCTTATTTCCCTTTTTATTTCTTAGATATACTTAGACATTGTACTTAATCAATATAAAAGATTAATTTTTAGATATATTTATCTCTTTATAAGTTATGATTATAATACTTTACTCTTGTTCTTATTTTGTTTTACTATACTTGTGGTTCAATGACAAACCAATTATCTTTTATTTTAAGGTTTCTGTGATGCATAAGCTAAGGAGTGTAAAAAGTGTTGCTTTAATATTGAGAGAATGATGGTGCTTAAATGGCTAATTTCATTATGAGCTTTATAATATTACAGCAAAATATAAAAAAGGGAGAGATTTTCGAATCAAGGAAGGTTCCAATTCATGTTTTGATGATAATAAGTCATAATTACCACTATTGATTTAGTTTTATGATATCTTAAAAGAAAGCAATATGAACTTATATTTATTGGTTAGTGGTTAACCAATGTATTAATTTAGGCATATAGGTTGACCAATGTTTGAGTTTGATCGACCAATATACATTGAAAGCCAAAAATGCAACCGTTAGTTTGTCGAGATATTAGTGGATCAATATGTTCAAAACAATACATTGGATGACCACAAACCGAGGTTGATCAACAAATGTACCTAAAACATATCTTTTAAGAACTTTCAAATTCTTTCAAAGATCAAAACATATTCATTTGACAGAAACTTGATTTAAAATCATTTCAAAAGTTTTCCAAAGATTATTTAAATTTAAAGAGGGTTTTCTTTAAAATAAAAACATTAATTCCTATTGAAAATTGAAAATATTTATGCATTAAATTCAAAATAAAACATGCTTAAGCATTAAGTGCCCCAAAAACATCAAATGAACCAAGTAAGAGTTACAACAAAAATTACAAATGTTGACTTGGTTGCATTTGAAGTTTATGAACTTCTTTTTATTATTTCTATAAAGAGTCTTTTGACTTTATTTCATATTACATTCTTTCAAAACATTATAAAAGTAAATCATTACTAGTAAATTGCTTTGTTATCATTAAAACATGAATTGTAGATTCTTTTGGTTTAATAATCTCCCATTTTTTAATAATGACAAAACATATTGTTATGTTATAAAACTAATAATGAAATTAATCATTTAAGTACAATCAATGTCTCTATAATAAAGAAATATCCACATTTGACTCCCCATTATCTTATGCATTACAAAAATCTCAAAGATTAAAAGATAAACCATTTTTCATTCAACCACCAATTAGCATATTGATGTAATATTCACATTTGACTCTCCATTTTCTTATGTGTCATGAAAATCTCAAAGATTAAAAGATAACTCAATTATCATTCAATCATAAATTTAATCAAGCAAAATAAGAAAAGTCAATTAACATATTGAACTAATATTCACATTTGACTCCCTATTGGCTTATGCATCACAAAAATCTCAAAGATTAAAAGATAACTCATTTGTCATTCAACCATAAATATGATCGAGCAAAATAATAACAAAATTCAATTAACATAATCACAAACTTATAAGGAGATAAAGATATTCAAAAATTGCTTTCCTTAGTATTAAAATTAAATTCAATGTTAAGTATATCTAAGAAATATCCACTCCCTCTAAATACAATAGCCATTACCCTTGAACATATTTAATAACACTAATTCTCTATCCTTTTTTAGAAACATAAGAAAGAAATCAATTAACTAAAGGAGAAAAGCAATAATGAATTAATGTAAACGTTTTCTCTGGGCAATGCATAATGAGATCTTAAAAAGAATCAAGTTCTTCTCAAAGTAAAACAGGCTAAGACTCAAAAGCATTGAAGCAAGAATCCATTAAAAAGCTATAATGTGATTGTAAGATAGTGGCCTCATTATGCAAACCATTAAACAACGTGGCTCAGTAGAGGCTCGTAAATGTTAACGTCATATGTAGAAGCCTTACTGTCAAGCTACCACTGCTCATAAACATTTATTATTAACAATAACTATATTTTGTTATCATCAAAACATGGATGGAAATGTTTCTTAGTTTAATAATAACTTTAGAAGAGTTGATATTAGTTACTAAAAAGTATCTTGACATGTAATTATGATTACATTACCCAATAAATGTCATAAACTTTAGTTCCCAAGAAAAGGTAGAGATGTAAATATATATATATGGTAGTGTTTAGCTTAGTTGTATGGATACTAAGATTATATTCATCTCCCACTTCTAAATACAATCGACATGAATCCTTGCATATTTCATATATAAGAAGTTTTCTTATACTCAATTATATTTTCATCTCTTTAACTCCAATTACTAAAGGAATTTTTTTACAAAAGTTTTCTTAGACACCAAAGTTATACCAAAATCGCATCTACTTATTTACATTACAATCTCATATAAGTTCATTTAAGTAAGAATTAGTCTTCCCACGTGATCGTTGACAAAGAAAAAACCTTGTTCTCGAAAACCTTACGACCCTCAAAGTGTATAACTTTCACACTTAAGTAAGAATAATATGAAAGTATTAAATAATCATAGGCAACAATAAACATACAAGAGCTACGATAAAAATTAACCTTTATAATTACTTCCCCAAAAGTTTATAAAGAAATGTTGTCTCTTAATATGTTCCCTTCTCCTTTATCTCTCCTCCGATGAGCAAGTTTCAAATGAACTATTTATAAGCACCTATGGCTTTACAATTCAAAATCCTAATTAAACTGAACTAACTAGATCACCTTTATCCTTAGTAGGTTATATCACACCCCTAATAAATTAAATGACACCCCTATCCAAATAAGTCTCTATCTAATAAGATTTAGCTACATCACAACTAACAAGATAAGAAAATACATTTAACTATGAATGATACATCCATATCTGTGGAGAACACTACTATCTTCAAATGATCCTCTTATATGATCTTTCTCTTTTAGAGCTAAGGTATATCTACTTTGATCTTATCAAACACATTATCCGATATCTTTCCTTAATCTTTATCCAATAATGATGAGTCATCCAAGCACAAAGCCTTTCATAGCACACTGATTTGGTACAATGCTTACCTATATTAAGTCCATTAGTCACAGTATTTCTATTGGAGCACACATTAAGTCCTTAGGGATTTCAAATGCCTCCCTCCTACATGTGATCCAACTAACTTTCAACCCAAAGTCCATCTCAAACTATCATTTGGTCTCACATCCAAATCTTGCATGTCATCGAATATTTCCACCAATGTGTACCAATGCATGCTAACTCATCAACAATGTCCGTTTTCCTTGCCTAAAAACAAATCTTTGCCTTTTTTTGTCACCACCTAAGCAATTGGCCCTATGAATGCCTCCATTTTATTGACATGCTCTATCAAATTACTACCTCCTGATATATATTTTGGCTATAATACCAATAGTTATAGAGGTTTTCCTAGATACCAACTTATATTGAAGTTGTGGATACTCCTTTATATGACAATCTCATTTAGGTCCACTTAAGTAAGACTCAGCCTTCCCACGTGATCGTTAACCAACGAAACCTTATTCTCAAATGTCTCACGACCCTTAAAGTGTTTAACTCTTATACTCAAGTAAGAATATTAAAAAAGTATTAAATAATCATAGACAATAATAAACACATAAGAACTACAATAAAAACTTACGTTTGTTACTTTCCTAAAAGTTTACAAAGGAATGCTCTCTCTCAATGTGTTCCCTTCCCCTCTATCTTTCCTCCTAAGAGCAAGGCTCAAATAAGCTATTTATAAGCATTTATGGCTTTATAATTTAGAATCCTAATTGAACTGAACTAATTAGATCACATCTATTCTTATCAGATTATATCACCCTAATCAATTGAATCACTACAAGAAATATATAAAATACAGACGGAAAAATAACAACGGAAATGAGAAGGTTGCCAATTATCGACGGAAATGTTTCTTACATTGGTGAAGTAGTCAGGAAAATGGAAAAGGCGGGAAAAATAAAGGAAAATGTACCGACAAAATCTTCCGTCGATATACTACTCGACAATTGTGCGTCGTTAGGCGAGAACTTTATATGTAAACGACATCATTTTGAAATGTAATGAAACGACGTCATTTTAGTTAATAAGTTACATCTTTCATGTCCAAAATGACGTCGTTTCATTTAATTTGGCTAGGTTAAAAGCACCTGAGAGCATCCCCTTCCCCTTCACCCGCGCGTGCCCCTGCTTCCTCTTCCTCCTCCAAATCTGCTCTGTTCACCGTCGACTGTGTGTCGTCTGTAGAGCTGCTGCGTCTTCGGCGAAGACCCTCGTCTTCTCTAGCGATTAATGTCCAGGTATTTACCTCTTCTCTCTCTCTATCTTCAATGATGACGGGACCTTTGCTAATGAATTTTTGAGAATGACGACCGAGCGTGTTCAATGACTTTGGATTGTCTACATTCATTATAAAATGATCAATTAATTTGTTTCTTTGTGTTTGTCTGATGAAGTTCTATTGTACTTCCAGAAGGAAATTGTTTCGTAGATGACAAATCAAAATAAGCTTTCAAATGGGTTGTATCTTGCTTATCATTCTTTTCGTTAGTTGTGAATTAATTGATCAGAAGAACTGTAAGGTTCACTCTTGGATGTCTTACACATGCCATATGGTCGTAAGTGAAATGGTAGCTTAATATCAAGAGGACAGTGAGGAAACACTTTACGAGAAGCGTAGGGACTAGGGACCTTGATCACATGAAACTCCTTGCTTACATAGGTCCTACGCAAAACGAATCTTCTAATCTTCAAATCAGTTAAATTTCTGTATATATATATGTGTGTGTGTGTCACCATTTGTTTGACTTTCTAGTAACCCATCACAGCATTCATTATTCCTCTCATCTACCAATGTCATCATTTGATTGGAAAGTTTGTGACAATCTACATATAACCATTTATATTATATATAGACAGCCATAAATCCCAACTTGTGAGTCTTAATAGGGTGAGGTGAAATTACAGGCAAGTTCAGTGGTGATATGTTCGTGTGCAAGGCATTTAAGATATTTTGTTACGCAGTTGCAGAAATTAAGATTCAGAAAGTTGCTGCTTGTAGCCTTTAATATAAACATAATTAATGCTAAGTTAAAAAATCAACCCCATAATACTATAAGTAAAAATTATCACCCTTCATGTTTTTCTATTAGATGCACATGTCGTGATTGTGTTAAGACGTACGTCCAGACATTTAATTAACCCTTAAAAAAAACACTTTGACTACCACAATGCACTTGAATTACATCATATACCCATTTTCTGAATTTGTCCCATATTACTCCTTTAGTAGTCTTAACTACAACCATATACTCTCTTTTAGTTTCCTATTCACATCACCATCTCCCCGACACTTATTTGTTTACATATTGTATCCACAAGCATTAAATTGTAAGTAAAAAGATCTTTTAATCATGGATTAGGATTCAATTAATTGTTTCACTTTTCAAACTCAAAGTTCTTTAGGAAAAAGGAATAAAGAAAAATCTAAAATTTTACACAAGGCCCAAAGGGTACACTAATTGATCATTGTAGAAAAGGTGGGAAATTTGGCTCAAATGTAAATCCTAAGTGTCTTAGTTATTTTAACATCTGCACACATCTTACATATAATCTCAAGGAGATGAAATGCAAGTTATAGGAGTCCAAAATCAAAGAAGATATCTATATTAAAATGAAAACAAAATTGGCACATTGGCTTAATTTCTGACATGGTAACTTAAATCAAATCAAAGCATCATGACCTAATGGATTTAGTTTCTTATTGATCATAAAATCAAGTTAGTATAGTAATCATTTAATTATATTATGCATCTAACTTTTAACATCCAATCTAAACTAAGCATTATGTATAAATTTATGCTATCAACCTAAAATAACCAATGTGATTGGAAATATAACAAAAAGAAATCTAAAAACATAAAAATTTAAATGTAAAATGTAGAAACATACAACTTCAAAAAAATTGTTAGTTATAACATAATATTAAAAATTGTTAGTTTAACATCAAAATAAAGAAAATTAGATTATTATAAATTTATCCCCCACTTTTATTCATGATATTATCCTCATTGGTAGACAAGTAAGAATATAAAATAAATCATGAAAGATAACTAAGGTTAATAAATCTCTCCTAGTTGGTGCTAAGTTGATGAGGTAAAATCCAAGAAAATATGACAAAAGAACATATAAAACAAGTTAAATGAGCTTAGTAGAAAACTTAAAAATAAGAAATTAAAATAAAAGTAAAGTAAAGATTGAATGTTAGACCGGCATGTAATAAGCTCCTTTATTACAAATAACAAAAATTGCACAATCAAACCACTAGATCTTTGTTATGATCACATCCTTAATTCTTGTTACGTTACATGTCAATGTGGACTGAATGGAGAATAGACATAGTACGTAGACCCAATATGAGTTGTGATTACTGGTCGATATTGAAGTGTATTGCTTGTTGCAGGATTGACCCTTCTTCCAAAAAGGGGATGCCCATTTTATAGGGGAAACTCTATCGAAATTTAAATATGGTCAGCGTAAAACGTGACATCACTATTTTTAAATTAGAACAAGAGCTCCTTAGTATTAAATGATGATTGAATTAATACAATACAATTAATGACCTTGATTGATTATAATATTTCACAGCAAATTATTTGTTATATTTCCCGTTTGCTAACCTGTCAACGAATTTGTTATTGGTTGTAGGAACTTGCACACATTCCAGTATATTCATTTGGCGCGAGATTAAAGAGAAGCTTTAGCAGGTAATAAATTGACATTCATTTTGTTTATGGTTTAACAATGTGAATAATGCATTTTCACACATTTTGATGACATTTGTTGTAGTTTCTATATTTTCCATTGTTGCTCCGTCATTATCATCCTGTTCACGCACTTTAGAAAGATTCGTCTGCACTTCGGTTGAGGTTAGTGAATTAGTGTTAGTGATAATTTATGTTGAACTACGTTTAATTAGGGAATGTGTTTGTCAAATAAACTTCGGGTTATCATTGTGGTCATATAGGATGATTGTGTCTTATATTGTGTGAATTTCCAATGACCTTAAATTGTCAATAAGTTATTGCATTGATTCTTAATCCGTCATTATTAGCTTCTCTTTACTTCTCAATTGCAAATTTAAACATGCATTATTTTGAAAAGTAGCTATATGTTTCAACAATGAATTACAATATGTATGCTTATATTGATGAATACTTATTATATTTTGCAGTACTAAATAGTTAATATATGACGTTTAATTATTGAAAATATCTGCTCATATATATGTTTGACTATAAACATATATGAGAGATTTTTAGTATAGGTTCATTATTTAGATGTCAACCCATAAACTGTAACCCAAAATCCGTTAAGTTTGGTCCTGTGCGTCTTATCGGTGGAAAATACAATGAGCTTAAGAGTCACAACCAAAACTTGTTGTGTCGAGTCAGAAGCCTTATCGTAGATGTCTAGTACTGTTTGTAGGACTTGAATGATACTAACATATGATTCACTGTACAAAATTAACAGTTTTGCAGATATGAGTTATGTTGATAGATCTTGGATGTATAGACGATTAACTCATAATGGTTACATTAATCCTAAATTTATTGCTGGAGTTGAAGCTTTCATTGCTTATGCATGTTCTCAACCTGCATATATGGATGGGCCGAAGATCAGATGTCCATGTAGAAAGTGCAAATACAAATGTTTCCTTCTGAGTGATGAAGTTAATGGGAATCTACTGAGAAAGGGGTTTGTCTCTAATTATTTTGAGTGGACACGACATGGGGAACCCGGCATTTGTAGCACTTCAAGGGGTAATCAAGCAGAATCATCTGTCAACTTCAATGAGTTTGAAGAGGGACTAGGAAACTGAACAAATTATTTGTATAAGACTGAAAATCCGCACATGCAAATGGTATATGATGCAAGTCGTAATACCTTTGAGCACAATATGGAAAATCTTGAAGAAGATCCTAACCCACAGGCAAAACAGTTTTTTGACTTGCTTCAATCAACAGATCAAGAGTTAAGGCCAAATTGTGAAACAATGACACAACTAGCTTCAATTGCGCGAATATTGAACATCAAGTCTGAAGGTCATATATCAGACCAAAGTTTTGATAAAATTCTTGAGTGGTATAATGAATCATTGCCTCCTGATCATACAATTGTTGATAGTTTTTACGACATAAAAAAACTTATTCGGGGTCTTAGTTTGCCCATGTAGAAGATTGATTGTTGCAAATTGGGGTGCATGTTGCATTGGGGAGATGATGTCGCATTAGAAGATTGCAAATTTTGTGGTCAACCAAGGTTCAAGCCTAGAAAGCGTTTAATGAAACAGAAATTAGTACCTTGGAATCAGATGTACTATTTCCCTCTAACTCCGAGACTTCAAAGACTCTATGCTTCTGATGTGATTGCATCGCACATAAGATGGCATCCTGAACACAAACAGGAAGATGGAATAATGAGTCATCCTTCAGATGCACTAGCATGGAAACATTTTAATGACACCCATCTTGATTTCGCAGCAGAAAGTTGAAATGTAAGGTTGGGATTGTCGACGAATGGTTTCCAACCTTTTGGTATTCATCTTGTCCAATCATAATAACTCCGTATAATTTGCCTCCATGGATGTGTATGAAGGACGCATATATGTTCTTAACAATGATTATGCCAAGGCCTTCAAATCTGAAGCATAAAATCGATGTTTACTTATAACCATTGATATCAGAATTTCTGCATCTTTGGGCATATGGTGTTCATACATATGATGTGTCTAAGAAGTAGAATTTTGTGTTGAGAGCGGCATTGATATGGACTATTAATGATTTTCCATCATATTCCATATCGTCTGGATGGGGCACAGCAGGAAAACTGGTTTGTCTTTATTGTGGCAACGATTCCGATGCCTTTATCTTCCGAAGGGGGGCAAAGTGTGTTGGTTTGACAATCACAAGAAATTTTTCCTTGCAGATCATCCATTTAGACGCAATAATCAAAAGTTCACGAAGAATAAAATGGTTAAAACACCTCCTCCTCTTTACAAAGCTGGTGAAGCGATTTTACAGGAAGTTGATGAATTAGGCTTGCTGAAAGTAACAGAATTTGAAGCTGATGAAGTAACACAACCATCAGTAAAAACTTTAGCTGGAGAAAACGAGCATATTCTGGGATTTGGCATATTGGAAAACGAATTTGATACGTCATATTCTATATGTGATGCATATTGAAAAAAACTTTTTTGACAATTTGTTCAATACCATCATGAACATTGAAGGGAGGACAAAAGACAATGCAAAATCACGAGCTGATTTGCAACTTTTTTGT
>JANZLX010000006.1:26852151-26864587 GCA_025531955.1 Erythroxylum orinocense | reverse complement strand
TTGTTTAATTGGAGAATTAAAGATAAATTAAAAGGAGTTTTAATTTATCTAATTCTAATTATGAATTAGAATTATAAGTTAAAATCATTGCCAACATATTTGGGAACCTAATGGATCACATATATAGAATGGGTTAGAGAGAGCAAAAGTTAATATAATAAAGTTGGACTTGTTTGTAAAGTTTGAGAAACTTTAAGATTAAATATGAGATATTTAATAAATAAGGATAAATATGAGATATTGATTCTTATATGGGCATAATTGGTATTTAATTAAAGTTATTTGTAATTTTAATTAAAATTTAATTGAAATTAATATTTAATTTCAATTAAATTACTAAAACGTCCTAAGCTTATTAAATAGGCTTAAGCTCTATGTAGCTAGCACTTCATGCTTAACCCTCTCTATAAAAGTTACAGAGTTCTTTCAACTCATTTTGTGGATACCGTTAGAGGTCGGATACTTGTGCGGTTATGGTGGTTGAGACGGATCGGTTTCGGAAACGATTCGAGGGATGCATCAAAATAAAAATCAAATTTCGGAATAAGGTACGAATTAAATTTCGCTTTATTATGATTTATTAATCATTTAGTAGAATTAAATAGATCATGGTTTTTAAGAAATCAAAAATCACAGAAAATTTTCGTTATTATTTCGTTGCAGTCGGATCAGATCCGGTCTAGATTTTTCAACAGCCGGTACTAGTTCTAATCGAATCTTTGCTAATTGACTAATCAACCACTCCAATGTGCCCATCGTGATCGGTGTCCCTTTAGCTATGACTTGATCTACATGCAGCGAAGGAGTTACCGACTGCGCAAGGTTTACTCAATATCCCATAAACGTCCTGGCTACTCACTAGGAGCAAACTATCCAATCAAACGGTTGCACCTTAAATGTACTAAAATTGTTGAGGGAGACATGAAGTTGGTTTGCTTTGCTTCGTGCTTTGTGACCAACGTGGAGAGTATCGCTTTGGTAAGAAACAAAGATTGCTAACAGAGAGAGAGGAGGAACCGGTGAACGCCAGAAAGATGAAGCCGTCGACAAGTAAGTTGGTCTAAAGGTTGCAGCTAGGGTTTTTTTTTTATAAAAAATTTTGTGAAAGGCTTTGATACTAAGTTGAAAGAGATAAAATGTTATGAATAGGGCCGGTGTACATCAGCCCAATCGCGAGGAACTAACCAATGACCCAGCCTTGAGGAGAAGCACACGTGAGAGGAAGCTGTCAAAGAAATTACGCGAATTGTACTGCATATATTCGTAGCTGTGCCTAAGAACGCTCTCATACCTGTTTTTACTGAGTTGTGATGTTTCTCTTTCTCATCTCATCCCATATTCTATCCCGTAAACTGTTTATTTCTTGGGTTCTGCTTTTGTTTTTATAGGGAATATCAATCAAAATCCCCTGCTTTTCTCCTTTAACGCTACTATTTCATTTAACTCGATTTGCTAGCCATAACATACTGTCAATACTAAACTGGAATTATGAGAATGTGATATTATGTTTGTTTTATCCGATACCGGCAAAGCCCGAAAACGAGTCCCTTTCTCCTTAAATTGAAGACGCGCCAACTAAAGCAGGAGTTTACTTTTCATTTTAGCCACATGGTTCTCGGGAATGGACTTAATGTGGACGATCCTCAGCTACTTTCTTTTCATTATCAACCAATCTCAGAATAACTTTCATTGATGGAAAAAGGGCCCAAGTCCGAAATTGAACCACTCGGCCCACCTCTGGTTCTCTTCTCATTGACTTCTTCTCCATTCATTGCCTACGCAAAGAAATCCAAAACAAAACTCGTTCAGACGGCCGCCAAAGTTGCTTCCCTCTACCTCTCTGCCTCCGCTTGTACATAACCAAGAGCTTTATAGCTGTACTGAGCGTGGTCATGTTCGTAAGGCACACTCTTCTATTGTCAGCTATCCGTCAACGGCGTTATCTCCACTCTATATCCACCCTCTCTTATGTCCATCTCTCCGCTCTCGACAAAACCAATAACGGCCCTAAACCCTCCTTCCCTTCACTCCCTCCGATACTCTCATCCTACCTTCCCAACACCACAACTTACTCCATCTCCAAACCCTTCCCTTTTTCGCTTTCTCGATCCTTGTCGACAAGTTCAAACCACGATGACTCCGATGAGATGCTGTTTGACTCCGATGAGATGCTGTATGACCCGTCTGCTTTGTCATCCAATGAGCTAGAGGCTGCCCATGTTGGACCTGATACAGTTGATGATACTTTGGGAGTTGTTACTGGCATTGGTGTTGGTGGCAGTGAAGATTTCATCCTCCCAATTCACGCTGTCATGTCGTTGCTTGATGATTATCATGAATTTTCTGGCTTTCCTTGGTGAGTAGGAAGTGGTATTTGATTTTTTGTGTTAACGATTCCTTTTTTATGGAGAATTGGTTGGTTCTTCTTCTCATATTATCATGGTTTATGCTCTCTTCTGTTTTTTTACGATTCGGAATTGTCAAATGGGTTGGCATTCAGGTGGATAGTTATTGCTTCCTCGACACTGGCCATGAGAATGTCGTTGTTGCCTTTACTTGTTTTGCAACTCAGGAAGTTGAAGAGGGTCTCTGAGTTATTTCCAAAATGTGAGTTTTTTCTGAGTTATTTCCAAAATGTGAGTTTTTCTTTTAATTTCAAGAATGGCTAGCCGTGCTTTTTCTTTGACTAAAAGATATTTAAGAAAAAGTAATTTTCTACTTCATGATATGAATTTCTCATAGTGCCTACTCCATTCCGACCACCGCTATCAGGAAGGAGTTTGATTGATCAACTTTTACTTTTTCGGAAGGAAAGACGGGCAATTGGCTGTCCCTCGTTTTTATGGCTTTTTGCATATGTCTCTGTTCAGGTGATGCAATCTTTTCTTCTTTTATTTTGAGCACTACTTTCATGATCGATTGTGAAAAATTATGCTTTATTGTTTTAGTTGGACAGTCGTTCTCACCATATCAGTGATTTAACGTCATATGAGAAGTCAATATGATTATCTTGATTGATGATATTAGGTTGTTTAAGTATAACAGTAAGTTTCTAACATTTTCTCTTTAAATATACCTGCGCAGGTACCCTGTTTTCTCTTATGGATGGCCAGCATACGAAGAATGTCCCTGGACCAACATCCAGGGTTTGATTCTGTAAGAAACCTTAACTGTCTGAAACTTGAATATTCAATTAAAATTACATGCATTGAATTTATTTTGTAAACTCGTTTTTCATGGCAAAGTTATCAAATCTGTACTTGGCATCCATTTGTGTAAGGAGCAAATAGCCCATCAGTTGAATTATAACATCAAATGTTGGTCACTAAGTTTGTAGATAAAGAAAATTTTCATGTAAGTTTATTTTTAATATATAAGGTGTTTAAATAGATGGAGGGAGAGAGAAGTGGGAGCTCATGATTACATCTGTATAGGTGACCAAAAAAACAGTTATAATTTATGAGTTCAGGTAATTAGCATTTAGGTTAAAGATGTACATTTACTGAGTGGCCTCTGCTGGGATATTGCTTCATTTTAGGCATTAGAAGGAAAACAGAACTCTTTTATCCTTGTCTTGTCAAAAATGCCCTGTTAGACATTTTTTGACATGTCTTGAGTTTTTTTTCTCTCTCTCTTCATATTTTAGTTAGACCTATAATTCTTCAAGGACAGTCAGTCAGGCTTTTGTGGTCCCCAATATCTTGTATTGTGCACAAGCATTCTCATTCTGTATTACTTGTCAACAAATAATAAGGAATTACTTTACGTATTTTCTGTTATGGTCATTATTATCATCATATGTCACTAGTGTTTGCATATGCCAAGAATTAATTGATAAACCAAATAATTTGTCATCAAATTGACTCTAGTTTCTTTGACAAGCAAACTAATATTGTTAGTTGTATATGCTTGCATGAATCTTGTTCTATCTGTATTGTTTGTTTGCCTTTTGTTTTCATCGACTAATATCATACAAGAATACAATATTTACCATCTTTTAACGTTGAAAATCTTGCATTACTTATGATTCTCTATTTAGATTATGCAGTTTCATTGAGGCATTCGTCTCTCTAGGGAGCTGAAGCTTATGTTGTAATTGAATGACAGGGTGGCACTCTGTGGTTTCAGAATTTGACTGAATGCCCACATGGTGTTTTAAGTCCAATATTTCCATTATTGATTGCTGGTTTGCACTACTTAAACATTCAGGTGGGTTTATACTTCTGTCTCGATTAATAGTTAAGCTTGTATTCTGTCTCTCTATTATCCCAACCAGGAAGGGGCCGACCTATACGACATTAAAATCATTTTGTATTTTTTCCCCCAGTGAAGGAAATACATACATAAGAACTGAAAAAAGATCTTGACAATTGAAAGTTCCATTATATACACTGTGAAACTTGGTTTTATTTGCATGATTTGGTGAGGTTTTCATGAAATTAAATGACAATGCTATTCATCCATTTCACTTATTGACATTTTTGTTACGGATTCTTTTGTCAGCTTTCTTTTGGAAAAACTTCTTTTACAAAATCAGATAGCATTTTTGGCTTATTAGCAAAGGTGAGTATATCAGAATCTTAACCATGAATGTTGTGTTCTGGATTGTAATTCTTATTGCATTATGTTTTGCTCATGATGAATGTCTGTTGTTGTAGTACTACAAGTATTACTTGGATTTGCTTACTCTGCCAATATTTGCCACAGGGTTTTACCTTCCACAGGTAACAGCATTCAATTTCCTTTTCCTTCACGATTTAAGAATATCGTCTTGACTAGTTTGCTTTTATTAGTATTTGCTAATATCAGCCTACAATGTTGATCTAATACTTTATTCAACTTAGTCTTAGTTGCGTTCACATCAATTTCTTTGAAACTTAGTTTACCTTCTTTCCATTATCATCTATGTATCAATTGTCATAGAGTTACATTCTCAATCAAGCTCACCTTACCTAACTTGATGAAGCTTGCAAATCAAACAATTTTATTCCGAAATTTCCTGACAGCCCAAAACTATATCACATCTTTACACCTATTTAGGAAAAAAATCATGATAGTCTTTTTCCTCAAAACCTATTAAAGTCCTCCTTTTTGCATATCAATCAGATGTTCCTAAGGAAATAGCTTTCTATGTACCTGGTGTTTATTGCAACTGATGAGCATTGTCAAACTGACTTGTTTGGAAGAGTGAGTGGAAATTGATGGGGCTGGATAAAATTACCACAACTTCCATCGTCTCAAACAGAGTGTTTTACTGATAGAAGAATTATGGTTGATGAAACTGGGTAAATTCTCCCATCCACTTGTAATGCTATCCTTTTTGGAAATAGATATGTTAAACATTTTTTAGAAACTTCATATAATTTTTCATCACCTTATCCTTGTAATAAAAGTTATTTTTAAAAGGATATTTTTAATAGACAGGTAACAATCTTTTCTTTTCTGGAACTTGCCTTGATTTGATAGGCAATAGATTGACCTTTAGTTTAAGTTCTTGAATGCCGCAATAAGAAGTTATGGTAAAAATAACATGCTTATTTTTTTGTGATTTTGTGCTTCTTGATTTCTTTGGTAATTGCTTCTTGAATTTATAATTTGATCAATTCCTTTGTACATGGTGTAAATAATTTCCCTCATCTCTCTTGGTATATACTTTATTGAATTAAGTTTAAAGAAGTATATAGAATAAGAAAAGAGGAATAAAGTCAAGTAAGGACATAGATAGTAATGGAGACTTTTAAAGAGGATATCATTGTCCAGACTTTATAAAAGATCTCGAATGGCTTCCATAAAGTCCAAATGAGAGTTCATACAACTTCAGTTGATGGACTAGCTTAGCTACTCGTATAGCTTCCAAAAGTTTTAAAAATTTGTAATTAAGTGCTCCTATCCTGAGTTAGGACCCATTGTAATTGAAATGGTTGCCAAAGCAGTATCCACTGTTGTCAATCTTGCTGTATACGGAGCTATCCTCGATGCATATTTTCTATTGATGTCATGATATCCTAAGCATGTTAGATACACACTTCCTACAGACCTGTCCAAAACACAGTGGAGAACTTATGGTATGAAAAGGATTATGTTGAGAATACAATGCCATTTGTTTTATTCTATTGAATGAGGGCTATCTGTTGAAGGGTCCTTAGTCCTAATTTCTTGTTGGAAAGCTAATTCTTCTTCTTCTTCTTTTCCTTATCGTTTCATATTTCTTTTCTTTTCCCTTCAACAATCTAGTCCTCTTGTTGTTACAGTAAGTATGATTACCACCTTGGAGTTTATCACCCATCACTTTGTTTGTCCTGCATTTGTCTATCTTACTTCACTCTGTTGGTCCTACCTGTTCTTTTCCACATGCTTAATTATATATTATTACAACCCTAATGCCTTGTTCTCATATGATAAGGCATTAATTCTTCATCAAATTCTTCAGTAAACAGATGCAGCTGAGACGCAATTTAGTAAAATTGTTATTATTTAAGATATCTACTTATTGTTTTTGTTTGTCTGCTTGTGCCTTCAATGCTTTATAATTCAATTTCTTCTTAATCTTTTGTATTTTCAGAATAACAATTTTCACTCCGCTTTATTGTGCAGGGAAGTCTGCTCTACTGGGTGACCAATAGTTCACTAAGTTTTCTACAGGTTAGTTATGCACTTTGTGTTCGCAACAAAAATTTGGTTTATGCCTTTTGGATGTTATTTAATTGTATGAAAAGTACTTTTAAATGTGTTTTCATGGTCAAAGGACAGGAACGTCTTTGAGTTCAAAAGTAAATTTGCTAGGAAATCTATCCTTTGGATGTTAGGGACATTCTTGATATCTTATTTACTTGGGACATAGTATTGATGCCACTTTTTTTAATATACTTCAGCTGCTCTAATGTATCACATTTTGGTGTCTTGATTGTGCATAGAGCTATTATCTTCATTTAACCCGTTAGCTTGTAGATCATATTTAATTGATGACATTTAATTACAACCTAAGAAGCACGGACACGGCAAAATGGAGCTATGTCCGCATGTCGGATATGTGTCTATGTTAGATACATGTCTGACATGGACACCCACGAAGAGTGCATATATATGCTCTATATTTTTTGAGAGGGGCTTATAAAGTACAAAATATGTATGAACTATCAAGATATTTGAAGTTTTGAAACACATCAATCAATATATATCATATTATGAATTCTGATTTTTTTTCTTAATTTTGAATTTTATAATATATATATATATATATGTCGTGTCTGTGTCCACCAAATTTTGGAATTTGGTGTGACCCCGTGTCTGTGTTTGTGTCGTGTCGTGTGTCCGTGTCCGTGTTCGTGCTTCTTAGATTACAACATAGTGAATGTACTTGAGAACTCAGGATGATGTCTAATATGGTTACTCTCTGAAATCTATCTATTGCAAGCCTGTGTCCTCTAAAGATACCGCTTGAACCATGCTAACCTTAACCATTACACCTTAGCTTTTGCTGACATGTTTTTCAATGACAAGGATATGTACCATTTGTCTTCCATCTTACAATGAGGAATGTGTTGGTTGGTGACTTTAGATTACTTCATGATAAATATCCTGCTGGCATATTTCTACTTTCTTACTTGACAAAGTCAACTATGCAGCTATTATTGTTCAGTCATCCTGGTTTGCGTGGAACATTAGGGTTACCAGACGAAGGTTCTCCTAGCGCAGCAGCAGAAGCAGCTGCTGCAAATCCTGAAGAAATTGATGCACCAAGGACAACATTCTTGGATTCATCTACTAAGATGCGAAAAGTTTCTGTTGAAAATTTATCCCCTAAAGAGCTACTTGTTGTGAGTGACTGCCAATACATATAGAACACAGTGAATTCTGTAGAGAATAGAACATTTTCTCATATATATTTTTTTTGCTGGTACCGCTGACAGCTTTCAGTCCAACTTTTGTCTAAGGGCCAACAATCTAGGGCAATTCCTTTGCTACAGTAACTGCTTTTGCCTTTTTTCTTCTCTGCTGTTTGATGACTAATTTTACATGGATATCACATTGCATATCATCTTTGGTACAGATTAGCTCTGGAGAAGGACCCCAACTATGTGAGAGCTCTGACTGTTTTGGGCCAGACTTTACTGCAACAAGAACAGCTTGCAGAGGCTGCTGAATATTTGGAGTCTGCTATATCCAAGGTTTGGATGATCTCTTTCTTAAACCTTATTCAATATCTCTTTTATGTATTTTTTCTCCCAAAACTAGTAAAATGCTATTGGACCTGAATTGCACATGAAGGGGGTTGCTTACCCTCGGCTCTTTCATCCCCACTATTGATCTCCTCCTCAAGTTCTCCCACCTCCACAAACCTCCTTCCTCTGGCATTTCCCCGTTTGTATCATGGTTTAGCTTTCTATGCACAATCATTATGGACAGTGAGTGGTAACTCTTTCATGCCTGGCAAGCCAGCGCCTACTAGCATTTACTATTAAATCGTTAGTTCTTGTAAATGACTTTCTTACAGTACTGCATACTTTGATCTGCGAGTCTAAAGTTGAGCTGTAACTTCTTTCTGGTACTTTTATGATAGTGCAACTATTGAACTTACTATTAATCAGAAGCTTTCTGATGCATCAGCTCTTTCTTACCGGAAATCAGTCAGATGCTGAGTATATTGATCTTCTAATGCTGGCATCTCAATGGGCTGGTGTTGCCTGCATAAGGCAGGTAATGTTAAATAAAACTTGGATTACCCTGTGAAATTATACTAAGATATAGGGTGTCAATTTTTTGACAAGACGGTCAACAAAAAGATTTTCAACTATCTGCTCGCCTTGTACAATCTAGCTTGAGGATTTCTAATTTCTTTTGAATAATTAATCCACGTAAATGGCATTTCTTTTTGCATGGCATGGCAGGGGAAGAATGCAGAAGGAATTGTACATCTGGAAAGAGTTGCAAGTTTGAAAGAACCGGAGGACCCAAAGAGTAAGGCCCATTATTTTGATGGATTGGTATTGCTTGCAAGGTATGTAATGAATGCATGCTAGAAAATTGATAGTTTTGAGCATTTTAAAACTTCATCATTTCAGATGATTTTGAATGAATAATGCAACTCTGCAGTGCTTTATATAACGAGGATCGCAAAGCTGAAGCCGCAAAATATCTGCGCCTAGCAGCTGCCTATAATTCTGCTTATAATGAATTGTTGGAACAGTGTGAAAATGAAGAGGACAATTTTGTGAACGACCTTACCAGCAGCAGAAGACGAGATTACTAACATAAGTTTCTCTTTATTTGTTTGCATATTGATTCTTTTCATCATTAGCTTACTCAAAGAATAATTTCAATCTCCAGTCATTGTTGTGTTAGTATCATGCAAAATTTTGTTAGATCTCTGTACGTTAGGAAGCAATCTGGCATTGGAAGCTCAAAGGCGCGACCTGAGTTGTTCAATTGTCTCTGTGATACTGGAGATGAATAAGGTGATTATTTAATGGCCACAAAGCCCAATTTTTTTTTAAAATTACTTATATTGCGGTGTTAACCCTATTTAGTCAAGATGCACTAGTAGAATATTTCAACTCTTGAAAATTATTGAACTGAAATGACGAACTCTCAAGGTAATAATACCATGTCTCAATATAAATAGTATCATGCATTAGTTGATAATACCATAATCACATGATGTCAATATGACTTTTAACATAACAATGTCACATTAGTGACCTATTGAATTTAATATGACAATGTTATAAAAAATACCATGCCCCAAAAATAAAAATATCTATAAATTCAATACCACACCTCTATAGTTTCTGCGTTCTATGTTATTTTCCTATTTCAAAATTTATTTATTTTAAATGTTGTATATCTATTTTTCTGAACGTATGAAATTTAGTGTCTGAAGATACGGCCTAATATGGTCAACATAATATTTCAAGCACAAAAACGTAGTATTTTTACAACACAAATGCTTGCATAACCCTAAATTTAGAACTTCCTTCTTTGTAGGCCTTCATTGGTCATCCCCATCTTGTGATGCACTATCTTCAGTCAAGGCAGGTCTTTTATTCTTTTTAGATGACCTCTTGGTTGACAAATTATGTCAAACCCAAAGACCTACAATCATATAGTGATGCCAAAACATTTCAGCATGAATTGCACATCGTTAAGGAGAAAGGCAAAAAATTATTGTGTAACTTACTTGGTCAATACCAAGTTACTTGTGAATTCAGTAGTTCAATTTTCATACGAAGTCACTTGTTAATGTATTTTTGGAGTGCCAATTAGAACTAAATTTCCCTAACATATTTTTGGACAATTGTGCACAATCATATGATTATCTCTCCAGTGAAAAATAACCCCTAACATATGATGAAGCCTACCTTATATGGTCATCATAAAGACACTAAACCCATAAATTATCTCTCCAGTGAAGCTCTGTAACCTTCTCATTCCATTTTTTTGCCTAGTTCATTTTTTTTGGCATCATACACAACATCAATAAAAGTATCTTTTAACTTCTTATAAATGTTATTGGCACCATATTTCTCAGGTATTTTTTTTTTATGTATGTGCTACAAACATAGTCTATGCATAATAGTAGGAAATACCATCTTAATAGTGTTAACTATGATTTTGGTAATCATCTGTAATTATAGCACCATACACCTTAACCATATATGGAACAACCAACAAAAATTATCAGTGGTCTCAATCCCTTAAAGTGCACAACTGAGAAAAATAGATTGCCCCCTAATGGTTTACATTGATAAATGGGGCAAACAAAATTTACTACTTATTGACTAAATAAGTGGCATCAACAGTCACCATATCACCAAATTCAATATATACTACACAACTCCTTGGATCAACTTAGAAAATATTCCTCAACATTTCTTCCTGATCACAAAAAAAAAACTACTATCCCTCCCCTTCATTCTAATAAACATCCTATAGACCACTTTCACATCTCCTTCTTCCAATCTCAATCTCCTCAACTTGTCTGTATAATTTAGACAATCCTTATGTAAACCTGTCATATTCTTACAACCATCTTCAATTGCAGCAATAGTCTACATATTTGTGTATGAACTAATTTTGTAATTGTCATTAATTGTCAATCTACATTTGATATGGTTCTAACGAATCAATGTTGTCTTATAAAGCTCACGTTACATTAAATAAGTTCATTGTTATTTACATCTTTAGACTTGCTTATCCTCTAAATACTTTTATCCAACCAACAACATACTTGAGCATTGCATCTAGTTCTTCCATTACTTCTAAGTTTCATTATATTCAAAACTTGAGTTTTATAAAATCAACTTCTATAAGATATTATGTTCTATTATTAAAGTATCTATTCTCATCTTTCTTTTTTTCCTGCATAACAACTGTAGACCCAAGACATCTGACCTATTTTTGGTATAAATTAGAAATTATTTTTGAACTTTCAAACTTCATTCTCACTTTAGGTACCACCTTTATCTCAATGTCCTTTGTCCCATTACGTAAGGTCATCACATCTAAATAGCTTGTCTTGTTATCCACTTCTTTAATCATTTATACCATGTCACTGTATTATACAACAAATATCACAACATTATTCCAAAAATATCACAATATTATTTAAAAATACCACTGAATTACACAAAATATATACCATTGTATGATACAATAGATACTGAGACATGTTAGATGTTCATAAGTATATGCACCAATATATAACACACATTAAATAGAAGTGTTCCAAAATTATTCAGTGCTTAAACATGGACAATCTTCTTTCTTATTCTTCTTTTCAATTAAACCCTTTAAACCTTTTCTTCTCATTTCTCACTACAACATCACCATTTTAAACTCTCAACCATTTAATTTTAACTGTAAAGAAACTTGACAATGCACGTTACTTTAATCATAGTATTCTAGGTTAGAAATGATTTCTTCATACCACAAATGGAAAGGAAAAGGTTTATGCAACTATGTAAATTAGTTGCATTGTACCAAAATTATTACTTGATACCACAGTTTTGTGCTTGCTTAGTAAACATCATCAAAATAATAGTTAATTACAAAGGACACTAGCAAGAACTTTAAAAATCTTGCAAACTTGTGATGTAAATTGAAATTGGATGTTTAATTTCAAGCTTTAATAAAGCTTTAACACGATGACGAGTGTGTCAATACTAGAGAACAAACAAATGTTTTCTTTTCCATACCGTTAAAATAGTTTTTTTTTACGTTAATTGACATATTTGTCCTTATTTTAATTAGAATTTTTCCCATCACCTACTTCTAAACAACATAACTACTATGACATAACCTGATCTTCACTACCCACTAAATCACTTAACAATCATACTCTGTATTTAAACTGTAACATCCCGCCCCCTACTTTAGGTTAGAACCCTAAAATTTGGTGCATGTGAACTATAAGACTTGGTTTAAATGAAATTAGAGG
>JANZLX010000006.1:26823331-26835393 GCA_025531955.1 Erythroxylum orinocense | reverse complement strand
AATTCATATCCAAAAACACTCATTTCATACATTAACCTCAAATATCATTGAAATTTCTCCAATTCACATTACCTAAACAAAACATTTAACACCACTACTTCCTCATTTAATTTCATTTAGTAATTCAAATTTTCAAGAAAAGGGTCGGGGTCTAACAGTTTGAGCTTCAGAAACGGGATCCAACATGTATGGTATTAGAGCAAGAGTTAGATTCTGAAACGAGATCCAACAGTTATAGTATCATAGCAAGTATTGGGCACCAAAAATTGGTGCAACAGTTCGAGTTTGTTTTCTTTCTCTTCGCATTTGCTTTCATTAAACTTGTTACACAATGTAATGATTATTCCTTTTTTATTTAAGAAAAGAGTGAAAAAATCGAGATTAATAAAGAAAAAATGAAAACTTCTTATAATGAAGGCTCCAAATAATTTAGTCCTATGAAATGAATATGTAAGTTCTTTATTTAGAAATTAAAATATATCAATAAGCACAATATTATTTATTGTATTATATTTTTTTCTTCATAAAATAGAGTCCAAAGAAACTATATGGAGAGAAATGTGATAGGATCACACTCTATAAACTGACACACTATAAGGAAGGTAAAGGTTGGATGTGTGAAGAAGCGCACAATAATTATATAAGTATAAAATTTTGTTTAAAATTTAAGTTATTTATTTACGTAATACTAACTAATAATATTTGAATTGAATATTGATTTTCTTTTTAAAGTTTAGAATATGATGCAAGAGTTATTGCAACATCCACGTTTGCCGAAAGAGCCAAATGTAGATGACATTTGCAACAAGGTGCAAGGTACACGATCCAGATATATCAAACCCTAAGCTAGCTGCTTTAACCTCATCAAGACTAACATATATTCAATGTGTTAAAAAGCAAAATAAGTCCCTTAGAAAAAGGTGGCCAAGCATTAAAAGTATCTAAGAAAATAACTTGACTCGGATTACGTAAGCAGTGAAGATGAAGACGGGTTTAAGTAACTATTTTAATATTAGTATTTTTTATTTTGAATACAAATATTTTTGAAGTTGTAATTAAAATTTTGTACAAGATCTAATTTAATAACATTTTATTTTTAATATACAATGCATCAAATTTTTATTATATTTGTTAATAATAAATTAACAACAAAAAATTGAAATATTATATACAAAAATATTGATTAAAAATCTCTCAAATAATTATAATTAACATGATATAACATTTAGTTAAAATGTGTATTAAAATTTTGACTATATTTTAGAAAACGTAGCTAAAAATTTTTGGCTACGTTTTAAAAATTTTAAGTAAAAATTTTATGTTACTTTTTCAAAAATGTCGCTAATGATTTTTTTGGCTAAGTTTACAAAAATGTAGGTAAAAATGTTTGCCTACATCTTGGAAAACATACCAAATAATATCGTAGCGAAAAATTATTGGCGACTATTTTTGAAATCGTCGCTAATACTTTCTTGCTATGGAGATGAAATATAGAAAAAATGTTTAGCGACGAATATGAAAAAATGTTACCTATACTTTTACCTACAGGGATTTGGCCAAGATTATGGCATCAAATTTAAATCATCGCTAATAAAATATTTCGTAGTAAAAAATTATGGCATCGAATCTAAATCATTGCTAATAAAATATTTCGTAGTGAAAAAATATTAGTGACGATTTTTAAAATCATCGCTAATACTTTCTCACTACGAAAGTAAAGTGTAGGAAAAATATTTTGGTGAAAAATATGAAGAAAAAAAAGTCGCTAAATTCGTTGCTAAAATCATCGCTAAATCTTTGTAGATAAAAAAGTATAGGCGACATCTTTTCATATTCGTCGCTAGAACATTTTTCTTACGCTTCACCTTTGTAGCAAGAAAGATTAGCGACGATTTTAAGAATCATCGCCAATATTTTTTTGTTACAAAGCGAGACAATTTAAATACTTTTAGCACGGTCCTTTTCGTCGCTAAAAGTGTGTTATGTTGTAGTGTAACCTAATTCCTTTTAGTCTGAACAAGTAACCTTTGGTTTTTATTTTTTTTTCTTTGTATTCATGTTAACTTTTTGTACATCAAAAAGCATAAGAACATCATTGGAATTTAACTTCATGATGCAAAATAGAATTTAATTGCAATAGGAAAGAATTTTTGAAGTAATATAACTAACATTAGTCTCAAATTTCAAACCTCAGAACATTTATATTGGAAGGGTAAATAATATTTGCTCAATGGTTTTTAGTTTTGTTTTTTCATCCTATATGCATCCTTTTTACTTTTGTTCTCTCATTTGTTAGCAAAAAATTTATTATCTCGTAGTATAAATCCCATGTTTAAACTTGACAAACACCATTTTCCTGATACATATAGACAAATTGATACCTATTTACCTCAAACTGTCAATCAGTTCAAATTGGCAGCCCACAGGATGTAAGAAAATGCATCCACAACAATAACATCATGATTAAGGAGAGCATACTTGATCGATCTGGACGTAAATTACATTTTATGAATCGATCTCATATGGTTGAAATCGTCTCAAATTCACAATCCATGTGCATAACTAATTAATTCCATCTTTTGTCACTGGGAGTCTATAACACAATTCGCACTAACACTTGTGACACCCATGAATCAAAAGTACAAAAGATTAACAACATTAAATACAAACTTTAGTTCACTTATACATATTAGTGTCTGGTGTTCATATACTTCCTTATAAACTAATGCAAGAGAAGAATAGAGTGTATCTTACTTGTATAGGAAAATCCATGCAGAAGAAGCAATTAAGAGAGATTCTGGATTTAGAAGTAAGAACGTTGCGGCTGTCACTTCAAGAGTTGTTATCTTTATCACGATGATCTTCATTACTGGTTTGCAAATGGACGAGCCCTGGATTCACATTCAACAAAAAGGGCTTCATTGATGATGAGCTCATTGCGCGAGACCCTGATGAGACATGCTGCCAGGAACTAGAGCCTAGTAACTGGAAATGGTTGATATCTCTAGAGCTGCCGTGGGAAGCATTTCCGTAAGGATTAAAAGGTGCAAAGAGTGATGACATAGTTGCAGGTGGACCTAAAAATAATTGAGATCCGGAGGAGAGAGACAGTGACGGTGGCACTTGAACAGCATTGTTATTCTGGGAATTTTCAGCTTGCGATACAAATCCATGGCTTCCAAATTGAGACAAAGATAAGTTCGAAGCATCCATATGATAATATGGGTTAATGGACATCGAATTGTTTAGCAAGGTAGGTAAAGAAGAATGACCTGAAATGGGAAAGAATCTTTGAGCTTGGCCAGTAGTACTGTAACTGCAAGCCCCATCTGGATATTCTTGATCATTTGTTTTTATCCACTTTCCTTTCTGATCAATAGCGGACTCAACTACCTTACTTTTTCCTCTCAATGAAGCTTCAAAATCCCAGTACCTTGATCTGTCCACTGTATGCTGATGCTCTCCATCCAGATTATTGTTTATCTTTATCCCTAAAGAATGAAACCCTCCGTCCTTAGTATATGCCGAATTTATGTCAAAGAAAGAAGCGAGAGAAGACTGATGAGGAGCTCGTAATTCGTGAGGATTTAGCATCTGCTGGTGGAACTGACCGAAAGTTTGTGGCAATTGCAGCGGTGGGAGCTTGTCGATATCTGTTTTTGTGGCATCAAGCAACCAATCTATGACCTTGCTAGGCTGACTCAGACCAAGCTTGTCTTGAAGATCATACAACTGAATGGCTGTTGGTACAGAAAGCCTAATTCTTCTGTCCCTCAATCCTCTTATGGTGCAAACCTTGCTATGCCTGTCTTTCCCTCCAAAAGCACGAGAAACACGTACAATTCTTGGATTTCTAAAGGCTGACCATTGTCTTGAAGTGGACGCAGCCTTGGTGTATTTGCAGTCATCTGCCCCTCCCTCTTGCTTTCCCTGAAAACCTTTTCCTCTAGAATTTGTAATCATCTTAGGACGCTTTCATTGTTGAGCTGCAAGTTAAAAGCTGCAACAAAAATGATTTGATTGGGTTACTTCTTGTTGCTTCAGGTTGGACGTTAATAGACCATACTGCCATATGCAGTCTTTGTTGCTTTTGGAAACGACCCTTCATGATTTCACGAGGAAAACAAACAATTATCAAGTCAATCTTGCAGAATATGGAACTAATCTAAGGTCAAGAAGTTGAATACTGACTCTCAGCTCACAATAAATGCGCAAATTGCAGTGCACTCATGAGCAGACCAAACGAGTCAACAATCAGATACGAAGATAAGGGTTTTTGAAGAACCACTGGAGTTCAAATTTGGCTGAATCTAAGTTCAGTTTGAAATTACAATTCCTTGGAAATAATCTAATTCATGATGCAGCTGGAGTCGAGAGAAAGAAGACACAAATTCGTAGAGAATTAGACACACGAGTTAAGTTCTTAATTTGGAAGTGGTTAACATTTTTCCCATTTCAAGGAGATGCATGACGTGTATGAATTTCAACTTACATAGACCAGAATGCTGAAGGTTTCTTGGAGCTGACAAATTTCGGTACTTGGGTGCTCGGCATGGCCATGAAACAGGAAGAAGACTAGCAGTGAGAAGAGGCAAAACCCATTGTTATCTAGATGTAGTCTTCAGATTAACTTAGGTTTCTGAATGTCTACATCAAATTTCTTGGTAAAGGATAAGTTATCAGCCATAAAAATCTCAATTTTCAAGGAAAGATGCTGGAATTGAACTCAGCTCTGTTATTTGGAATAAAGAGAAAAAGGTATGGTATAGGCACGACCATATGTTCTACGAGTGTTATAACACGTCAATAAAAACGAACAATTGGAATTTGATCAAGCTGTTCATACCACATACTGACCAATCACTGGCTTAATAATATAACCAAATTTACATTTCAATTGGTCATAGTACATTAGGTAGATGGCTAATTTACATGGGGACCATTCAACTCATTTTAGAAAAAGAGACCAAGGCCTTATGCTTTGTTGAAAATAACAGGTAGCTTTTATAATGCACGCCAAGCCTAGCAGAAATAAAAAGGTATTACGCTATTCAACTACTATTGTTGTAAGATCTTTATCTTTCTGCTTCTGCATTTAGAATTTGTGCCAAGACTAGTTACGAGTTTGAATTTTGGATCTTTGCCTCCTCTTCATACGAGCTTATGATGCATATAAGCATCGAAACAGAAAGTGCAAAAAAATTGGTTCTCAAGGCAAGTAAGGTTGGGATGATTTGTACTTGAATTAGCTAGATAAGTCATAATCAAGCGGGCTTAATTAAAAAGGTGTGGTGTATGCTGCTGAAGTTTGATCAGCTGGATTAGATGATAGATGGAAGCTGCCTTGTAGAGGAGGGACCAATATGCATAGGGTCTTCAAAGCATCTACGATCAGAAGAACTTAGGACCACTCTCCCACGTATGGCGGAGAGATTTTTTACAGCTGAAGTCCGAGTTAACATCACAGCAAGTAATTTTCAATTAGTTAAGGCATTGATAAGTTATGGTTTCTTGTTTTGTCTGCCATTTGATGGTCAGATGGTAAATGATATATGCTTGTATTCATATCTCTAGGGTTGCCAAGTTGATGATCTGATCCATTTATTTTTCCCTTCAGATATATAACTTCATAGAGCATAGATTTGCTGATTTAGGAAACTTTCCTACTAAAGTAGGACTGAATTGACTGATAAAGTCTATTCCTTAAGAGACCATGTTCGTAGAGTCACCCAGCATCAACTGCGTTAAGCCCTAGTGCTTAAGGGGTTCAAAAAATAAATTAGACTATTTTCAGTACAACTGACAGTTTGAGGAAATTGACATACAAAACAGTGAATATAAAGAAAGACTAGCACTAGTACATTTCATTTCCTCATGTCACTTAAAAGTTCCATAAGCACATTGAAAGGATAGATAAAACAATCATTCGAACCCGACAAAGGGTAAAGTCTCTAAACTAGGAAAAGGAAGTGATCTCAAACAAGGGAATAACAAACCTGAAAGCTAGATAGACACACATGTGTCTGTGTGAAAGAGAGACAGAGGGTTCTGGCAGTCATCGTTTGGTTACCCTAATAATCAAGAAAATGGAATCTTCGGGAATTCTATTGAGGATAGGCAGTTGCATGCACAGTCAGAAGTTGAACCCTACTTTCTTTTTAATCTCTAGAGACTAGATTATAGTCTCTACTATCTACTAAATTGGAACCATAAACAAACCCTAACAGTCTGAAGTTGGAAGACTTCTGATCCCCACTGTAACCCCTAAAATTACACCACTCATCACGTTGACAGACGAAACTTGAAAAACCCAGATAGCTGCTTTGTCCTCCTCCGGTTTTTTTAAGCTAACAAAGTCTTATGTATGGTATCTCCAGTGTGCCCTTAATGGCTTCTTAAAAATGAGAACTTCAAGTTTGAAGTTATTCAGAGGATTCTGAGAAGAACTAGATGTCTCTCTTTCTCTCTGGTGACAAGTACTGCTGCAAAAAGCATTTCCAACCAAGGATATGAGAAATTATAAAATGAACAAGAGTTATTGCTTGAGGTTTAGGGTTTGTAATTGCTTCGAAATCTGTTTCTTAAGTTATCTCTGAGTCTGACTCTCTGTGAGCAGCCAGAAAACTGGTGGGCATCACGGGAAAGGGTTTTAGACTCTTCTGATTCCCATCCTACATTTACAGATAAATAAATGGTCCCCCAGATCCAGAGACAAGCACTGTTCTATGGATCAGTGCAGCAATTAATCAGCTATCTTACTACAGATGTGGTGAGTGAAAGTTGAAAAACTGTTGCTTCTTCCAACAAAAAGGGCAATATGTTTCTTCCAACAAAAAGGGCAATTTATATATTATATCCCACTTCACTACCTAAGCATTGTGATGTAATTGTATCAAAATACGTGGTTATGATACTAGACCGGCCTAGTGAAAAATATGCAACTTAAATCAAAAGCCTTTTCTTGGTTATTTTCAGCACAGAAAGTGGCCAAGAAAGAAGATAGTACTGGTCCAAATTACTTTCTAAAATTGGTTGTCTCAAAACCATTAACAAAGGCAAGAATTGGATTAAGTAACCTCTAACCATATGGTTTTGATAAGACAAAAAATATATCATTGTTAACATTCTTTTTTTTTTTTGGGTAATATTAGTAATTTAATATATTAAAAAATTCAAACATCATGTGAAAAATTTAAGTGTCATGAAAAAAACCTTTTGGATCTAAAACAAGAATGTTGAACATGATGAAGATTGTTTAAGTTTAATAGAAAAAGTAACACAATCTAAAATGTGTAAAGTCATAAGAAGTGAAATGAGGAGAGTAAAAGTATCAAGTATAGTTATAGTTCAAAAGAATATTAAGACAATTCAAGTCAAGCGAACTAAGAATGAAAAAGACTAAATCAAATTTTTTGAATAAATTATATTGAAAATATTCTTGTAACCTTATTTTAGCCATCGTAATGAATAAATTATTTATATGTACATGTGACAAATAAAAGTTTTTTATAATCAATAAAAAGTTTGTATCTTCAATAAATTTTTAGAGAACTTTTAAAATGATTTTTAATAAAAATTTATTAAAAATGGGATATTTGTTGCTTTTGCAAAACTTGAAGTATTAAAATTGATCACTTAAAGAATTTTCAAAAGCCAAGTTTGGTTAACTTAAAGGGGAATAGACCTTATGTTCCCTCTATTTTGTTCCATATTGTGCCCTCTATTCTCTTCCATTATGTGCCCAAACCATTTCATCCATTCGATTCTCATTTATTTATTGATGGATGTAAGGGCTTAGAACAGAGTTAGATTAGGATAGTGGAAATAGTTGATATGTTCCTTAACTTAGGGTTTGGTTTAATAAGCCTACCCTAGAAATTTTTAGTAAAAATATAGGTAATTTTGTACCGATCAGACTTCATCGATCGATCAAAAGCAACTATATTTGTTCGACTCATAAATGTAATATTACTGACTCGAAAAGATTTAGAATGCTTTGATATTATTAGTTATTATTTCTAGTTTAACAACATTATATATCGATTGGCATATCCCTTTTTAAATTTTCAAATTACTTTTCAAGTGAAACTATTTTAAAATTGTAAGCTTTTAATTCACTTCCTTTATTGACGTTACTATGAACTAATAATAACCACTGTATAAAAACATTTGAATATCACTTTATGATATGGAATTAAGCTCCCTAATCACTTGAATTATTTGCTAAACTTAGTTTATTCTATTCTCCAATAGTGTAGACGAATTTCTTATAAGAAAAGATCTAAAGCACGTGTCCTCAAAAAAGGCAAGTAAGTGAAATTTGGATCTCTCAAATTCTCAATCTATGATTACGATAGATAAGTATTAAAACTATAAGAAGGCCACACAAAGGACCAACATCATATTAGTACAGGAAAAACGTAATTTATTCTTATATATAAATATATATATATATCAAAAGTTATTCTATATTATTTATGTTAGGATTCGATATAATATTTCATTTAAATTTGTTTTCAACATACAATATCTGTATACTAACCCTCATCACTACATAAAACTTACGTTTAAAAGTGAAATAATTTAAGAACAATGAACTAATAATAAGTAAAACATTAGTTAAAAGTTGGATATGTAAAGGAAACATCTAACATTGTTATCAATGATACTTAAAGCCATAAAGACTCGAGTTTTTTACATCAAAAGCCCAGATCTCCACAAATTAAATTCCTAATTTACACACGAAGTCATAAGTATCAAAGTCAATGATGGCTTTGCCAAACTAGTTCAACTTCCATAAAATTGAACAACTTTGTTATAACTCTGGATAACATAGTTGTTATATAGTGCAAAGGGAATGTATCCCTTCAAGTTGTTACAACTTTGGATAGTTGGACAATGATATGGTGCAAAATGAATGTATCCCTTCCAGTTGTTACAACTCTGGATAGTTGGACAATGATAGACCTCGAGAATCTTAATAAGTTCACTCCTCATTTTGTGAGATCAACATTAATTCCAAATAAATATAGCATTTCAAAAATCCTGAAAGTAGGACAATAAGACAAAAACATGAAGAGAAAAGTTAAGAGTCAAATTTGAAATACCAAGTTCAAATTCCAATAATTTCTTTTGTCAAATTTTTATGAAAAAATAATGATAAATATAATAAAATTTTCATTTTTTATTCTTTCAATCAATAATTGATGTGAAAATTGATACCATTATGTTAAGGATGAATTAATGTGGATTAACTTCAGACATCTAAAGTGTACATGAAATGGAACATTTTTTTATAAATTATTGTTTATATATAAATGGTAAATCTAGTGTACAAGGCTCTCTACTTTGTGAGGGTCGGACGAAGGTCATCAATGTAGGCAATTTTTCCTTTGTTTTTACAAAGAGATTATTTCCGTAACTCGAACCCATAAACTTCTAATAACAAAGAAATAACCTTACTAATTGTTCCAAAACTCGAATCCATAAACTTTTAATAACAATGCAGTACATGATTTTATTGTTTTGTTCAATTGGTTCATAAAATTACAGAATGACAATATTGAACGCATTGCATAAATTATCCAGTATGATGCTCATTGCTTTATATTTTTCATTAATTTTATTCTATTGTTCATTGGTGTTTATCTTTTTATATCCTATAAATAAGCACCAAAACAGCCTTGGGATTACTTTTCATCAATACGAGAAAATTTGACCTTTTGTCCCATTCTCTTGAGAGTAAAAATAGTTGTGTTTGAACCTTGAATCAAGCAGATAAACAATTAGTAAGTGACAACCTGTATGAATTATATATATAATCTCTTTCTATTATTGTTCATAAGAGGCCAAACACTTTAGAGGTTTTCAATATTTATATAGAATGAAAATAGATTATGTATATATATATATATATATATTTGTTTTTCATTTAATTTTATTAATTTGATTGCAAAAGTACAATAATAATAACAACAATAATTAAGTAAAAATTTCTCAAAATGCGGGATCTGAAGAGGTTCAGTGTATGTATTATTACCTTTACCTAGTAGAGAGATTGTTTTCGAATGATCCATTAAAAATAAAAATAAAAATAAAAATACAAGTAAAAGTAAATGTGGAAAATATTTTAACATTTAATTCTACATATTTGTCAAGAGAAAACTTATAAATTAGACTCAAACTAAATTTGAACATATTATATCAAATTTACTATGGAATGTTAGAAAAGAGAAAACTTATAAATTAGACTCAAACTAAATTTGAACATATTATATCAAATTTACTTTGGAATGTTAGAGTTTATATTATGTCTATATTACACTGTATCATTGTCTGGAGGAAGTTCATAAATCAAATTCAAGCTACATTCTAATTCGTCATGTTCGGAGTTTCTTTCAGATAGCAATTTGAAGAGTTCAAACCCACACTATATCAAAGTTTATAGACAATTTTCATATGAACACGTACGTCTATTAGACAAAAGAGCGGTTGGCATTCATACGTGGAGACAGCTTTTTCTCAACTGCAATTGGCAGGCACGAACTTCAGACTTGTCTCAACAGAGATTGTCCTTAGTTTCGTAATGGCCCTGCGCATTGATGCTAGTAATTAGGAAAGTGACTCATGAACAAAATACTTGTTTTTTTTCCATCATTCCAGTTTCATTTCACTTGGGTAATGCAGAGCTGTAAGAAGAAGGAAGCTTTTAGCTCTCATAAATTGTATGAGCCCCCCCATGGGCAGTAAGTGCAAATCTCCGATGCAATGCGTAGGATGTTGAACATTATCAGATACTTAAAATTAACACTTACTTTTTATGATTGTATAAACCTTAATCAACGGGACGTAGGAATGCTCCTGACTGTCCTTCCGTCCTGGCCTGTTTATCAACATAAATCCAATGGTAATCAGTTCTTTGGCCTAAAAGGCTACAGTGTCTCTAAGAACTCTGACTCGGTTTTGAGTTGCGTGATCACAAGCAGCAGAATGATTTGGTTCATTCAACCAATTTTTTTCCATCATATATGTTTCTTTGGTGCATCGAGGTTATGTGTTTGTGTCACAAACGTATACCTTTACATGAACAAACCTTGAAGCTTTCACAACCTAGCTACACTAGCTGCAAACTAAATGGACCGCAATGCAATGAAACAAGTGGCCCTTCAAAGTCCCACGCGTAATTGCTATCACAATCACCAACTACGCCTCATCTCAGCTATCATCATTATTACCAATTCGTTTTGTCAGAGACATATAGAGATAGAGAGAAGGAGGTAGAGAGATTCTCATGCTTATTGTCTGCCGAGGCATATGTATATTATCCTGTCCATACGTATGTACAAATGTAGAAATAGACTATCCAAGAATCTTAGTTACATGCATGTTATATGTTAATGATACCGATTGATATTACCATCTTCCTTTTCTGCAAGTTATGTCCCTTTCTATCATCATGCAGTTAATACTCTATTATTATCATGTGACAGGGAAAGTGACATCAGCCAAACCCTAAAAGTAGATGTGTGATCAAAGCAAAGATAAATGCCTTCTTAATTTTGTCAGTAATACCAAATGTACTATCACTGCTCAAAGCTGTCTCCTCCTTCGCCACTTCCCACGACTGCAAATGTTTCTTGAACATGATCTAAATCTAAAATCATCAATATTAATATCTATTATAAAAATATGATTAAAAGATATATATTTCTTATATAGTTTAAGAAATAAAAAACTTTCTAATATTTAAAATTCTCAAAAAATATTCATAATTTTCGGTTTTATAAAAAACCTCTTTTTTTTCAAACTTTGGTTAAAAAATAATGAAAAAACACACGAGGTATAAATATTAGATATTTTAGACATGAATATAGTAATCTAACTCAACTTTTACACTGTGTATGGCAATCTAAGATGCAAAGGAAACGAGAGTAAATTTAAATGAGGAAATGAAAGGAAAGGAAAAGAAGTGAAATTTAATTTCCATCGTTTGGATTAGAGTTTCTTAAAATAAGTGAGAGGAAATAGAATTTCCATTGTTTGGATATATAGATAGAAAAGAA
>JANZLX010000006.1:26784944-26808181 GCA_025531955.1 Erythroxylum orinocense | reverse complement strand
ATGAGGAGAATGATGGAGAATCGTGGAAGTATAGTATGTATATATATATATATATATATATATTATAGTCTAAGAATTGAAAGATCTTACTGAAATTAATGTTTAAAAATTAAACGATCACCTATTTCTACATTATATTGTGACATATTTTTGCATTATCATAATTTTCCCATGCAAATGATACCTTCTTGTTAAAATATTAATTTGAAACAAAAGTGGAAAAAATTAAAAGGGAAAGGCAAGAACAGTCTTATGTTTATCCTTGCATATAAAGGCATAAGGGTGTTGAGAACTACAACACCAAGTCCCTAACTTGTTTCCAAGTTCTTTTGTTTGCTACGACTTTTGATGAGGCTATCAACAATTTTGTTTCAAGGACTGTGAAAGGCTTCGATTAACTTTTTATGAAGAAGGAAGAACTTTCGTTAGAGTTGGTAATGCAATGTAAAGTAAATTAGCCTGATGGACTTACTAAACTTTTACTGATAAAAGATAGAATACTAGAATTTGGAGAGAACCTGTGGCAAACAATTATATTTGTTAACTCAAAACAATCATATCTATAAGAAATCCACTCTACAAAATACTGATACACTAATAACCCAAACCGATAATTACCCATACAATCAAAACACAAGCATAGTTCGGAAATGATGAAAGCAGTATACAAAACTCAGTACAAAACAAAACCCACTGACCTCAATCGACGAAAACGAAGACGGAAAAAGGGAACAAAAGCATAAGAAGGATGAACAGAATCAAAACAAAAAAAAAACATAGAATGAAAACACATAAGGGAACCAAAACACACAAAAGAAGAAGATGGATGCAGAAGGAAGATGATGGACGATGAGAAGGGAACTGCAGCTCGCAAACGGCGACATTGTTAAGTCAAGACGACTTCACTTTACTATTAATTTTGATATAATACAAGAAACAACGTTTTTACAACTAGATATAATACAAGAGAGAAAATCATATTGTACAACACTTAGAGAAACTCTATATTCAAGTGTGAAACAAAGAGAGCAAAAACATCTGTAGCGTGAAGCTCAAACAATATCTTTCCAAGAGAAAGAATGGCTAGAACCTGGAGAGGCTAAGAAAGCAGATAAAGAATACTTTGTGAGAGAGAACTGAAGAGGCTTTGCAAGTGTAGAAAGAAGACTTGTAAAGTTGAAGAGTATAGTGAAATTTCAGACAAATTCTGAGGGCTAGATGTAGCCTAAGGTTAAGGGTGAACAAGTATGAAATCGTGACGTCTATTCTCTAGCCTTTATCTTTTAATTTTCTTATTGTTAGAAGAGTAGATAATAATTTTTTATGATTGCATTACTCATCGACTTAAAAGAATTGTTTTTGTGATCATCTGAATTTGCAAAGAAATTCAAGAAAATTTTAAAGATTAATATCTTTGAAGATTTAATACAATTCAACCCCCTTTTTGTTTATTCTATATATCTGACGTGATTTCTATATTAACAAGTGATTACTTCAGTTGATATCAGAGTTTGGTTTCCAAAAAACACTATTACAAAGTGAGGACAAAGATCCATGGCTGAATCACATGTTTTTATAGCTAAAGGTGCCTCAGTCACAAGACCTCCTGCATTCAATGGTGAAGACTATCATTATCAGAAGCACAGGATGCGACTTTTTATAGAATCCACATATATTGATCTTTGGGATATTATTGAAAATGGACCATACACACCAAAAAACAATGAAGGGAATAGTATTTCTCCTGACCAATGGAATGTTGATCAGAAAGCTCATTTTCAGTTAAACTCGAAGGCCAAGTTCTTTTTAAGTTCTGCTCTAAGCAAAAGTGAATATGATAAGGTTATAGATGAAAATCTGCAAAGGAAATGTGGGACACACTAGCCATTGCACATGAAGGCACAAATCAAGTCAAAGAGTCTAAGATTAGTATTCTTGTTCATCAATATGAGCTATTCAAGATGAAAGATGATGAGACTATCGAACAGATGCTTGAACGATTCCAAATAATTGTTAACGAACTTAAAGCTCTAGGGAGAATCTACGAAAGTCAAGATCATATCAAAAAGATTCTTAGAAGTCTTCTAAAAAGATGGAGACCCAAAGTAACAACAATACAAGAAGCAAAGGATTTAAGTAAGTTGAAGCTAGATGAATTACTTGGTTCACTGAAAATTCATGAAGTAGAGCTTGATGCAGAAGATAAACCTAGAAAAGATAAATCTATTGCATTAAAGGATGGTAAGAAGAATCAGAAGATTAATAAAAAATAAGCACATCTTCAAAGGCATTAAAGATTGAAGAAATAAAAAAGGATGATGATAATGAATCTGATTAAGATTCAAGTGAAGATGATGATGAACTATCCTTCATTTCACAAAATATTAGAAGGATGTGGAAAAAGAAATCAAGAAAAAAATAAAGACTTATATTTTAAGAAGAATAGAAAAGATAATTCAAAGAATGAGAAAATTTCTATCGTATTTTATGAGTGCAATAAACCAGGACATTACAAGTCTAAATGCCCATTGTTTAAAAGAAAGCAGAAGAAAAATAAAGAAAATAAAAAGAGCATGATGACAACTTGGGAAGATCTAGATTAATTTGAATCTAAATCCGACTCAGAAACATCAGAACAAGCAAATATATGCTTAGCAGTTAAGACAAAATGTGATGATGAGGTAATCTCTAACTTTAATGATCTTCAGGATGCGTATTTAGAATGGTTAGAACATTCAAATGCTATCTTAAAATAATATAGGATATTAAAAAAGAAATTTGCTGAAAGTTTGAAGAACACAGAACTTTTAGAAAAAGAAAACGTCTACCTGAAGAAACAAGTAGATCATATGAAAAGGAAAGTAACTGTAGACAGATCTGACGAACTTAATCAACTGAAACAACGGATTTACAGCCGCTCAGCAGATTTATCATCATTTACTGAAAGTACAAAAAGGATGAATGATATGATTGGAAGATATAGACATCCAAACGATAAAAATGGTTTAGGTTTTGATAATAGTAATGTTCATCATAATAAGAGTTTTGTTCCTAATATGAAGAAAAAGAAACAATATTCTTATCATTTGATGAAAAACTATAAGGCTAACCCTAAAGGACCCAAGAAATTTGGGTATCTAAGAAGAATATAATATACATTGCAGATCTCCTTTCTTGGAAAAAGCAACCAACATCAATGGTACTTGGATAGTAGCTATTCGCGACATATGACGGGAAGAAGGTCTATGTTCCTAGACCTCTAACATAAGCAAGGAGGATCGGTAACTTTTGGAGACAACCAACAAGGAAAAATAGTTGGAATCGGCAAAAGTGGAGTGATCATGGTGGGGAATTTGAAAATGAAAAATTCAGAATGTTTTGTGAAGAGAATGGAAATTTCCATAATTTCTCTTCTTCTAGAACTCCTCAACAGAATGGATTTATAAGAACAGGACGATTCAGGAAATGGCAAATACTATGCTATGTGAAATGAATCTTCCTAAGTATTTCTAACGATTCAGGAAATGGAAAATACTATGCTATGTGAAATGAATCTTCCTAAGTATTTCTACGCAGAAGCTGTAAATACACTATATTGAATATAAAAGAAAAGTTGGATAAATTTGATTCTAAGATCAATTCGAGAATTTTTCTAGGATATTCGATTACTTCCAGAGCTTATAAAGTTTATAAACTTGATTCTAAATCTGTTGAAGAATCTATGCATGTAAAATTTGATGATGATTCTCATCTAGATAGAAGAGACAATTCTGTTGATGAAACTCTATTTGCTCCTTTAGTCAATAATCTAGACCCGTCACCACCAGACAATCCACCTAATAAGGTAGAAGATGTCTCTGAAAACTTTAGTATGAGAAAAGATTGGAAGTATAAATCTTCTCACCTAGAAAACCTGATTATAGGTGAAAAATTAGAAGGATTGAGAACTAGGTCTAAATTTAGAAGAGAGGCAAATGTAGCTTTTGTTTCTGAATTAGAACCTAAGAAAATTGATGAAGCTCTTTAAGATGAAGCTTGGATTTAGCTATGTAAGAGGAGTTAAATCAATTTATAAGGAACAAAGTTTGGTCCTTAGTTCCTAGGCCACCCAATAAATCTATCATAAGAACCAGATGGGTATTCAAAAATAAACTAGATGAATCAGGAAGAGTAAACCATAACAAAGCTAGATTAGTAGATCAAGGCTATAATCTGTTAAGTCAAAATGACTTTACATAAATGATTTTGATGAAGTAAAAATAATAATGAAAAGCAGACGGAAGTTAAAATGAAAAGCAGACGGAAGCTAAAATGGAAAGCAGATGAAAGAAAGCAGATTAAGAAAAGCAAATGGAAGCAAAAATGAAAAGCAGACGGAAGCCAAAATGGAAAGCAGACGAAATAAAGTAGACGAAAGCAAAATGAAAAGCAGACGGAAGCTAAAATGAAAAGCAGACGGAAGATAAAATGGAAAGCAGACGAAGAAAAGCAGACGGAAGCCAAATTGAAAAGCAGACGAAAGCAAAATGAAAAGCAGACAGAAGCTAAATGAAAAGCAGACGGAAGCTAAAATGGAAAGCAGACAGAAGCTAAAATGAAAACATACGGAAGCAAAAGCAGAAAAAGCATACGAAAGAAAGTAGACGATATAAAAAGCAAGCGAAGAAAAGCAGACAGAAGCGAAAGAAAAAAAAATAGACGAAGAAAAGCAGACAAAAGAAAGCAGACGATATAAAAAGCAGAAAAAGAAAAGCAGACGGAAGCAAAGCATGTGAAATCACGAATCAATCTGAGTTAGTTATAGAACTCAACTGAATAACCGTTTCTTGAAAGAAGCAAGAAACAAGAATCAAGAAGTAGTTGAAGACGAAGACTATAAATATGAATTGGAGTCGAAGATTAAAAAAGTTACTGAAGTTAGCAAAATTAAAGAGCTTAGCAATACTTGAGAGAAACTATTGTGCGAAAAATCTAGAGCTATTTTTCTGTAACAAAGCTCGAAAAACCTTTCAATTGAAAGTAGAGCAGATAGCCTGCAGAGGCTAAGTGTGAAAGAGTACTAATTGTAAAAGACCTGAAGAGGCTCGGAAACAAAGAATACTTGTAATGTTTTCAGAGATAGTGGAATCTCATAAAGATATCTGAGGACTAGACGTAGCCCACGGTTTGGGATGAACCAGTATAAAAATCGTTGTGTCAACATCTCTTAACTCTTAATCTCTCTTATCTTTCAATTTTCGATCTTACTAGTGTTTATATAAGTTTTCGAAAATACTTTATAACTTTGATTTTTAGTAGTTCTTGTGAAAAGAACAAGTTTCTTTTAACAAAAACGTTTTCGAAGGGGCTTAACAAAAAAGAATACACAATTCAACCCCCCCTTCTTGTGCATTTATATATTATATAATAAGTCTTGTATTAACATGTGATTCACTTCATGGACATTCAGACTTATAGTGCCCCAGTTTATTGCATTCATAGCAAATGACAGATGTCTTCTCGTTCTTGCCTTCATCTTTGCCATTCTTCTTGAAAGAAAACTCCTTGTTTCCTTTTTCTTTCTTTTTCCATATGCGTATGATCTTCCTCGAGATAAATGATAATTCATCATCTTCTTCGCTCGAATCTTGTTCAGATTCACTGGATTCGTCATTCTTGACTTCCTCGATCTTCAGCGCTTTTGACGATGAATCTTTCTTCCTCTGAATCCTGTGATTCTTTTGTCCAGCCTTTAATGCTATAAATTTATCCCATCTGGGTTTATCTTCTGCATCGAGTTCAAATTCATGTATCTTCAAGGATCTTAGCAATTCATCAAGCTTTAACACGCTCAAGTCATTGACTTCTTGTACAACGGTGACTTTTGGTCTCCATATTTTCGGTAAACTTCTAAGAATCTTTCGAACATGATCTTGATTATCATAGACTCTCCCGAGAGCTTTAAGTCCATTGACGATAGTTTGAAATCGTCCAAACATCTGATCGATAGACTCCTGTTTCTTCATCTTGAACAGCTCGTACTGGTATACAAGAATGCTTATCTTAGATTTCTTTACTTGACTGGTGCCTTCGTGTGCGATGGATAGAGTATCCCATATCTCCTTCACATTGTCGCATCCGTGAACTTTATCGTACTCACTTCTATTTAGGGCACAACTTAAGAGGAATTTGGCCTTTGAGTTCAATTGGAATCTTGCTTTTTGATCAGCTGCCCATCTCATACGTGGAATGGCATTCCCTTCGTCATCTACCGGTGTATACAGTCTATTTTTTATAATCTCCCAAAGATCAACACCGAGCTCTTCCATGGCATTTTCTATAAACGTGTGATTCTGCCATGGATATTTATCCACGCTTTGTAACGGTGATTCTTGGACACCTAGCTCTGATACCAATTGAAGTAAATCACACGTTAGTATAAACTTAATGTTCAATGTACAAAATGCACAAGAAGGGGGGTTGAATTGTGTATCCTTTTTCGTGAAAACAATCCCCTTCTCAATTTCTTTGAAAACTTGCTTTTTCAAAAACTATTAAGTAAAAATATCACGATGTACTACAATTAACTTCTAAATACTTGTATAAACAATAGAAATTAAAAGTGGAGAGTTAGAGAGTAAGAGTTGACACAACAGTTTTATCTGATTCACCCTAAACCGTGGGCTACGTCCAGTCCTTAAAATCCTTTCTGAGATTTCACTATCTCTTTCAAAAATACAAGTATTCTTATCACCGAGCCTCTTCAGGTCTCTTACAGCAAGTATTCTTTTTCTCACTTAGCCTCTTCATACTCTCAGCTTTTCTTCTCTCTTATAGAGAAATATTGCGAGCTTTGTTACAGAAGATAATAGCTCTAAAGTTTAGCACAATGAATACAGTGTTTCTCAAAGTCACTAGCTTTTTTAAAATCTCTAACTTTTTTTAGTCTTCGACTCCGACTCGTATTTATAGCCTTTGTCTTCAACTGCTTCTTGATAACCACTTCTTTCTTCTTGTTTCTTGATCTTTGAAGAAACAGTTATTTAGTTGAGTTCCATAACTAACTCAAACTAATTAACTATCCGACGTAGTATCGAGTCTTCATCTTAGTTTTTCCTTCGTCTCACTTTCTCTTCCGCTTCATCTCATTTTCATTCGTCTTATTTTTTTCTCCTTTTTGTCTTAGTTTCTTGCGTCTTATTTTCAACTCCGCTTCATCTTAGTTTCTTGTGTTTTATTTTCAGCTCCGCTTCATCTTAGTTTCTTGCGTGTTATTTTCTGCTCCGTTTTCGCTTAGTTTCTTGCGGCTTATTTTCAGCTTTGCTTCGTCTTAATTTCTTGCGTCTTACTTTTAGCTCCGCTTTGTCTTAGTTTCTTGCGTCTCATTTTCAGCTCCGCTTCGTCTTAGTTTCTTGCATTTTATTTTATGCTTCGCTTCGTCTTAGTTTCTTGCGTCTTATTAAAATGGTTCATAACTTTCTAATATTATTATTATTTGATTTTCATCAAAATTATTAATCGTGAAGTCATTTTGACTTAACAACATGTACAACATCAAAACCTAATACAAAAGTGCTATGTGAAAGAGGAAAATATTCAAAGTCTAACTAATCTGTCTAAAAATTTCAGCTGACCGACCTTTTAGCCATGACAAAATCCAAAGGGGCCCTTTAGACCTGTCTAAAGCACTATGTCTCCTATCTCTTACCTGAAAAGCCACATTGTAATTTTTGATGAGTTTTGAGAACTCAATGAGTGAACCATCATTGATGATTTCACCGGATCACATACACACATTATATATCACGCAATTTGTCATTCTAACTCTACACTTATTATTCAAATACTCACATAACAAGATATATCATATAGTCATTCAATACAACTGTGCAAAACATTGATGAATTTCAATATGATATGAATGTTATATGCATGAGACTCACATTCGTTCTTATTATTTTGACGGAGTGCCTAACATAACTTATACAAATACTGGCCCATAGGGCTTAGTCAGAACAAAATCACGGAGCATAGCTCTACGTGCAGAATCAAAATCACGAAGCAAGGCTCTATGTGGAAGCGCTTCATACTAGCAACTCAAGTCATAACACCTTTATCTGAATATGCATTTTATGAATTGCATCGAATACATATATGTCATATATTACAATCATATATGATGCTTACAATCATCGGACCTAAGTTCGGCATTCAACTTCTGTTAAGAATCAAGTGTCCTTCATATCACATCAAAGCACTTCCAATACATGCCTAACTATTAAACTCCTCGAACTTCAAGTCTGGAATTCAGAAACAATTCACAAACAATTTAGTAATACGAAAGTTTAATAAATCAAGTCAATTCAAAACAATCAATCCTAGGAAATCATCTAGGTTGACTCACAGTACGCTCCAATATGCTATTGCCTGGATGGACCGGCAATGTCTGGAGGTTGACGTTCCAATTGCTCCTCTATATCAAACAACATACACAATTATCATAATTTGTACAATCATAAACAATAATGCATGTGAATGACATGAAATATGTACAATGAACGTTCATGACAATCCTAGGTATCATTCCATCATTTCCATCACAAAATCATTCTCATATCCAAAAATCACCAGAGTATACTTTATACTTTGGTTTGTGCCTTACTAAAACCATTAAAATCTCTATTCCCATCTCATTGACTCCAAAAATCACCCAATTTAATTCAGTGATTTGGAAGATATGCCTCAAACATTATCGGGTTGTTCATATTCGAAAAACAATGTACTATACACAACTTTCTCAACGTCTTAAAAACCAAACCATAATTAGACTTCTTGAGGCAATTTGTATGCCTATGCCTCTAGTTTACTCCAAAACCAAAAATCATCTCATTTGGAATCCTATAGATCCAAAAAAAATCAAAATACTGAAGTATGTTTAGTGGAATATCCAGTTCATGCTCTTCCAACCGATACCCTTACTTTGATTAGACCAATATTTTTTGAGTCAAAACCAAAAGCTATAATCTCTATGGAGAGATAGAGAAATGTGTTATGAACCCAATGCTTCAAAAATCATGTCATTTGGAGGTCGGACGATAAAGTTATGGCTGAAAGAATCAATCAAGGTTCTGTCCACATAAGACGAAGCAAATAACAGACGAAACAAAAAGCAGACGATAGCAAGAAGCAAACGAATGGCCAAAAGCAGAAGAATGGCCAAACACAGACGAATCAAGAACCAGATGAATCAAAGTCAACTTAAGACGAGGCAAAGTCAACTTAAGATGATGCAACTCTTAAGATGATATGACGTCATCACAGGCGATATGACGTTATCACTGACAATACATCTCTACAGACGATATGATGTCACTACAGACGAGTACAAATGGTCAACTTAAGATGAAGCAAAAGTCAGCCTAAGGCGATACTATCTATACTCCTCAACTCAAAACACCTTTTTCTTGGACATCTCTAAGTTTTCCTCAACTCATGTATAAACACCTATATATTCATACTTGCTCAGTAAAGAAACAGAGCATGTTTCACCTTTCCACCTTTAATCTTCTACACTAACCCTACACCCCATCTCAATGCTATTTTTAGCTCCAAAATCACTTTTACAATATCTTATCACTAACTATCCATCAAAAACCAACTCGACACTATAACCCAATTTTTTTCTCATCAACAGTATTCATGAATGTATGTATATATATATATATATGTATATGTATATATATATATGTATATGTATATATATCTACGTAAGTGCCATGCTCCATGCAAATGACAGTAAATTCATCAACTTTATTGCATAAATCCCCAACTCTAAAGGATTTATTCACTACTTACCTGTTGAAAACTCCAAAAGCTTCAACTATCTTCAATCCCTAAACTCCAAGCAAATCACGTAATTCACTGTGAACATTAACCATCTTCTGGTTTTTCTTAAGGTAGAAGAAACAACTTACAAGGTTGGATTTGTTTAGGAAAACGGAAAAACACATAGATCCCTTAGAATAGAAGGTGTTTGAAGAAAAACTCTATGTATTAGGAAGAATTTCGAAGAAGGTGATTATGAAGAAGTTATCCAGACAAAACTTAACCTTTCATTCCTCAAAGAACAGTAACCTACTTCTAGCAAAAGTACAACAAGTAACTTGACAGTTGTCACTTTCCTATGGTCTAAGGTCTAACCAAGTTTCTTTTGAACTAAACTATTTAACTCCCATCTTTACAATCCAATTATCTCCAATTTTGTTTTGATTTCCTGTTCCCTATTTTTCACAATACTCTATAAATTTCAAAGGTAACTCCTAAATTCACCAACATTCACGAATACAATATTTCCACTAATTCAATAATATTTTCCAATATAGATAAATTCAAAATTCACTAAATTTCCAAACATCCCAATCCAATTCAATTATACCTGGAATCATTCATGAATGCATGTACAATTATTTTCATGTTCAAAACTTTCACTATTCACGTGTATATGTAAGACATATTATGCATGAGTAAGAATTGCAATTTCTAATATCTCAATCAGCTCTCAGATATTCTATTCTAGTCTCAACATAGCTAACGCGATGTTACACTTAAGCCTAAAGATGGAAACGTCTAGAAACGGACCTAAAGAAAAGCATAAAGCCCAAAAGAAACAAAATAAAGAAGAAGAAAAAGGAAGAGCCCGGTCTCATTAATCTTTCAACTAGGGTTTCCTTAGTCTCTTCTTCTGTTGGGCTTGGTAGCTTCTCATGACGAATAGCATTGAAAAGGAAAAATATCATTAACCAAACTGTTTTTTTTTTGTAATTTAGTAAGTAGATTGAAATAAAAGAATAATAATGTACAAGCTACGGGGAGACCCCGAGTTAGATAAAAACCATAACCAAAAGTAGCCCTTCCTGTGTGAAGAGCCTAACTACCCAACATCAACACGCTAATAAGACTACCAAGAATAAGGACTTAAAGGAGAAACAACCTAACCAACAATAAACCTAATCACCGATAACCATAAGCCAATCACATAAGGGACTCAGCTTGGTCCCGAGGGTGAGAAGAGACTCCTATATGGAAAGTTACTTGCACTCAAGTTGCTCCTGCTTATGAGTTATACTTACAAAAGCTAGAATCATTGGACATCTATTGTTGGATTACCCAAATATGAGAAAGTTTCTTAGTGAGATACCATGCTCTTCATTAGTGCTTATAGGTGTCAACCATTCTATTCTCATAAGGTTGGCTGAACTTGCTTTCCCAGGTTGAGAAGTCCACTCCATCCTGGACCTGAAACAAGTTAGAGAAAATAAAACCAAATATCACAATTTACCTACGCTTGGTGTTTGAGCAGAGCTGTTCCATTACTTGGAAGATCACTTTAGCGTTGAAGTTCCCCACGTCCAAGGCTTTATCTTGGAAGGTTCTGAGGTTTCTCTCGGACCAAAGGTTATAAACAACTACAGCTAGTAAAATAAGAAAAGTGTGTAGGTCAATGCCATTAGGCCGTGGAGTTTGGTTGAACCAAGTTTGAATAGAGAGCAGGTTTAAGAGATAGAGAATGTTTAGCTGAAAATGAGTAAGACAGTGGAGCCAAACTGATTTGGAAAAGGGACATTCAAAGAAAAGATGCTTAATAGATTCATTGTTCACATAGCATAGTGAGCAATGGTTTGGGACAAAAGTATAACATAGTTGGTCTCTTGTTTGTAACTTATTATGGAAAGCTAACCACAAGATAAAGGTATGCCTTGGGAGAGTGCTTTGATACCACACCAATTTATACTAAGGGACTCTAGGAGAGGGGGGTCTCAACAAGGAGAACGCTGAAATGTTTGTGTAAGCTAGGGGCTGGCAATCCATTATAGTCCATCCGGTTGGGAAGTATCAGGTTGATAGGTTAACGGTTCTAACCTCCAAATGACCTCAATGGTGGTAGCTTGCCAGTTCCAGGTATTGGCAATGATAACTTCTGCAACTTTGACATTCATTGGGAGTGTTGAACAGTTAATAATCCTCGGAGTTGAGAGAGCCTCGAGGATGCCATAGGTCTTGCCATAAGAAAGTGGTGACACCATTTCCTATCCTAAATCTAAAGTGGTTCCCTAGAATATTCCTGACCTAAATTATTTTCCTCCAGCTCCAAGAGCTATTACAAGTAGGTTGAGCACTTCAGAAATTATTTCTTCTACGAATTATGGTATGAACCCATTTGACCCACAAAGCTTCCCTATCAATGAAGAAGATCAAGATCCTTTTGCCTAACAAGACATTATTCCAAGTGGAAAGGTGTTTAATACCCAAGCCACCCTCCTTTTTAGGTCTACAAAGATCAGACCATTTAACCTTGGTATGAGTTTTTGACTCAACCTTCCCAGACCATAAGAAGTTCCTAAGTTTAGACTCAATGGCTTTTGTAATGGAAGCAGGAAGAATGAAATGGCTAGCCCAGTAGACCTGGAAGGTAGACAGAATAAAGATGACCAACTGGAGCCTACCAACATAGGATAAAGTCTTATTGTTCATTCAAAAAGAAATGTCAAAGTTCACATAAAGCTCTACATTTTCCCAATTTGTGAGGGAATACAAATGAGCTTGTTTTAAACTACTTTTGTGTAAACTTTAGTTTTAAGGTGACTTGAATTGAAGTAATACAAATAATCATTTAGAACTATCATTATAGCTTTATGTTTACCTTTCCAAACAAGTCATATATCATTATAGCCTTTATGTTTACCTTTCCAAACAAGCCATAGATTTTAATTAAAAACAAATTACTCCTACTTTCTTAAAATGTCATTTGATTTAGATCTAACCAGAAGTAATTCTTAAGTTTACTGTTAATTATATTCTATTAATTAAAAAATGCAGATGTTGCGTGTGATAAATAAGTGATTTCTTAATCTAGGTTTTCTCCATAAAGTGATAGCAAACTTCTTTTATGTTATTATTTCAGCATAGTAGGTATATAAAAATTAGCAATACAATTTTTATGATATATATAAAATATATATATATATATATATATATATATATATATATATCATATTAAAATTAGCGATACAATTTTTATGTATTATCTTAGATATAATATAGTTATTATACAATCGATATTATATGAAAAAATTAACTCATATATGAATTGCTGGAAAAATAGTTATGTTTCTTTCCAAGAACATTGTTATTTATTAAAATAGTTCAATTTTATTGCCTATTACAATTTAATTATAGACCAAAGAATTTACGTTATAGCTACTAGATCTTTTAGATGAATTTTGAGAATTTAATACGATCAACTAGTTGATTGTTTCATTTTAAAAAATAGGATTATTGTATGCTTTCCTATTGAAATATTGGTTATTTATTCTCATATCTTTTCAATTGCACATGTTCATGAAAAGAAACTTCAAATAAAGAATGAATATTGGTATTGCATACAGTTTCTTTAAGATATCTCATGTCGAAAATTCTGATGATACAAAATCAAGAACTATATATATTTTTTATTATATTTTTGTCGAAAAATAGAAAAGAATCCTTGGAAATTATAATGGACAAGGAATGGTGGATGGATCTTCTTGCTGTGTGTGTTGGGTAGGCATGCTTATAGTAGACACCGGTGGTCCTATACCGACGTACGTATATATGCATTCTTCAAGTATAGTGAAAAAGGGGCCATTATTATGAAGTGTGTGACCTCCTTTCTCCTCCTTTATGCTCTATGCAGTCACTTGTATTAACTAGCACTGGTCCTAAAGTTTTATCGAGTGGTAGCCTTTTTATGTTTGCCCTTTTTTTGTTGTAAGACAAGTTTAAATGAAGTTAAATGCATGCAATTTAAATTCAACAACATGCAATTTTCAAAATAGTTAATATATAGAAGAAAGCTTGATGATCACTTTCTATCCACGACAAACAACAACAAAAACTTAGTAACAATCCCACTAATCGTAGGATCTGAAGAGGTTCAAAAATATGTAACCTTACTCCTAAGTGATAGAAATGCTGTTTCTAACTGAGGATCACTTTCTATCTAAGTAGCATAAAACTTTTAGGCAGATAAAACCAGCTTGAATAAAAGTAAATGTATTACCATGATCAAGAGTTAAATCTATAATAGTTATAGTTCATCTCACAAATTGTGGAAATATTGATTCAGAAAGGCATGTTCATACTCCAAATGTAGACTATTAGTTGGTTATCTCAACCACATTACTCAAAATGTAGATCCTTAAGCTAGAGTTCAGGAATCCAAGTTCAAAAACCAGCACCACATGCCCAAAGGGACAAATATAAATGCGAGGGCATTACAATTTTCATAGATTCGCCTTTGGAAGGGACAGACAGTTGGAGCATTCACTTCATCTTCTTTGATGTTGTTGCCTTTCAAGCTTATAGAACTTGGTATTACAGAATTAACTTTGTATTCATTGTAATTTAATGTCTTAGGTCAGGAGACCTACCATTGAAGGAAATGCTGTGTATATAAAAGTTTGTGTTCTATTAGAACTTGTCTTATAAATATGTAGAGTGACATGATTAGATATGTCATTCTTTCATCAACACCAGAAAGAAAGACACTATCCTGAGTTGATATATGCAGCATTTGCAAAGAGCTGTCGACGTCTAGCTTGTTTTGTACGTGCACGAGCTGCCTCACCTCTCACTATTTCATCAACTAAATCCTTAAAGATCAAACGCTCAACATCTAACACTAGACCAGAAACCTCAGCGTTAAAATCTGTCCAACTCTCCCAACGTTGCACCTCATCTTCCCACAAAATGCCCTTCAAACCATCTTCCTCCTCCTCTGAGCTGCATTCCCATTTCTTCACTTGGAGTTGCTCTATTTCTGAACACAACTCTTTCAGAAGCTTTTGAGCACTTAGTGTCTTCTTTGCTAATTTATAAGACTTCAACCATGACTCAAGAGAAGGCTCCAGTAAAGCTAACTTTTTCAGAAGGATCTCATTAACGACATCAAATATCAGCTGCCGCTGTGACTTCTCTAAGTTCTTTGAATTCATGCTCTTTCTAGGGCTATACTCTTCCTTCCAAACCAAACTGCTGGACTTCGTTTGCTCCAATACCAAAAATAATTCTGGGTTAATTGGGTGGCCTGATGGGTGTACCTGAAATGTCGTTAAGCCGGATCCAAGGTCTCTGAGCAGAAGCCCCGAAGCTAACAGTATCTCTGAAATATAACGGTGGTCTGGATTCGTGTTCTCACAAAGTGATGCGATGTAATCTGTGCTGGCTTCATCATGAGTGGAGTTTAATTTTCTGAGCTTTTCTACCAAATTCTCAATGTTTTGTAGTTTCTTCCTATTGATCTCTGAGGAAAGATCAGAACCCATACTGTCAGATAAGAATTTATCAGTAGGGGTCCATGGATCTTCACTTTGCTGACCTCTGAAATCTATAGCACTGCCAACTGCAGCATGAAAGAATATCATGTGAAGATTGGTAAATGATGGGATATGCTAAAACCAATCTTCAATTGTTATTTCGATCACTCAACATGAATAATTCAGATAATATTGCATCATAATGTACCTACTAACTTCATCCCATTAGGTACCAAAATTGTACCACATCAGCCCAAAAAAAAAAAAAACCAAAGTCAGCAGGATGTTACCTGTGAGCATGTTTGGTATCTGCTTAACAGGAGACGGTGCATCATCTCTATAAACTGACACATCAAGAACAGAGACAGGGCTAGGATGCTCCAGAGCAACCACAGCAAGTTCGGTTGACATTCCATCCTCTTCTGGAGTTGAAATTGGCCTCTGAAATTAGGATGACAAACAATGTCAAATATGTCACTATAAATAATTAACAAGAAATATTTACAATCACCCACCTGCATCGAGTCAGAAACCAAGCAACACGCAGCCTTTAAGAATGGACTCTGGCCCTCATTGACAAGATTCAATTGCTCGATGCTGGTGATTTCTGTGTCTGACTTCAGGTCAAAGATAGTCATGTTTTCAGACTGCAAAGACACATCATCCCCATGATGACTTGACGTTCTTGATTCATTACTTAGATGACTTAACTGGTCATCACTTGATGGCACTTTGGTAGATTTAATCCTGTGTTTTTGACCAGGAGAACCAGATTCTGTTGGCTGTCTGTTGAATAGTTTTCTAGTTCTGTTTGGATCAAGGGGAGGGGTAGGTGGACGGGATTGCTTTTCCATCTCAAGCTTCATCAGTTGCAGTCTTGGACTCACAGATCCACAGCTTTTGACTGTGCTATCCCTTGACAATTGTGGTCTTGTTGAGGACTGCTTCACATTCCTCGCACCAACTTTCTTGTCACTAGAGTTGATAGAAGTATCCCTTTGGCTAATTCTAAGATCTCGTTCTCTTGTGTTATGGCGACTTATAGATCCTTTCCTGTTATCTGCATGCTCCCCAGTTGGAACCTTATCAAACCCAGAACATTCATCTATTGGAATTACTAAAGTGCTACGAGATTTCTCAATCAATTTTGATGGTTTCATTATCACAATTGGGGATTCAAAAGTCTTCACAAAATCAGAACCCCTAGATGTGGAGGCACCAACTATATTACTCCGTTGGCTTTGTCGGCCTGACAAATGTGCCTTGTGATTAGGACTGGTATGCTTTGATTCAGTATCTCTTCGTTTTTTAATTTTTAAACCTTGTTCTTCTTTTCCTGTCTGTAGGAGCCCTTTAGCCTGCATTGCTTCCAGAATCTGTTTAAGAGCTCTAAGATCCTTTCCAGATTGCTTGAACTGGAGATCCTTCAATCTTTTCTCAATATCACTATACAATGAGGGGAGAGAGGGTGGTGGCTTAGCTGGAACTTTTGGGGCCTTAAACTCTGGTTTATAAGAACCTTGACTACTATCCAGCTGTTTCCAGGGTGCTGGTTCAATTGGCAACCTTGAAATAGGTTTCATTACCAGATCAGGATTTTTCCATCGTGGTGATATTGGGTCTTTCATGGAGCTTCTTGGGGATTTTGGAACCCTGACTGGCATGCTTAAATTATATGTTTTCAATGGTCTCAAAGAGGAATGACTGAGTTGGGCAGGGGAGATATTGTTCAAGTGAGAGTGACTAGTTGATGCAGATTCTGGCAATGAATCCAAGCCCATCAATCTGGCTACCACACTAGGAGGCCGCTTCTGACTTCCCAGTGACTGCTCGGGGTCATATCCCTCCTCATTTGAGCTCCCACCATTTTGCAAGTCTCTTGCAGGGAAACAATAACTAGGATTGGAATTCCCCACCGATATTAATGTGCTGTCCAGTGAAAGTCTAGGCAGCTTCAAAGTAGATTTGGGGATATCTTGTGATTCAAAAGACAAACGATTCATCTCTCTTCCATCATAAGAAAAACGAGGAGCATCTTTTGATTCGTATGATGATCTTGGATGTTCTCTTGTTTCATGATAATGCCTAGGTGCTTCTTGGAGTTTAGCAAGAACGCGAAGAGATTCCTTAAGAGTAAGATCATCAGAAGTGTTTTGTTTCCCAGTCCTAACTCCATTAGGTCCCCCCAAAGAACTGGGAAAGTGGAAAGGCCTTGGTGAATCCTTATGCTTAGCCCCCTGATGCATTGCTTCCTCTTTCCCTGCAGTCTTAAGTGACAACCCTCTTGCTTCTCTGTACATTGAGTCCTTCACCACTTCTCTAAGATCAAGGGATTGTCGCCCTAAACAAGGAGAGGTGCTTGGCTGAGATACAACTGCATCCTTTGAAGGATTGTCTGGAAAGATAATTCTATCAAATGAAGGGGCCTCTTGTGTAGCTGCTCTGTTGCAGTCTATAGAAGACAAGGATGATGAACAAGATGATGAAAAAGATGCTCTTGATGATTCTGTAGAAAGTCTTTGTTTCTCAAACTTGCTTAAATTTACATCCTGCAATCACAATGCTGTATTGATTCAAATATCATATAAAAAATAATAGCATCTAAATTATAATATGAGACATATCTTATCAAATTATAACTCACAAATAGAAATTTTATTATAACGCAGGGCTCATCACTTCAGTAGTTAAGGATCATCGTTGGGCATGTTTGATGACAAAAAAAGGAGCAATCATGACTAGTACGTGCCTCTCTATTCACTTGGTTAGGCCATTTAATGTCAAATAAGCCCAAGATCTACTGTAGGAAAAAGTAAAAAAAAGATACAACTTAAGAAATCAAAATGCTTACAGCTGCTGTATGCCGAATGTATTCATTAACAGGTTCAACCTCTGAGCTGCCATTGCTGAAGTGGGAATCGCCTGCAATTTTATGAGATCCATCAGGAACAATGTTGATAAAACACACTGATTCAGTTCACAAAGAAACAATAATATAGCACGAGTAAAGCTCAGATATCATTTCACAACTTTGCATTACAAGATTGGTGACATACTAGAACAATCCAGACTACATGGAATCCGAGAGTTATAGCTATTCTTTCAATAACTGATAGATACTAACAAAAGACTTCCTAAGAATGATGGAAATGAGTATTGTAGAAGCTTTGCTGCTTAATGAACTTCACACTGGGGTCAACAGGATGACAGTGCCAGACCATCAATAGACAGCTTAAATACAGTTTGAAAAAGAAATGATATTGTTTGTTTCCCAAGCATTTGGCACATCTATGGTCTCCAAAGAGCGCAAGCTTTATATCCAGTAAGGTCTTCATTTGTTCTAACATACTGCAATCACGTAAAACCCAAACAGGCGTGCGTCTACAGAGGTCAGCTATTGATGTTAATGGATCAAAGGATAACAGTGAAAAGACAATGTTTTTGATCGAGACGAATTAATTGGATCTCAAGTCCTCTTACTCTTGCTACATAGACATGAAGATCATTGCCAGATCCTTTTAAACAAATAGAATCTGATAAACATTTTCAATCAGGATTGGGACCTGAACTAGCTATGTTGAAATAATGAGAATGTACTTGAAGAGGTGGAGACAAGCAGAAATGAGAATTACCTGGAGGAAGTCTCTTGTGAATGAAACGCCTACCGTTGAGAGCATGTTGGCGATCAAAGATTTGAAAAATCCCTTTCATACACCCTATTTGTTTCTTCAAATCTGGATTGTCATCTGCCAGAGAATGTAAAAGCTTTGCAGCCATTTTGTTCTTCTTCCTCTCACCTAGCTGAATTCAAGACTTGCTTCAATGAATTTTAGTTAGCCTTTTGTCTAGAAGTAAAAATGCAGACTAAAACCCTTTATCTGAATCTCTCCAACAATGTTGTAAATGATGGTTAATAGAGGTTCAGTGTTGTTAACCCAGTCTTGACTCAGAGTCCAAATTTAGTCCCAAAAGAAACTGAGAGCACCCTCTTTGGCTCTTTCTCCCTTCGAGCTCTTACCAACTCTACGAAGCAAGAGATAAGATATCACCATCCGTGTACAACTAAGTCCAAAACTTGCATTTCCAGAAATAGATTTTCAGCAGCGAGTAAAATACATTCCTTTGACATACATCTATTAGGAGGAACCTTGAATTTCCGCAAAAAGCTCAACCACTTCCAGGCAGACAATGTCTGGGGCCTGCTAGCACCCAGAAAACCAAGCTTGGCCTTCTTGAACCAAAGCTGCTACCCCAGAAATGTTCGTCTAAAGACAAAAGTACCCAGTTTGGGTTTGAACAATGAATGAACACAACAGGAATCTGCCACCCAGTTAAACCAAGATCGGTGCTATTCAGCGCACACGAAACTAAAAGATAACTTCTTGGTCTCTTAACAGGACAAAGCCAGAGTGGATTCTGAAAGAGAACATAAGAAAAAGGAAGGGGACCCAACACGCAGCACGCATTACAATATGAAACGCATACAGAGAATGTGCCGAACAGTAATAAGCAGCAATACCTCTAGTTGGCTAACAGGAAAACTAAAATGGTAAAACAAGAAAAGAAAAGAATATCTCCAGATCCAAGAAGAGACAAATGTTGTGGTGTTTCCTGAGAGAACAAATGGACGGACAGCTAGAAGTCATATCCTACCCTGTAAACTAATCTGGTTAGAATTAAAAACAAAATGCAAAAAAGAAGAAAATGTCTCCATAAACTTGAGAGAGAGAGAGAGTGTGTGTGTGGCACTTATGCCCTGGGGCTCTATCTCACACATACATGCATGTGGGATGTATATGCGAGTGGGTCTAGACCTGTCGGCATTGGCATGTGATTTTGTCAGAAGATAACTAGCCCTAGAAGTGGTCTTCAAGCTCCACCCAATTACCTGAACCTGACCGCACAAGTCTAAGTAACACGCGTTACTCACTCCTTACGGCAGTTGGTATGAAGTTTTCTGATTATCTAATGATTTGTGTGGCTCAAGACAAGAAAGTAAATCAATAGAAATGTCAACTTGCTGATTGAACTTGTGTTTATTTTATGAATAAAATATCTAACAAACACACGAAACCAGGAAAATAGGAATTACAAACCCAAATACCATAAATAAGACGGAATGAGAGAAAGGAAACTAGTTAAGTGCAGTTGTCCTTTTATTTTTTTTAATAACAATCAAATTTTCGCAACTCGTTATCTTCAATTTACTGAAGTGAAAACAATTTCTGAGTGTGACTTTGAACCTAAAACTGTTAGGACGTACATATTGGTTGGAGCATCCTGAAACTACGTTCCCCCACCTTAAATGTGGCACTAATAAGATCTTATGTAACAATCAAAAGAGACATAACGAAGGCGACTGAAAGTTTCGAGCAGTGCATGACAGAGCAGTGCATGAGCCACGACATGGATGCCAACTATTGTATGGTTGCAGTTGCAGGTACGTCTTTTCCAAGGTTTTCTTATATTCTGACGTTGACCCAAGTGTGTAAGAAAGCTTCCAGAACAGATAATCACTGACTAATCAATTTATATGTTGTTCATTAACAAAAACAGAAGATCTTGGATTTTTTCTTTTTTCCATCCTTCTTCCTCAGCAATTAGGTTGTACAGTTTTTTTGAGAGTCGAGTCCGGGAAGAATCAGAATAATAACAATAATACAAGAGAAGAGAACGTACAATTGAAACGTTTGTGTCATATTATTCCCTAGGCAGTAGGCACCGCACATGGCTGCAGCCGGCTCGACTTTTGTGCTTTGTACTGTGTCTGTGTGATGGAAATGAGGTGCCAGAGCGTGCATGTTTAGGCGGGGAAGGATTAACTAAATTAAATTCAGTTGCACATGTAATCGTTGATTACTTCTTCTGCTCTGAAAAGTATCATTGAGATAGAACCAAAGCTTGAACGTTGAGCCATGTGTGATGATTGATTTTTTGTTTTTTTTTTAAATCAAACAAGGAAAGCTTTTATTAAGAACTATTGTCCGTATCTAGAGCTGAATAAATACAAGGAGAGAGAGATAAATTTCAATAAACAAGATTTGACGTAGAACTAACATTTCTCATAAGCGTGTGAGCTGGCACAATTCGCAGATCTTTTACAGAAACCAAAATAAATATCATTAATGGAATGACTAAGAAAAAACAATCATTAACCATGAAATCAATCTCCGATCGATTATTAATTTTTATTTTTTAATTATTTATTATTAATCATTAATAAAAATTGCGACTAGTGTTATTTAATTATTTTAGAATTAACTTAAAATTTTAAATAAAAATATTCCAAATATTTATTTTTAAATAATATGGTTTGTGGTTTTAGGCAAGAAGAGACAAGAGAAATTGTAACCTTCAATCAAGTGTTAATACGTGTTGCCCATTCGATAAAGAGAAATATTACAAAGGTGACTGTCTCGTTGTAGACTGCATAATGAATTTGTGTTACGAAAGTTGGTCCTTTTTGTGAAAAAAAAAAATTGAGAGAGAGCCTCACATAAATGACAAAGCGCATTTGCTTTCAAATACAGAGAAAAAACAACCTTGAATGTGCAGCATCCGTAAAGGTGTTGATGGGAAAGGGCCAGCACGATGCAGGTGTTGATGTCTGAAGTGGATTAGGGCAAATAGCGACTAAACCTTTCTCAATCACCCTAACCCCATGTTTCAAGAGCCACAGCTAAATCTTCACTCTGCTCGCTACATTATGTCTTCTCATCATGTCAAAAAAATCTCCCACTTACCCCACCAAAAATCATGTTATATATATATATACATATATCGGCATTGCTTAGTTAGAACAGGACTAGCCTACAAGGTGGGATTTTTAACCAATCAATAATGTGCAGGAACCTATGAGGAGATGGTCACCCAAAGTTATGACTGTTGAAACATGAAAGAGTGATGAAGTCAACCACTGTCTTTGATATATCAGAAACGTAGAACTTTTAAGTAGATTCTTTCGTCGTAACCTATTAAGATTAAGATTAATGACAAGAGACATCACAGGTATAAAACCCTTTGCTAAACTAAGTTGCAGTTGATGTTTAAAATTGGTTTCCTTTATAATGATAATTGTTTTGACCATAAAGGCTGAAACAATGAACTTGATCAACTAACCTCCCTTATTCATTAAGAAAAATATAGCTTGAAAATTTTGCTTCCTTCCTCCAATCGTTTACATGATGATTGTAAAACTGTTTCTCATTCTCAAATGCTTAGCAAAGTAAATAATGTTTTGTTATGATCCCACGATTGCGATTGAGATGCAGGACCATTGATTGTAAAATCTACCAGTAATTAAGAATGTTCCTTCGATTTTTTGCCTCGGTGAACTATGATTAACTACTAATTGAAGCAAATCACTTGTTAATATAGGAATCACGTAAAACATATACACAAAAAAAGAGGAGTTTGAATTGTGTAATATTTTTTGAAAGTATTAATCTTTTGAGATTTCTTGAATATCTTCGCAAATATCAGATAAATACAAAAACACTTTACTAAAATTGATAAGCATTGGAATCACAAGTAATTTTATCTACTCTTCTAACAACAAAAAAATTAAAGTATAAGGGTTAGTGAATAGACGCCGCGATTTTATACTGGTTTACCTCAAACCTTGGGATACATCTAGTCCTTAGAGTTTGTTTAAGATTTCACTACACTCTTCAACTTTACGAGTATTCTTTCTACCCTTCCAGAGCCTCTGCAGGACTCTTTCACAAAGTATTATTTCTGTTATCTTAACCTCTCCAGGCTCTAGCCTTTCTTTCTCTCTCTAAGAAAGATATTTTTTAGCTTTACGTTACAATTAGAGATGGCAGTGGATTTTTAACCCGATCCATATCCGCACTACCCGATCTAATAGATTTGGATATGGGTAGTAAATCGTAAAAACTGATG
>JANZLX010000006.1:26757292-26770980 GCA_025531955.1 Erythroxylum orinocense | reverse complement strand
TCTTTGGGTGCTTCGAGGAGGAGGTACTCGTGTCTTTTGTTAACATTTTGTTGAGAGTTAATGAAAGAGGTAGCTTCGGCTACATTTAAAAATCTCTTGTTGCTTTCTTTACTCTATTACACTTGTGTTCTTTTGTGTGTAAGGGAAACACTTAAACACTTGTGTGCGCGTGAGGTGTTCGAGGGCTAACGGAATTGTTCGGTGACATTCACGTGAGAAAGCTGAATCTTGCTTAAGTAAACCTAAGCAGGATTGCCACACGAAGGCAAGCGCAGCTTGCGGTAGAAGTTCGAGTCCGAAAAAAACATTTGTGACAACTGGTATCAGAGACAATCTAGAGTGATGACTGGTGGAAGTAATCTGACGGAACGGGTTACAAGAATAAAGGTAATTCTTGAGTCTCTAGCCCCAATAGGTGAGGATGTTGTTCCTTTTTTGGAACGTGTAGCAACCTTGAATAGGGAGCTTCAAGCTACTATGAGAGCACTGAAGGAACAGACGAGAGCTCGTGAGGAGATGAGCTATGATCTGTTGGTGCTTAAGCGTGCAACGGCAAACCACGAGACGGATGTTCGAGTGGAAAGCACTATAGTGAAGGTGCGAGAGTCACAAGTTTTTGATGGTAAACGGAATGTCAAGGAGCTCGAATATTTTCTGTGGGATATAGAGCAGTACTTTGCAGCGACAAAGGTGGCGGACTCAGAGAGGGTGTCAATCACAGCAATGTACCTGGCAGGTGATGCGAAGCTATAGTGGAGAACAAGAATTTCCAACGACATCAGTGCAGATAGACCTCCCATCGACACTTGGGAGAAGATGAAGGAGCTAACGCACCAGTTCCTACCCAACAACACTTCATGGCTCGCGAGGGAAGCTTTGAAGGGGTTGGAGCAAGACGGCTCGGTGAGGGAGTATGTGAGGAAGTTCACATCGGTGATGCTGGACGTGCGGAACATGTCGAAGGAAGATAAGTTGTTCAACTTCATTAGCGGCTTGCAAGATTGGGCACAAATGGAGCTTCGGAGGCAGAACGTGAAGGACCTCCCTAGTGTAATAGCGGCGGCAGATGCCTTGTTGGATTTCCAATTGCCACCATCTATTCTAACCTGCGGAGAGGGCAAGAAAAATAGTGGAACCCGAGACAGTAAGGAAAAAGGCAAAGAAAAGGTGGGAGAATCTTCTCAACATAAGAAGAAGCAATCGAAGGGGAAGGTTGCATGTTTCATCTGTGAGGGGGCGCATTTTGCTCGAGAATGCCCGAAAAGGAAAAAGGGCGAGGAGCAAGTGAACTCTGTAGTCGCGAAGGACAAAGGAGGGAGCGATGAAGATGACTTGGGAGAAAGAGCCATCAACAACATCGCCTATATAAATTGTATAGGCCTCGTGGAGGAGAGCCCATGCAAAGATAAACTCGACAGAAAGAGGATGGCACGAGGAAAAGGTGTCATTGAAAGAGAAGGCTTGCTCCAATCTTTGACAGTTGGCAAAGGAGATTTCGAGGGAACCGCTCGTGAAGGAGTGCCCACAGATTATTTCAACGAGGGCGTTGAATTCTTCTAGCGGGGTTGGCACACAAGTCGGCACGAGGAAGACGTGTTGACAAGAAAACAAGGTAAACTTTTGCAAGTAAGCGAGCAAATCCTGAGGAACTTGCGAAGTAAACGAGGGATGCGGGAAGTATCGAAGTAGATCTCGAGAGTAGGCAAGATTTGATACGCGTGGGCACGTGTAGGCGCTCATTGGCGGAAATCTTCGACGAAACGTGAGATTCGGATGCGAGGCCACGCGGAGTTGAAAAACTATCATGCGAGACTCGAGAGTGCACGAAAAGGCGCAAAGACATGTAAGACCCTACGAGGATGCACGAAGGCATATGAGCGCGACGAGGCGCTTAAGCACTTGACTTCGAAGAGGCAGGTCGAAGGTATGTGAACTATGCGAGGTTTTATGCTAACTCGGTTTGTGACTTGTACTTAGTCATGGAGCGATGAGACGGCACCATGAGTGAGCTTGATCATGGAAGATGGACTTGCATTGATGGATTTATGTTCGGATAGGTCGTGGTGAAAACACATCAGCAGTGACGTGGCAGCTGTGAATGATGTGGCATATGATGACGTGGCAGATAAGATCACAAGTGGATGAACATCATCTTTAAGAGATAAAGATCAAGTGGAAGGATCATCTGAAGAAAAAGGAGATCTTCGTGGATAAGGATAATCTTTTCTAGATAGGATAATCTTTTAAATGGGATGTAACTTAATCCTATGAGATAAGATAAGATAAGATTGTGATATTTGCTAGCAGAGTTCTAGTAGGACTCTTAGTCATTTGGAAGAGCCTATAAATAGCTCATTAATGTTGAAACCTATTCAGTATTCACTCTTGCAAAGAAATCACTCAGATGAGAGAGCTTTGAGAGTTGAGAGTTTTTGGGGGAAAGTTCTCATTGTAAGGACTTCGAGTAGGGAGTTCTTTGGGTGCTTCGAGTAAGCAGTACTCGTATCTTTTATTAACATTTTGCTGAGAGTTAATGAAAGAGGTAACTTCGGTTACATTTAAAAATCTCTTGTTACTTGCTTTACTTTATTATACTTGTATTCTTTTTGTGTGTGAAGAAAACATTTAAATACTTGTGTGCGCATGAGACGTTCGAGGGCTAACAGAATTGTTCGGCGACATTCACGTAAAAAGGCCGAATTTTGCTTAAGCAGACTTAAGCGAAATTATCCCACAAAGGCAGGCGCGATTTGCGGTAGAAGTTTGAGTCCAAACGTACAACATATCATTTCAATTCTCAAATTCAATGGCGATACAAGCAAACAAAATTTCCCATTAAAGGTTAGGTTTAAGTCTTGAAGCCAACCAGGACACTAAACTTCAAGTCCATCAAATGAAGTTCGTGTCAAATCACTCCTACAAGTAACAAAATGTAACAAAAAACTACGTTTATAGGTTTCCACAAATTTCACCCAAAACAGTGATAAGTGACCCAGTAAAGATTCTAAAACCACGGAGCCCTTAGAAGCACTATGATATATTTCTGTCACAAAAAAGTGATGATTCACAAGTATCACGCACATCATTCAACGGTGTTAATCACCCTTAAAAGCAGCAGGATAGGCGATATCTTAGGAATGACATGATCTATTGTTTATAATCCTCTGATAAAAACTCCAAGAAGGATTTCTTTCTGTAATAGCTCGTTGACCATATGGATTTTGTGCAACATAATCAGGAACATTGGGAGCCTCTGCTAATCGCTCTAAATACATCCGAAGATCACCAGTTGGTCCTGTTCAAAACCATAAATATAAGAACCAATAAACAAGATACGGAGAAAAGCACTTACAAGTAATAAATTAGTCATAAAAACAATAAAAATTAAAATTAGAACAGTAATGTGACAACAAGACTCAAATGATGAAACAGACACGCAGATGAAATTATAACCAATCCTAAGCAAGGAAAACCAATTTCATAATCTAATATCATGTAATGGTTTGCTTTCAATGCGTTTACGAGTCCTAGTTGCTCAATATGTTTCTCCTATATCCATGAATAAATATACATCACAAGATGAAAAATTATTGACTTTCTTGTATAATTTATGATTATCGATTCAATTGAAAGGAATGAATAGAAATGAATGAACTAAATAGATTTATAGCATATATAGGAAAACAAATTTGCATTTAATCCACAACTTACAATGGCATATCCTAGAAGCATAGTAATATCCTCAAGATTCTAATTTGACGAGGTTCACCAGCCATGTATCTTAGAGCTTTCCCACAATGCCATTTTTCCATCAGTTTATTGGATACTACATATTCTTAAAAACAACAAATCATCAATAATCATGAGAGTATCTCACCTAAGGAAGAATCTCTAATCTCCTGGTATCGGTACGAATGAGGAAATACTCCAGTATACATCTGAAAATAGAAGTCCAGACATGTATAAATAATGGTATAAAATGACTACAACAAGAAAATGATTTACATGATCATAATAATGATAGGAGAGAAGCAGTAAATGGATGTACTGGATTGCGTAAAGCCTTGTATGGTGAATCATCCAACAATAATGTATTCAATTCGTTGTAATCTCCTATATTCCATGGAAGACAAGGATCATGTTTGTCCCATAATTTTTTCAATTCCTTCAAAAGCAAAGGTTTTCTCATATCCTCAACAGTGGTGAACCCTGTTTTAGTACAGTGAGATTGATCCTGTATGAAAACAACAATCATGAACCACAAAAGATGCGTAGCACATCAATTCAACAAATGTGGACTATTTGACAAAGACTAAAATGACACCATCATAGTGTTAGACATTGTAAAGTAAAAAAGGATTTACAACTTCAAATTCTGGGAATAAAGAAACTGAGTGCAGTTAAAATAGAATTTTAAAAGACAAAATCCTAAGTGGTTGCATGACTTGAAGTCTATTTGAATCTTCACTGATTTTCTATAGATCTTCAATGGAAAAGAAAGAATTGAAAATAGAGCATATAGTAGATTTCAAATTCCAAAAGTCACACACAAAAGTCTCCATGTTTTAAAATGGTGTAAATTATATGACAAGATGATAAAAAACACGCAAACAAAAGCCTAATCAAGTTTCTCCATCCAAAACCATTGTTATCACCAAGAGCTTGCTTCAGCAACGATCAAATTTAATGAAATAGAAGAAACAATTCCACATATAACCATTATGTATACAAATCTGCAGTGGCCTAACATTTTAAATAATCTACTTCTAATAACAGAAAACCCACAAAGTCAGATCTAACATTTTCAAAAAATGCACAACTTCAATCAATCAAGAGCAAAGTTCTTTCTCAAGACAACCGTAGGGTGAAAACAGGAAAAAAAAAAAAAAAAAACTTCATTCATTACACAAAACTTACCCAACAAAATAACAAGTTCCTTTTAGAATCTCCCAGGAGAAAATCAATCAATAGGTTTACATTTCTCCTGCAGTCAGTAGAGATATAATTAAGGTAAAGGGATAATGAAGGTAATATTTTGAAGTTGAAATAATATAATAAAGATAAATCATTTAGAGGGTTCAATTAGTCATAAGCAGAATAATACGTTGCTCTTGATGACCAAACCCCAACATTAAATTTCTCGAAGCAAAACTGGAGGAAATCATCACAGAAAGGCCTCTTGAAAACTGAAGACAAAAAATACACAAAGATACTCAAATCAACTATTGACCAAATATATCAAGAATTGACATTTCAACCATATATCGATTTTCACCTGATTTTTTTGAGACAATTATGTCAGCCTTATAGCTACCAGGAGCATATGCAACAATATCAGCAAGAAGCCCATTGATATCAAGTATAAGAAGCTTCTTTTTAGCACATACAGGATGAGGTTCTAGTGAAAGTTGCAACATCTGTGCGTCCTTGTTCTCCTTGATGGGAACATCTTGATGATTGTCATTTCTTATTTCAACTAACTTATTTCTTTCCTTATTTAGAGACTCGCCTTTTGAACAACAAGCAGAGGTCTTCTTTAACTCTAGTTCTGAGTCCACACCAACATTTTTCTCAAGGCGTGAATCCCCATCTATGGTGTCAATCATTTTCGTTGGATTCTGCCCTTTTTTCACCTTCTTTCCTTTTTTTTTATCGGGGCAGAAAGACTTTTCTGCATTCCCGGAAGCCATTCGTATCCTAGCTTTAACCAACCTTCTCTCTGTCGCCACCCTTCTACTAATGAAACAAGTATTGCTTGTCTTGTACACCTAGGCACCCAAGATAGGGCCTTTATCCTCATCTGCACATGTAATCAACTTCCACTTTCCCATGAGTCTCTTTAAATCACGCTTCAGATGTATAAGTCGTTTTCACCGTTCAACTCGTTTCACATATAAACTGCGATTCCATTTGAATAAAATCAGAAAATAAAACAGAAAACAAATCAATAGAACCCAGAAGAAGAAGCAAGATTTAGCAACTAGGGAAGCTGTTCTGCAAGATGCAGAGCCCATGAACAAGTTAAAAACATGTGAAAAAGAAAGAAAAAAAAAAGAAGAAGAAAACTTCGGATTGAATGCCACCAAACAAACTTCAAATCCAATCCTAATAAACCTCTAATTTAACATCTAAGTCTGCTGTCCGAGATTGGTAATGAAAGCGTAAGTCAAAATCTAATTTAAATTGACTTACATTTCCTTGCTTAAGTGAGGGGTTACGTCTTCGAATGTAAGCAAGAAGAGGGGGGCTGGTGTGCCCTTGAATTTGGCGGTTTTACCAAATAGCAATAGGTGAAGTGAAGGCGGCAATCGGCGGGCAGCTGGAGGTTAAAGGTTTTTAGCTTATCGGTGATTGAAGCTACGCGCTCTCCCTCGAATAAATAGTATTAATTAATTCAAGAAATTATATTGGAGGAGAACACAGCAACAAGAATTAAAATTAAAAATATGGACAAATAACTTTTTTTTATTAAAAAAGTTGTATTTTTTAAATTAATTAATACAATTAATGTTTTTAAGTCTTGCCCAAAAGCCTATTCTTTTAATTTTAATTGAATCAAAAGAGAAATTAACTAACTATAGCCTCAGAAAGCATAATTGAGTTTTATAATAAGAGAGTTTTCTATAGAAGCTGGTGAGTGATTACAGCATCAAATGCTTAGGTAATAATTATTAATCGGCCGGTTGTATTAGCTGATTTAATTATTTATTAAAAATATTTGATAAAATTAGTTATTTATGTATAAAATAATTTATGAAAATATAAATTTAAAAAACTTATAAAAATATGAATACTATATCTACTTAAATATTAAGACATTCCTATATAAAAATATTCCATTATAATTAATAATAGAATATTTTTAAATTTCATTCAAGATCTTATTATGAGATTATTGTTTTAAATACCTTTTTTATTTTAATTAACTAGGACTAATTCTTAATTTGAATGATGCGTCTTTATATTTGGTACACACAGTTCAAATATGACAAAAATCCCCTTTCCTTTTAAAAGCAAGAAGAGGAAAACAAATGGCCCAGATGTTAGTTTGCGTCAAGAAACAGTCAAAAGCAACAGGGCACAATTGTCATTAAGGCAAAACGCTGCTGATACGGACCTTGTTGCTAGCTAGGTTAAGTAAGCTAACCCACCAGCAGACAAATATATCAACTATTTGGCTATGTCAAACAAATAATATCATGGCTAAAAATATTTAATGTCTGTAAAAAATAATTTTAAAAAAAAAAACAAATAACAAGGCATTTAGCAACAATAGTTTGGGCAGTCTAGCTATTGCATCAGAAGCAGTAACTAGTGACTAAACAACAAATGTTCAATCAAATGAAACATCAGATGGGTTAGAGACTAGATTTTGTGCATCATGAGTCAAAAGCATCTAATATGAGCCACCACCATCAAGTCACAAATGTACAGAAGCAGGCGGTTTGGTTCGTAGGAAATCAATTGATTGGCCTGGATCATTGTGCACTTCAGTCGCATTCCTTCCATCTGTCAATTTAACACAAGTTTGTAATTCTATCCATCATAAACTCACCCAAAGATGATCATGCTGTGTAAATAGCAATTAAAACCTTCCTACGATCCTACCTTGATTTAGAGATAATGCAATACAATCATGAGCTGTAGAAAGACTCCGCAACTCTGCATCAGAGTTTGGTGCATCACTTATCACTACATTTAGATTCAGAGGAGTCACTGATGATTCTTGGTTTTCAGTTACCTGTATGTAGCAAATAACAGTAATTTGCAATGGACTACCCCCAACATCCAGGACAAGACAGTTTATTTATAGCAATAAAATACAAAAGGAAAAAGGGCTTCAACCTCGAGAGAATTAGAAACATTGGACGCTAGACTTCCTGAACCAGGAGCAGTATCAGCCTCCGTCTTGGGCTCATGTAATGTAGAGTCTGTCACATGGAGGCTATGGCTATCTTGTGGCACATGACCACCGGCATCTTCCTCAATTCTTCTAGGAAACTTTGATTTGTTATTGTTGTCACCATTCAGCAAAATACCAACTTCTTCACCAGTCCTTTTTCTGATATGTTCATATCATGATAAGGACATCCACCAATACTGAAATAAAGAAAAAAGGAAAGTACACCAGAAATTGATGATTGCCAAGGAACAACAAGAACTACCATATCCACACCTTGTGCTTCCAAAATCAGTTGTATGCGGGGAGCTTGGCTTGTTAACAAATAGTATTCCACGTAGTGACCTCCCATCAATGGTTGTTTCAATACTATATCCATGAGGGAAGCTTTCAGTAACTTTGGCTTGAAATGTTATCTTCCCTTGATAAAGCACTTGATTCAATCCAAAATGTTCACCACCTGCAAAGAAAGCACTTCCCTTCTTAGGAACATTGCTCAAATCCAAATGTAATAATCACTCTTCCTTCTTGGATTATCAACTCTTAATTTAGCCAAGTGCCTTAATCCAAGTAACAGTTCATTTCCTTTTCTTATTTTACCATGTAGCCGTAGTTTCCACGTTATCTTTGTAGTTTCCACGTTATCTTTCATACACAATCCATTCACTTGTGAAGCTCTTCAAAACTAAAAACCACGTATACTTGTTAACTCTTCTGTTGGATTGTTGAAATTAAAATTTTCTAACTGCAGTATAATATTTTCTTATCTGATGCCATGATACCCATCTCGTCTCAGAGAAATAGCTCCTTTGAAATGTCATGTATATGGTGTATATGGGCATACATACAGCAAAAATACTTGTATAGCATTACTTACAATTCTGTTACAGGAAATAAGTAGTCAGTCAGCAACCCATATATGAGATGTAATTGTAAGTAGGGATGACAATGGGCCAACCCATGAGCCTAGATTCATGTGTGTTTTCAATGGGCCAGTTCATGGGCCTAGGCTCAAGCCTAACCTGGCCCGAAGCCTAATTATTTTAAGCAAAATAAGAAGAATTGGGCCTCGGGCAGGCCTAAACCTGAACAGTCCAGGCCTTGGCCCAATTAAAAAAAATGTTTTATGCTTTTAATTTTAAAAAAATTGGAGTTGACAGCCGACCGATTGCTATCCTTAATTGTAACATAATATATCATAATAGAATACAACAAATTCTGTGTCCTCTCTCTCTCTCTTCCCCCTCTCTTTCTCTCTTCTCTCTCTCTCTCTCTCTCTCTCTCCCCCCTTCTCTTCCCATGTCAATTCGTTGGCCCCTCCTCGCCATCCCTATCTCTTTCTTCTTCTTCTTCTTCTCAATCAGCTAATATACATCCAAATTCCAGTTATGTTCTAATTGGGACATTATAAATTCAACTAAAATTTATGAAAGGAATTTATCACACAAGGACCCAAAAAGGAATTTATCACACAAGGACCCAAATCGCGTGCAAACCAAGCAAAGGAATTTATCAAATCTCCTAGCATCTAAGATTGCCTACACATTTACCCAAACTAAAAGCTACTCCTCTAAATCCGTAAACAATAACTCTTCAAACATACACATCATTAGGGTTGGCAATGGCTCAAACCTAACCCTAAAGTTTTAAAATGGGTCCAAGTCAAATCAAACTTCGGGTTGAACCAAAAAGTCCAAAGCCCAATCGGACTTCAAGCTTTTTCCGAGCCTTCCAAGTTTAAAGCCCAAATTGTTAAATTTAGGCCCAAGCCCATCCCAAATCCCAGTCAACTTGGGCTTTTCCCATTGACTTTCACCGTCAACCCTCAATTTACAACCTCTTATTTCTAACTTTTTCAAGCATTTTCTCCACATTCAAGTCTGGTAAAATCATGTTTGACTCGACATAATTGACACGAATGAAAGCAATACCAAGGTCCATCCCATAGGTGAAAATGACTGTAGAGCAACCCAGTAGGTGAATACTATGTCAAATGAGGATCAATAACTAAAAGCATTTTGACATATTAAATAAAGAATTCCAGAATTATCAATATAAAATAGGCTACAAATACATATTGCAATAGCTAATTGCAGCTTCTGCACGACACCAGTGACTATAGAGTTTATTTTTATCACATAATGGCATGAGAATGTGCAAATGGTAAGTTAAGATATATGAAAATCACCAGCTAAATTTGACTGCAGAAGAATATGGAGTACATAGTATTATAACCATTCTTACCTGGTTGGGCATAATTTGGCATCGTATCAATTGTAACCAGAGCTTTATCATGTATATTAGTGTAAAGATTTTGTTCCTGGCATTTCAGTTTCAACTGCTTCCTCAAGGATAACTTTTCAATCGGCCGTTCATCACATAAACTATTCATTCCTGTAAGAGGGGATGCACTATACCATCAAAACAATACAAATATCAAGTTTCATTGCAAATGTCTAAACAAACAAGTAATTCATAACTCAGAAACAAGCAGGAAACCATGTTCAAAAGTATTGAACCTGTTTGAAGGTAGTAAATATCATCCAGTGCCTCAAGACTCTTATTGCAACCACCAATGAACATAAGTATGCCCGCTTTTAAAGGATCCAAAGAGTCTCCAGCCATAGAAAACCTCGCAGAAGGCCCATCTCCAGTAGTCATCACCTTGGTCCACATGCCACTCTCTGCAATTGATGAAATTTTAGAAAAGCCGGTTAAAATGAAATTTAGTAATTTAGAACTGTGATTAACGAATGATGTAGAAATCACAGACAAAAGCAGCTTAACATATTCCCAATGAAAATATATACAGCATGTCTGACAAGTCTTACAAAAACATTTTCTCACCATAGAAAAATTTGCATCCAACTGTTTATGGATTTGTAGCCTAAAAAAAACATTTGTAAAACAGAAACATTTCACATGGATTCCAGTGTAGAAATGGAATGAAATTAATTGAATTGAACAATGTTCATTATTTGTTAGCTATTCTTTAAATTTGGTATATTTCATAGGGTGAAAACATCAAATTGAACTCTTTTAATTAGTATACATCTTTTAATATGACAGTGTTAAATTGATTCTAATAACAATTTATTAAACTATCCATGTCTTTAGTTACTAGAAACTACAAATTCTTTTTTACTTGTAAAAAATATGTTCTCCACTATTAATTAATTCTTTTCACTTTTGAGGATACTACGTACTACCAAACTTGTATCTTTGTTCCTCACCTTGTAAGCTATTAATTTTTTACTTAGCATAATAAATATTAATAGCTAATTTTCAAGTAACCGGAAACAGCCTCTATACTATGTAGAGGTAAGGCTGCGTACTATCAGACCTCCCCAGACCCCACTTTATTACGAGACTTGATGATGAGCTAGTTTTCAAGTCCTTGACGATTAGTTATGTGTAGATCCTGCCTTTGGAGGCACTAAAACACGCTGACCCTACAGCAATGAAACAGTTGGAGCATTTTAAAGGAATCCATCCAAAGGATAGTTGTGGTGTATACCATTAAAATGAAAAAGACATGCAATGCTAAGAGATACTTTAGGAAAGATAAAAGAAAATTGGAGCCTATGGCATCAACTAAAGGAATTAAGTTCACTAAACTATAATCTTTTGGAAAGAACCGATAAGCTTATCAAGTATGATATAATTTAGGGGGTGATAAGCCAAATAATGAATTGACAAAAAAAATTAGGAAAGCATTTCACATATTTTAACAATCCCAAAAAGCTGTTAAAGATTCTGATACGGCATATATTAGTCAATGAGGCTTACAATCTATGAAATGAAGTCTTTTCTGATTTTTGAATAAGAAGAAAGAACTATGTGAACAAATGAATTGCCAAAATATAGTCCTATTGGACAGCATTTCAGATATTTTAACAATACCTACAAGCTGCCAAAGATTCTAAGACTGCATATATTTAGTTAATGAGGCTTACAGTCTATGAAATGAAATAATTTCTGTTTTTTGAACGAGAAGAAAGAACTCCATTAACTTTTTGGATTGCCTTTAAAATAATTTTGCAAGTCTACAGATACGTACCTACATCAAGCATAAATAGATCGTCATACAAATTTTGTGCATCTGAAAATCCCCCAAAAACAAATAAATTCTTTCCAAAAGGAATAGTAGCATGGCCAGCTCGCGGTGTCATGTTTTGACCAGATGTGCTCAGCTCCTTCCAAACAAGAGTTTCTAATAACGATCAAGGAAAAAAAGTTTAAATAGAAGAAACTTCAATACAAAATTGGTAAATGTGATAGCATAGGCAGACATAAATCCTTCTTGTGAACAAACAAACTCTTTTACTTGCATTGAACCATTCAGTATGGTTGCATGCAAATGACAAGAAGTGGATGTGTAAAGTGCAGTGTATGGTTTGTGCATGTGAGTATATCTGAAGCAACATCGTGTTCATACTGTTGCTATAAGATTGAACAAACCTGCATCTAAAATGTGCACATCAGACATATAATAGTCATTTTCATTTTCACCACCGATCACAATGACTTTATTCTTCCAAGATGAGCAACTATGGCTATCACGTGCAGAAGGTGGAGTGCCTGATGTTGTTGCATGTTTCCATACAAAGGTCTCTACAAAAGGAAAAAAACAGTGGAAAAAAGAAATGCAATTTAAATATTTATTTTGTTCCAAAATCCAACAGTTAGTGCAACAGACAAATTAAAAACCATAAAAAGCAATGATGGAGCGACATCCCTTACAACAAATTTCAGTAAAGTAAGGAAGGTTTGGGTGTGGAGGGCTCTGTGCAGTTTAGGACTCTATATACTAATGTGAGACCAGAATGGTCACAACTGATTATGGCCAGAAAGTTTAGCAACCATAAAATATGCAGATAAAGTTTTGAGGTGCTCACCGCAAGGTACTACAAAGTAACAATAACTGCAGCCAGTTATGGCTACAAATTAAGCAAGTATCAAATAGGCAGGTGAAGTTTTGAAACATAGGCACTGCACTGCATGATAATGCAAGGTCAGAACAATCACAGTCAATTATGCCCAGAAAGTTAAGCAATGAGGCATACAGTTGAACTTTAATGTCATAGATGAAGTTACCAGTATTCAATATGTAAAGGTCATTGTAATACACTTCAACGTTATTGTCCGATGATTTCCCACAGCCTCCAAATATGAAGAGACGTTTACCAACAAGGGCTGCACTATGACCCTCCCGTGCCTCTGGTCCATCACCTCTTACAGTTGGGTATATCCATGTATGCGATGCTAAAATAACATAAGACAAATGAAGGCGTAAACAAGATAATTCTCATAACTCCCTGGAGTTGCTGGCATCAATAAGAGATATTAGGATTCTACAATATTAAAACGTTCATAAAGTCAATGTCAAAGGAGAAATTATGAAGATGGTTCCTCACAAGTGTCCAATATATGCAGATCCTTGAGAGGGTTTCTCCCATCAGTACCCCCAAACACAAACAGATTGTCTCCAATAGTTGTACAACTGTGACTGTCCCTTGGAGTGGGCGGCGTACCATTTATGAATGGCTGGCTCCAAACCTGTTTAGCTGCAAATCAACCCAGCATACGAACATAAACAAAAACTTCATATGAAGATTCTGGGCAATCAATTCCACATGGACAATTTCTCGCTAGGATAACTCTGAACCCCTCCAGTAAGAGATGAAAAATGTCATAAGCAGCTAATGCTACTGTTGAGACTCGGTTCTAGAAAGGTTCTAGAAAGGTTCCAGAAGAAATATAGAAATTTAGTTAGTTACACAATGAG
>JANZLX010000006.1:26729884-26747794 GCA_025531955.1 Erythroxylum orinocense | reverse complement strand
ATTATGTATATGCATGTATGCTAATAAGATGCATGAGCAAAACCAATGCATTTCCTTTGTCTCTCCTTGAGCACACTAGTACAATATTTCGGGTCCTCACCCTTCATTTGGGGACGGGATGTTATACTTTGGATTTGGAGGAACTAGAAGATGAGGCTACATTCTTGAGTTCACCATGGCTGCACAATTATAGAAGCGGGTCAGAAATCAAAACTAACACTCATGAATGCAACAAGCAGTTAAAATACAAGGAGTCGACCAGAAGGGGCAGTCTCCTCCCCTAGCCCGTTAATTCGAGACGGGGGATAAATTAAAAAGGCATCGACCGATGCCCCTCCACGATACCCCAGAATAAGACGATCGAAGGAATATCGACCGAGCGCCTTAATTTGGCCAATCACTTCCCATTCCTTTCTGGTAAGGGGCAAATCGGAGGTGTCATTCCATCGCTCGGCTAGGGGATATCTCCATGGCCTGGATTCATGGGTAGATCCTGGGGGCCTCACAAAGAAGTATTTCGTCTTCCAAGCTTTGATTGCTGAAGCTATTCTAGCCGGACGATATATTGCGTCTCTATATTGGAAATGAGGGATCCCGGTCCTGATGCTTAAGCTTTGATTCATTCTCAAAAAATGACGCAGAATGCTGACCGATGGGGGACACCTGAAGTGATGGCACAGCAGAGCCAGACCGTTAATAAACCTCCAACCGTTCGGGAGAATCTGGTTCGGCCTTAACTAGTAGGCGCAGCATACCTCATCGATGATAGGGGCATATGGAAGCTTCATACCATTGATCAAGAAAAAGCTGTCCAAAACAGCAAAATAGCCTCCTATACTGCTATAAATCCGTTCGTTCTTGCTGGCCAACCTAGGTCCCCAAGACGGAGGGATATTATTTTTGATGATCGATCGACTCAATTCCCTTTCGATCATCGTGGATTGGTCGCTTGGTGGCTTTCCAACTACTTGCCCGTCTTTCCAGTCACTAGCCCCGACTTCTTCATTTCCTTATGTCTCAGGCGCTTCATTGCCACCGGCCTCTGGCACTTCCACCATTTCCGCCGCTATCTCCAGCGGCCCAACAATTTGTAAAGCACTTTCAATGGCCAGTTCCAGATGGAGCTCCCTCTAGACTGTACCTACCTCTTCGTTGAGCCCCGTGGATGCTTACTGTGAAGGCTGGCGGGGAGACGATGAAAAATGAGAGGAGGAGGTGGCTTCATCCCTAAGTCTAAGTTCACCTCTAGGGCTAGTCGACAACATGATTACTGAAAAGGAAACTTACAGGACGAGGAAAGAAGAAAGGACGTACCTAGTTTGGTGACTGAAGTCGGGAATGTGGACGGTGGTGAAAAGGAAATTCCAGTGACTGCAAGCAAAGAGATGGAGAGTAAAGAAAACACAAGTTGGAAAGTCGAATATGCAAAAAATGGGAGTGAAGGAAGTCTGTTGACCTCGAGCAGTTATCACCAAGATCAACTGAACGGGCACACCAGTCGAAGTCGGACGCGTGACACAATCTAAGTCGTGCGATTTAGGGTTATCAGATACCCCGAGCGGCATATCAGTTGAAAGGACAGGACCCGGAGCGGCGCAACAGTTGAAAGGACGCGACCCTTCATTTCAAATTTTGAAAATGCGTCAGAGAACATGTGCCGTAATTAATGAGTAAACCCAGTGCTCTGACTAGACGTCAACGTTCGATCGGTCGGGCCTATCACGAGCTGTCTTGTAGACGAACCACGCAAACCTCATGTACTCCATCGGTCCTTCTCCACGATCGGACTCGAGGAGTAGGGAGCTTATGGATGGGTTGGTCGCGCTAGGCCTAAGCCTAACCTCAGAGTGGCACACGGGCCGATCGACCTACTCCCAGATGTTGACCTAATTCCTACAGGTATTTACTATATAAGTTCATCATCTCATCATAAAAAAGGTGCGACTCTAGAACCCTAACATTCTTTATTCATAGCCACCAAAACCCTCTCAAAAAGATTAACTTGAGCGTCGGAGGGCCTACCGGCAGTCAACCCCCGATGTGCCTTTTATTGTTTTGCAGGTGCTTTCTAGCTGGAGCTAAACGAATTCATGGATCCAAACAGCAGCACCCAGCCTCACCAAAATCAGACAGAACCAATCATCATTATTATTATTATTTGTTATTTATTATTATTATTATTATTATTATTATTATTGTTATTATTATTATTATATTTATTATTATTATTGTTATTATTTATTAATTAATTAATTATTATTATTAACCTTATTATTATTATTACTACTACTACTATGAACATTTTTTATTATTCTTATTATTATTAGTTATTTATTAATTATTAATTATTATAAAAAAATTAATTTTCTTCTTCTACTTATTATTATTATTAAATTCTATTTTTAGCTTTAATTTTACTTTCCAACATTTTGCAGTGGTTAATTTTTCTGGTTTAACTCATGTTAGCATTCATTATATAGTCGCAACTGCAATATAAAATAACAATGGGACGATATTAAACCAAAACAAAACATATGACTTTAAATTACTAAAAAGTTAGTTAGTTGAACAAAATATAAGTTTCAGGCTTTCAGCCCTATTTTATATAACTAGACAAAATAACTTCTACATAAATATAATGTTCAGTGTGTGGCAAGAAACCTCCTCACCCACTCAAGTTTTCGAGAAGATGCCAGAGCAAAAAACACAATCATTTGTTGAGGATGATCAAGAAATTTGCCAATAGCAATATCTCTTATTACAAGGAATACTCTCTACATAGTAGTAAAAGGCACTATCAAAATGTTCATGGAAACAAATGAAGATATGATATCCATTTACAGATAAAAATGTTGAGCATTTATTTCCATAACACTTGATAAAAGAAAACATCAGAAGCACTTAGCCACGCTAATACAAAACCTCCAATGGTATTGGAGCAGGCAGTAGGTACCATTTGCAGAAGGCGCCACACGTTCACAACCAAAACGGACATAAATACAGGGTGATTGTGCACGTGTTGGATTAGGTAATAAAAGAGATAATACTAGTTGTCTTCCAACTCTTGTTCTTCTCCCTGGACACAAAAAAGAGTTGGTAAACATCTAGAAACTCCTCTAGTCAACAACTGTGACTTCATGTTTTGGTGCATCAAGATCTTGATAACTGCATTTAAAATTTACAAAATCAGATGGCAATCAAGGCAATAAATTATTAAGTAAATCAATGAACTACACAAACCCAACAAATTTAACACAAAAGCTTTCATGGCATTATTATTATCAAGATATGAACCTCAGGTTCTTGTAATAAGATAGCCATGAATCTTTGCCTTTTAGCAAGTGATCATAAAATGTCAATCTTTGTTAGTGTAGTAGGTTTCTATTATATATATATATATACACTTATGAAAACAAGTCATGTGGGTATGTACAACAAAAGGTTTGGTAACACATTATCTATCTATATAAGATGATTTAGTGTCCTGAACTACTGAATGATGACAACCATTTCCAAATTTATAGATGACTACTTATTCCTCTAACCCCAAATTGCAATTCATATCTATTCAAAAGAAGCTTCGTTGTACAATCTTTAGTAGCTTATGGCTACTGTGATCATTTTGTTGAAATCTTGTTTGGATCTTCTAATCATTATATATGAACTAACACTAATGTATGATCAAAACAGTAAGCAAACAAACACTATCTAACTAAAATTGAGTGTCCAGTGTTTGGAATCTTGATTGTTGATTTAATTAATTGCCTATAATTAAATCAGTAGAGATTTAATTAATTGCCTATCTCTGATGAATTGTTCGAAGTTCAAGAAAGTCTTTGAACTTCGAAAAATTCATCTTTATTGAACTTCGAACAATTCATCAGAGATAAGGACTCATTAAGCATATAAGAAGATGATGGAGGATTGCATTGAATAAGAAACGTGCAACATAAACAGGGTTGACACCTTTTAAGTTGATGCTTAATTTGGATTCAATGGGTGATTCACATTCATAATTTGGCAGAGGAAAGTACAATTTCTTAGTCAAAGCAAGTTTTTAGGACTCGTAATTCCATAACAGTAACAAAGCCTTCTTGGACTAGCAATTTCTGCTGGAAAGATAACGATTGAAATCAAACAAAAGTGTGGTTTCGAAGATGTACCCATTTAAGAAATGCTCTGTTCACGGGAATAATGAAAAGTAAATTCAATAGGTGAAGCTTTAATGCTATTAAACATGTAGGAGATGAAAAATATGCATAAAAATTACTGCTAACAAAACTGAATTGAAATTGAATATGAGAACGAAATGAGAAATGGATAAGACAGAGTACCGTGGGGCTCAGAGGAGGTGTAAGGTCCAACAGGTTGTTGATTTTGATCGAGAATAAACCAGGCCTTTAGAGCACCATCGTCGATGCTAGTTCCTTCTGCATTATGAAGAACACAAACCCTAATATGAACAATCTAACGTAGGAGATGGAAAATTTAATGGAACAGGTCGTAGTGAAGTAGTAGCAGAGTTATTTACAACGAGTGTTAAGATGACGTAAACAAGAACGTCTGGGACGCTTCCACCCAAGGAAGCAACCCTCCTGCAATCACAATCCCAAAAATCAAAATTCAATACGCAGAAAACCCAGATAAAAGGAGTTAAAGATACTAAAAAAACCTAGAAAAAAGAGACAAAGATAAAAGGAACGGAATTCTTTTTATGAACTAGAGAATGGTAGATCTGGAATCATGAAGTGGAGAAAAGAATAGCATACGTTGAAGAAGTGAAAGACTTCGGAGGCTTGAACGTGAGAGGATAAGAGGAGGCTCCGATGACGTGCCAACGTCAACGAAGGAGAAGAACTTTCGGTGGAAATGATGAGAGGACAAAGTCGTCTTCAGACCAATTTAGCTATTCATTGATTGGTTAAAGATAGGTTGGGGTGGGGTTTGGCTATTCTTCAAATTTGAAGAATAGCTTTTAGTCGAGCTTCATTGTTCCTAAGTCTCTTTTTAACCAAACACCGGTTTAGGAATAATTTAGGAATAGTCATTCCATTCCAGTGTACCAACCAGACTGTTGTTTTATTATTTGTTATTAGAGTTGAGCATATAATTGGTATTATAAAATATTATTGAAGGTATATTAAGTAGTATATATTTATTATTTTACATTTCATCTTAAACTCTTAAAGTTTTTCTATTCCTAATCTATTATTAGGAATAAGTTATTCTTTTGTTTAATTAAACAAAACATATAAAATATATAATTTAAATATTTACTTATTCTTTAAGTTAGGAGAATAAGTAAACTCATTCACTCCTATCTTTTTCTATTTCAAGTCTTTTTTAAATGGTTCAGAATAAAATTGAAGATATGTTAAAAAAATATCTTTAAAAAATCTACATAATTATTTAGTTATAACAATAATTAAAAAATTAATAATAGTAATACAAATAAAAATAATATTACTATTATTCATAAGAAGTAAAAAATTAGTTCTAATAATAATAATGTAATTAGTGGGACTACTTAGATATTTTAATCCTTTTATTAGTTATTCTTTTGTTATTTTAAATTTATACTTTTAAATTAAACATTGGTATTATATCATCATTAAATACTACTTGATATTTGAGTCTAAATAAAAATGATAATAAAATTACTGCTAAAATTTTACTGAATTAATTATTTTTTATTAAAATATGTACTTTTTAAAATGTTTACATGTTAGATTTAAATTAAATTTTAATAAAACCTTAAAATTTAAATCTTACTTACAGTTTCAAATTTGATACAATAACAACAACACATATAAATTTTGTTGATACGAGAAATCTGGGAAGGGCCGGCGACGTGTCCTTACATAAAAACACGATTCGTTAGCCTGAACTTACGTACCCCTTGCCTATCTTGACGTCTCTGCATTCGACTGCAGGTCGATGGCTTCAACCTTTGTTTCAACTAGAGCTCTCACGAATCAGTTCAAGTCAATCTTTAAACAACTCCCATTAACACTTTCTAATTCAAGATCCCTTTTCTTTTCCACCGCTTCCATATCCAGAAAGCAGGTCTCCCTTGCCAATCTCCTCCAAAGGTACGGTTTCGCTCCCTCTCAACTCAACACTTTGCTGAGTAGAAATCCCTTTCTGCTAAGTTCCAACTTGCATGACATTGAGAAGTCTCTGGGTATTCTCACATCCTTCAAAATTCCAAGGGTATCGGTCGTTTCTTTGATCAATGACTGTCCTGGGATTTTGGAACTTCAGTTTTTGAAGAAATGGGAAGGAACATTCTTAAAGTTCGCGGATTTGCCTGTTTGCCCACTGGTGATCAGGAGTGTCTTGGAACATTCCAGAAAATTGGAGATTAACCCAGATGAGCTCGGTAAAAGTTTGAAAATTTTTAAGGGTTTAGGGTTTAGTGAAGATACAATGAGGAGGGTTTTAAAGTTTTTTCCCGAGTTGCTCGTGATAAAGGAGAGTGATATACATAGGAAAATTGATTTCTTCGTGAGAATGGGAATTGCCTTGGATGAGGTTCACTGGATTTTCAATTCGTTTCCAGAGGTTTTGAGCTTTGGAATTGAGGATAAGCTAATACCGTTGCTTCATGAGTTTGAGGATTTGGGTTTTAGCATAAACTTGGTTAGGAGAGAGATCATAAGTGAGCCACAAATCCTACGTATGGAAATAGGAGAGCTTTCTAGGTGTTTGGAGTTGCTTAAGACCTTGAAATGTCGACAATCTATCAAATCAGAGATTTTCTACAGGGGGGCATTTAGAGCTGGGTTTGAAACGAAGTTGAGAGTTGATTGCTTATGCAAACATGGGTTAATTCGTCGAGAAGCATTTAAGGTTCTATGGAAAGAGCCAAGGGTAATTATATACAATGTAGAGGATATTGAGAAAAAGATCGCATTTTTAGAGAACACCATGGGTTTGAAAGTTGGTTGCTTGGTTGAGGTTCCTGAGTATTTGGGGGTGAGTTTTGAGAAGCAGATTATTCCTCGTTATACTGTGATTGAACATCTGCGTTCAAAGGGGGCACTTGGCGATGAGGTAGGATTGAAGGGTATGATAAATTTAAGTAGGCTTAGATTTTATAATTTATATGTCAAGCCATATCCAGAGTGTGAGAAAATATATGGAAGGTTTACAGGAGATGGCCAAGTTAAGATCCAGCATCCAAAAGGACTTTGGAAAGTTTTTAGAGCAGAAAGGCATCCTGAGACAAAGGAAGATATGGAGAATATTAAGTCTTTCATGGAAGGTCTTCTTTAGGGCTAGGCTGATCCTCAACCAGTCTTTGTCGCTGGACTTGAATTCCAAATTTACTGGACTTGTTCTCAGGAGGTGTTTAATATGAATATATTTATCTGAGGTTTACTAAAGGAACTTTGCCTTTTAGGGAGGAGGATGTACTTAAAAGCATTACCTTGATAAGTTGTTTGACAATGGTAGTTTCAGAATGCTGGGAGAATTGCTATGCATATCTTGTTGCATTAGCTGTAATGCCAACTCGTTGGTTATCCAGGTGCCAAAAATGTGCTGAGTCATTTGCAAAGCTGCATCATGAATTGCAGTGGAGATTCAATTTAAGCCCCTTTTATAACACTAGATTTTGTTCCTGATCAGCCCAGGCATTCCTACATATGTATGCATACAGCATTTGCAATAATCTGTAATCCAGGTATGTCAATTGAACCTGAGAAGCAGACATGTTACTTTACTGTGGGTCAACTACCCTTTCCAGCCAGATAAAAAAGTACAGCAGGTCGGTCAAGAAGGAACATAGAAAAATACAGTGACCACTCGGTGGTGTAATCAAGCCATTTAGGTATTTCTTCTTCCGTTGCTACTATGTGAGATCGATAAGGAACTCAAACTGTTCAGTCTCTAGGAATTCCCAATCAAACAATATTGTCAACTATAACCACTCGTGTGAGTGCTGTTCTTGAATATTTCTTGGGTGTGCTACAAAATCAAATTGGTGGAAGCCAATGGTGCAAAATTTAGGTGCTGCTTTGCAGCTTGCAAGTTGGAATTCTTGGTTCTGGGCCTTCTGGCTGGTTGATATGACTAGTGCCTGCTTTTATACTCGAGACAGCAGACTGCTGGATACGGTGCCTGAAGTTTCAGTCTCGGCTTAAAATTTAATCAGTGGAAATCCCTGATTCAGGTTCTGCACGTCTCTTGGCTATATATTAATAATTCAATATAATTGGAAGGATAGTTTTGTCTCTGTATGGCTGAATTTTTCAGATAATGGCTTTTTGGAGAGCATGTCCTCCTCCAGTGGTGGAATCAGTTGATTAATTTGAAGTTTGTATAGCCTAGTTTTGATGGGAATGATTCTATTAAGCCTGGTGTTTCGGATCATAGACGTTCTCTGTAGTACAGCCGGTAAATGGATTGATCATTGATGTATACTTTGGTATGGATAGGTTTGGAATTCAAAGAATTCTATAATATTCACATTGGTGATGCCATGCACTCGTTGTCACTTTCAGTTGGATCATCAAGTAACTTATTTTTGTAACAATGACGGTGGCCCCAAATATAGCATTTCTTAATGATGACTGATTCTTCTTTAAAATAACCATTAGAAACTATTCTAGTTAAGGATGGTTTAATGAAGATGACACGAACTTCACTATTCAAATAATATTACACCAAACTCACAAGTCAATTAGTGCGGAAGCATAACTAAAGGATTGGCCTTTGTGTTGAACGAAATGAATTCCACGAATAATCTTTTGCATTCTGAATTGTTAAGATGTTAATATCTTATTGTTATGGATGCTAAGATTATAAATATACTTAATTAGAATTATGGAAGTTCTATATCAAAGTTCAAGATATCCTTTTCATAATGCATTGATTTTGGAAAATTTATGATCCCTTGAAGGAAGGATTGTTACTGTGTGACAAAATTTTGAAAAGTTCATCTCCCAAACATGAAACAAACACTATAACCATTTCTAAACCTTGAGTTGTTATTAGAATTACTTGTAAAAACTCTTTATCTTTCACAGTAACTTTAATAAACAATATGTTGGACAATGCTGGTCGGATTGTCGAAACTCACAAAATTAATTATGATTCTTCAAACTTCTTGTAGTAGTTGTGACACTAATTCGAATCCTAAGAGAACTAAATAATAATTTATTAATTTCAATTGATAAAATAAAGTGGGATATTTTTTATTAATTAACTAAAATTAACTAAGAATCTAAATAAATCAATTGAATATAAAAGGGAGAAATTCAAGAATGCTCAACTCCGATTTAAGGGAAAGATCTCATCTAATTGAAACATTGATTATTGGTTTAAAAAGAATAATTATCACAATTCAAGTAATTAGTCTAAAACATATTAGGATAGTCATAATAAGTCTCAATTTTTTTAAAATTAACTGATACATACTCAGTATCCAAATCAAAACTTAACATCAATTGACTGGGTATGATAACATTCCATATCAATTAAATGATAACAATAAGCTTAGTGAAAAGACTAAACCTTAAATTAAATAATCGAGATAATTGTAACTATTCAACTTAGTTTTCTTGTTTATCATAAGTTAAATATACAAATTAACAAATAACCTATTTACTACTTGTACCAATCCTTTATGGCAATTATGGATCACTGAATTCATGAATAACTATAGAATAATCAATATCAAATTAATTTGTCAAATCAATCAACATTAATTATTCATGAAGTTTTTTTTAACGAATAAAACCATAAAATTGAAAGGCTAAAATCTAAACCCAAGTCGACAGGCTTACCCCATACACCCGAATCCTACAAGCCTTTTCCTATTAGAAGGATTACAATTAGAATTATCTAACAATAAAATAGGACCTAAACAAGGGGACTAGTTTCCCAACAATGAAGGTTTGCATATAACAAGGCTACCCAAGCTAAAGAGTGAGCCGTCATATTGGCAATCCTGCGCGTCCATTGGAAGGATAAGTGAAGGAAATAACGCTTGAAAGCTAAACAATCCAAAGCCAGAATTCCAATATCTGAACGATTAATAAACGAATTTTTAAGCATTTGTACAGCTAACAAACAGTCCGATTCCACAACAACATGATCTATTTGTTTGTCTTTTGGCCACGATAGTGCTTCTCTGATCGACATGAGTTCAACAATAAGTGGGTCGAACAATGATGAATAATGTTTGGAAAGAGCAGCTACGAAGCTCCCCCTTTCCTCTTTAAGAGCCGCAGCAAATCCCATTGCATTTTGTTCGTTAAAAACAGCCACATCAACATTGCATTTCACCAACCCAGTCGAAGGTTTACGCCAGCCTAATGTATTAGGATATAAGGTACTCGTTGGGCCACTAACTCTCCCAAAGCTCCTCCAAGACTCTTGCCAGACTTGACATTGTCAGCAAAATTAACAATCATATAGGGAGAGATATTCTTACCTTTCTAGACTCTAAGGTTGCGATGGTACCAGATACTCTACAAAATAGCTAATATACGAACTAAGGGAGATATAGATGAGTTAACCAAAATATCCCCGATAAAACCTTCAATCCCCTGAGACGGAAGACTCACCATCGCAACAGCCCAGCTTTCTTTTGCCTTAGGACACTCCATTAGCAAATGGTTCAGATCTTCCTCATAACCACAGACATTGCAATCAGTAAGGATCGTTACTCCTTTACGCACCAGTCTCCCCTTACAAGGAATGAAACCCCTCAGACAATGCCAAATAAAATCTTTAATCTTCGGTGGGATAGGTAAACTCCACAGGCAATTCCAAGGTTTTTCCGTAGAAAAGTTGACCCCATCCGAACATAATCTAAGGGACATTTTGTATCCATATTTAACAGTATAAATCCCATCACTACTATGATGCCATTGATTTGGAGGTTTAGCATACATAATAGGAACTTTGGAAATTCGATCAATGTCGAAAGGCGTAAATAATCCTTCAATCAACAGTTCATCCCAGCCTGCACCCGACTCGTTAAAAAGTTCTCTGACTTTCATGTTATTGAAGCTTTGGATTGAACGGGAAGTAATAAAAAAATTAGTATCATTATTAATCCAAGGATCTTTGAACACGTCAATCGAAGCTCTATCTCCAAGTCTCCATCGAACACCAGAAGTCAAAATATCCTTTGCAACATAAATACTCTTCCAAATAAAACTTGCGTTTGCCCAATCCTTAGCCTCTAGAAAGTTACCATAAGGGAAGTATCGCACTCTAAAAATTTGACTCGAGAGCGATTCAGGATAAGCAATGAAATGCCAGGCCTGTTTACAGAGGATAGCCAAATTGAAACAATGGAGGTCCTTGAATTCCATGTTGCCATATTTTTTTGGTACACATAGACGTTCCCAACTCGCCCAATGTATATTCTTTCTGGTAATAGTGCCCGACCCCCACCAGAAGAAGTTCATCATTTTTTGTAGTTCATCACAGGTTCCAAGTGGAAGAAGGAAAACGCTCATACAATATGCCGGCAGTGCTTGGGCAACTGTTTTAATGACAACTTCTTTATCTGGTCTAGATAACAACTTATTCTTCCAACTCATAATCCGCTTGCTAAGCCTATATTTAATGAAAGTAAACACCTATTTTTTCTGTCGTCCTATAAAAAAAGGGAGCCTTAAGTATTTCCCATGATCAAGAGGAGTATTTACTCCTAGAATAGCTTCCACCGCGTTCTTGTCGTTTGGTGAAGTATTAGAACTGAACATGATTCCAAATTTCTGATAATTAAGAACATAAAACAATAAATACTTAAGTTAAAACATGAATATAAGTTTAGAATAAAACCTAACAAGGTTACAATTAAAATTTTGAATCCCCTTCAATCATAATAATTGAGTTTAACCACACATGACTTTTGTTCCAATACCAAAGATAAAAGAAAGATGGAAAATTGAGAGAAAACTAAGAAGTAAATGGAAAAGAGAAAGTTAGAGAGGTGAAAGACATCCCTTTATATTGTTTTTCTACTCTAAACTTAATCTAATCCTATCTTGCAAACATGCCTATCTAAAACAAATTCAAATCCCTACATAATAGAGAAGAAACAAAGTTTCCTAATTAAACTCTAACTCTTCAAATGAATCTAACATTAAGCGTGATCTTGCCTTATCCAATACAGTAATTTGTTAACTTTTTCCAACATTTGTGGTTTTCAACAATTATGTTTCAATTTGATGCAATCTCTACTTTTCATCTCCTAAATCAAAACAAATATTAATTTTCCTATTTAAAAACCAAATAAATCAAAAACAAAAGAGATAATTCTAATTAATATATCAAAATAACATCTTATCAAAATCCCCCACACCAAACTCATACTTGTCCTCAAGCATAAATCAATTCAATACATCAATGATCCTCATATTAACCTTTCATCTTCTTTCTTATTATCCATAAATATCCAAAAGCTAATTCACATTCAAGGTTTAGGATAAAATAATAATTAAGAGAATAAGCACTCATAGGATACATTGTTAGAATTAAAACATAACATCTCATCAATTCCATCAAAATCAAATGAGACAAGACTTAACACCCTCTCATGGATTTCACTCTATACACTCAAAGTGTTTAGGGTTCATTAAGCTCTCAAGTCAAAGCATAGCTAGTTATTTTCATAAGCTTACTTAAGAATCATATCTCTACCATTTAATAAAAATGAACTTAAAGCATAAATTAAAGGGACTTGATAAAGGGTTATAACAAGGCTTAGGAAAGGTATGACAAAAAGAACTTTTTAGGTTAAATAAATTGAAGGAAATCATACAAACTTATCCACCTAAGTTTCAACTTAAATGAATCCAAAATTCACTTGATTCAAATAACATCATTTTCAATCACCTCTCTTTTCTTCTTTTTCTTTTTCTTTTTCTTTTTTCTTCTTCTTTTTTAAAACAAGAACACCAAAGATGATGTTGGACCCCGAACCTTTTCTTGAAAGTTAGGACTACTAAATGAGAAGTTGGAGATTATTCATGTGTAGAGAAAAAGAAAATTTGTGAATTTGAAATAAAATGGTAAAGATGGTTTAGGTACAAGATAAGTTATATATGAAATGTTGGAAGTTAAAAGCAGGAAAATGTATATGCTCATTGAGTATGCTTTGGTGTTTTAGTCATAACTTCTGCTCTAATTATCCGAATGAGATGATTATTGATTTGGATTAAACTAGAGAGATAAGGCTACAAATTATCTGATAAAATTGAGCTTTAATTCGGTCTCTAAGAATGTCAATTTTCAGATGGAAGTTGAGCACAGAATATTGTTTCAGTATAAGAGCAATCTGACATGTTTGGTGTATAACTTGCAGATTTTGGAACCAAATTGGATGATTTTGATGTCATTAGAAAATTGAGACAATAAGGAACATTTTTCTAGAAGGAAGTGTTATCAAATTCCTTCAATTGCATGATTAGAAAAAGGTTATGATTTTTGGAAGGAGTTAAGCATGATTTAAATGAATTTTAAGGTCTTAATAGAGTATTTTGTGGAATTAATTAGTATGTTAATGGGAGTTAATTATCATGTTAATATTATTAAGATTATATGACATGGATTAAATTAAATTAAGGTGGTAAGTTGGCATGAGGGGAAAAATTGGAAGACCACTTAAGCATTAAGGTTTCAAGGTTTATATGTAAGGGTAATTTGGACTTTGCTCACTCATTAATGGCATTTTTGTAATTAGACATGTGGGTTGGCTTATAAGAAGAAGAGAAGCACGAAAATGGGAGGAAAAAATGAAAGAAAAGAGAGAAGTGAGTGAGAGTCGGTGGAGGGGAAGAAGAAAGAAGAAAGAAGAGTTAGGTTTCGATTTTTCATAGTCTTCAAGAGGGATTACTTAAGAAAGAAAAATGGAAGAGGAGGATGAGAGCCTTCTTTTGAGCCAAGAAACTCTTAATTTGGTGAAGATTCAAGGTAAGTTGGATTTTAAATCTTTGAATTTTTTTGAGGGTTTTGGTTTAGATAGCTTAAGAATGGTATGAGTTTAAGTTTTCTAAGATCAATTTTAGTGATTATGTATTGTGGATAGTCCAATTTGAATGTATTTGATTTGGAGATTTTGTGAATGTTGATGAAGGACATTAATGGAGGAAAGAGGAATCAAGAGGAGCAAAAGGGGATGCATGTTGAACAAGTGTAAGCAAGGAATTTCAAGGTGGGTTTCATGTTTATAATTTAAGTAATGAGCCATAAATGTTTTCTTTTGAATCAAGAAAATAAAATGATTTCAATGGCTTCTTAAATGTTGCTTTTATTGTTTGTGATTGATGTGAGAAATTGTTACAATTTTTGCATTCATTGCTTTTGAATGATTTGAGAAATGTTATGTGAATTTGGTTGATGAATTATGAATTTCTACGTTAAAAGATTTTCGAAAAATTGCATGTTCGTGGAAAACAAATTTCCAAAATTTTGCCATTTGCAAGTCATGATTACATGTTATGTGGGTTTGTGGTAGTCCCTCAAGAACTGTCACGTGCACGTTGACCCAAGAATAGGCTTCTCTCACCTGCCCACTAGTGGCTCGGAGCTCCTTCAAGGATTCTTCAAGTTTACGGCTACACAGGACCATTATATGGAAATGTGAGTTTCATGTATTGCTGAAGTGGCTAGGTGAAACCCACTTTTTATTTAATTTATTTACAAGTCTCTCTCTCCTTCCTTGTCCTCCTTCTCCTTCGATAGTTATCTAGTGTATTTGCCTCAGCTGAGTGGAAAAGTTTAGCTTTGGTTAGAAATGTAGTGCGGAAGAACCAAGTGAAAAAACTTAGGTTGTAGTTGGGCTGACTGTTGAACAACACATTCTTCTTGTAAAGTAATCACGGGGGTTGCAAATTGTGATGAGAAATTTATCTATCTTGAGGTTTTTCCAAATGTATAGGGAAAGGATTTATAGATTGCCTTGTCAATGAAGGTAGGCAGGCAACAACATGCACGCGCAAACTTGCCCTGAGACAGTAACACAGGGACTTAATGGTTGAAAGATGGGAGCTGACCAATATTTGCAGCTCTAATATGCAAAATCTTTGGTCTTTGAGCTGAGAATTGAAGCCATACTTTGTTTAGCAATGTAATTTACAAGAAAGTGAATTTGAAACTTGGAAATTGGTAACATTGGTGAAACTCTAGAGAAATGCTGGAACACGCCTTAGTGTAACTGTGAGAAAGATATATATTTGACATAAACCAGGTCTACACGTCATGCACTTGGAGTGTACTTGGAATTTGACAAGCCATAGTTGCATATTGTGTTGACATATTTTTACTTTTATGAAGTTTCATCCAGAATATGAGAAGTAGCATTATTTTTATGGGGTAGCCATTCTGTTGCTTTTGTTTACTGGGCAGTTTCAATTATGTGAACAAGGGAATTAATACAAAGAAGACAAATTTGTTGATAACCTCTGAAGCAAAAAGCTGGATAAAATCAAACATTAACACCTTGATTAGGATTGGAAGGACTTGCAAAGTTCTTAACTAATATGATGCTTATATTTCCATGCCTCCTTATGACATTGATCATTTAACAAACAATCCATATTGCAACTTTGAAGGAAATATTATGCTCTAATTTTTTTTATCTACCCATGAACTGGTCAATGCATGAAACTTCTTAGGTATGGCGTTCTTTTATGATAAAGGGAACCGAAAGAGAGAGAAATTATGAACTATGCTATAAAATATGTGCTTGGCATTTCAAGGAGAGTTGCATGATTATGCATACCCGCCTGAAAAAAGAAATGGATTACTATGTTATTTCTTAAATGGTTTCATAACTGCTCGAGATCCTAAGAGGAAAGGTCGAAATATATGTTTGAAGAATATGGAAAATGATGGTAAGGTACAAGTTATTGACAATGATGGATGAACTGTATCAATTTTGGTTTTCACTTGTAACGGTATGCATTTATTTGCTTTCCACACTTATTAGCCTTCAAAGATGGGATTCTTAAATAAACTGCAGCCAAGCGGATTATTGAGATAGATCCTGATAACTCTGGTGCTTAAATATAGCTATCTAGTGAGTAAAGTTAGTAGCGTTAAGCTAGTAGGGTTATATATTGATGAAGATGGATTATAAATGACCAAACTATCCTTATTTATTAGCGTAATGATTTAGAAAGCGAGGATATTTTGAAAATTTGAGTACAAGATGGACTTTAATTTGGAGGTGGCTAACGTGCTTCGCGGAGAGATGTGAACGTAGAGGAATATAAACTTTTGGATTGATGAGGTAAAGAGAATATACATGTATGTATGAGAGAGAATGAGAGAAGAAGGAGGAGGAGGTTGGAGAGAGAGAATGGTAAACCAAATAAATAAAAAGTTAGTCTCATAATTATAAATAAATTAAAATTTTAATATTTTTAAAAATTGAGTCCTACCTTATCACATCCGCAATACGTGCCAAAGAGGTTTACAAAAATAACAAAAATATTTTAAAAAATATTAGGTCAGTATTTATCAGAGAGAAAGGTTTAAATTTTCTAAATGTTAAAATTATAATTATTAATTCTGAAATATTATTATTATAATTGTTGATTGATGTAAAGTCTAGAGTTCTCTCCTGTCGTCTATGATAGGAGTTTTTGTCACCTTGTTCTTTAACAAGGTTTTCATTTTGACCTAAATTTTCTCTTGTCATATTTCTTTCCCTTATTTCATTTGAGTCTCTTTCTGTTTTCTCTTTCTTTCTCTCTATATTTTCTTTTCTTTTCTTTTCTGCATCTTTTCTATTTTTCCTCAGTTCTATTTCTGTTTCTCTTTTTTATGTGGCTATGAGTGATCTTGTTGATGTCGCTGCACTAATTGCTCAGATCAACGAACATTTGGAATTATAGGAAATGGATGGTCATATACAAGTTCTGGACAATGGTCAGAATCTTTTTGCACGTAATATTGCGGAATGGAAACATTATGTGGTTGGTCGTATTCTCACAGATAGATCCATTAATGTTCCAGCTTTTAAGCAAACTATGGCTAGCATATGGAGACCTATTAAGGGGGTTATTATTAAGCAGTTAGGTAATAATGTATTTGTTTTTCAATTTTTCATGAATTTGATGTGGAACGTGTTATGCAAGGAGGCCCATGGAGCTTTTCACAGAACTTGGTGATGGTTAAGGAATTACTGTTTGGTGAAAATCCGAAAGAAGTACATCTTACCTTTGTTGAACTATGGGTCCAGACACACATTCTGAAGAATGGTCTTTTGTTAGAAAATGTGGCGATGGATGTAGGCAATTATATTGGTGAATACTTGGAATCTGATTCAAGAAATTATTATGATTTATAGGGAAAATACATGAGGGTAAGAGTTCGTATGGATGTTCGTATTCCAATCAAATGGAGAATGCAATTATCGAAACTCGGAGTTGATTGGTTCTGGGTAGATTTTAAGTATGAGTGAATTACTCATTTTTGTTACTTCTGTGGAATTTTAGGACATTCCGATAGGTCTTGTTTCAAATTGTATGATCTTCCTAAAATTTCATGTGAGTTATTCCCTCATGGCCCTTGGTTGAGAGCCCCAATTAGAAGGCCAAATCGAATTGGTGAAAGATGGTTGCGATCTGAAGATGAAGCAAGGCGTCCTTCACAAAACAATGATAATGTTGCTGCTAAGGAGGGTAGTAGCTCGAGCTTTATGTGTAACACCCCACTCCCGAGTGACCCGAACCCGATATCATGGGTGATATCCGAGTTCGTGCCCCGCGAGGGTGGAGTACTACATCAGTCGGTAAAACTCAGTATATAATTTTTTTTATTATTACAAACATTGGCCCGGTAAAAACAACGGTAAAAACAGTAAGTAATTTAAGCCCATGTGCACAATAAACTATTTCCAGTTATTACAGACAGTCAACACTAATTACAGTCAGGCAA
>JANZLX010000006.1:26717779-26729784 GCA_025531955.1 Erythroxylum orinocense | reverse complement strand
AGTTGATATTAAGAAGAATTATTAAGGGTATATTAGGTAGTATGTATTTATTAGGTTACGTTCCATCCTAAACTCCCCAAATCGGAGGTTTCTTATTTTCATTGTTTAGGATGGAATGGAACGTAACATGAAACCCTCCGCTTCCATCCCATTTCATTATGAAATCCTCAAATAAACGATAGAAACATGTTACGTTCCATTCTCTTCCATCCCAAACCCTTAAACCAAACAGAGCCTAAGGGAGTGGAAGGCTGCTCTTGATATTAAAGCAACACCAATTTTACCAAGACCAAATACTGTATGGGGTCCTCCGAATGTGGGTGCTTTAAATGTAATGTTGATGTATCTATAGTATCTGGGCAGCGGTGATATGATATGAGTATGATTTTGAGGGATTCAAATGGAAGGTGTATGATGGGGAAGATGATGAAAGTTTCAGGTTTAAGAGATTCCACTTTAAGAAAAGCGTTGACATTTCGAGCAGCTCTTAGTTTGCTGAAACGAATTCAGATAAAGTGTGATATTATGGAATCTGATTCTTTACTTTTAATAAATACTTTACAGTCTGCTACAATTGATTTCTCTTATTTTGGTTCAATTGTGCAAGATTGTAAATATCTTTTGTCTATGTTACCAGCAATAGTTATTCGATATTTTCGAAAACCAGTAAATCAATCAGCTCATAGTATTGCACGTGCTGCTAGTTCTATGCCTGATTTAGAACGGAGGTTCATTATTAAAAAAAAGAAGTGAAAAGTGACCCTTTTGCTTACAAAAATTGGAACACGCCGTATTATCAGATATTCCGATTGGGGTTCTAAGCCCATGCATTCCCATTTTTTACCTTAGTCCAGTCAATGCTCACCTCATATTGATCACAATGACTTATATGGTCTTGGGCGTTTATCATACATTCTTAGGCCCACATTTCGGGAACGCCAAGTTTTCACTCTTCCTTCTCATATTGCTCAGGGTTTTAGACTCCAAACTGTATTTTCTCACTAAGAAAATGCCTCCTCTAGTCTCCCTGCAACTCCGGCGACTACTCCACCGCGCTCTTCCCTCTTCTCCAGCGTCAAACCAGATCTTCTCTTCCCAGTTAGCCCTTACCCATCTTTCCAAATTCCAACTCCTACGACCCTCTCTCATCAACTGCTTCTCTTCCTCCGGCAAAACCCCAAATCATGACATTTCTGACACAGATCCTCTAGCACAGTCCATTTCTGCGGAGCTCCTCAAACTACCTGATACAGATTCGCTTCCCATCTCAGAAAGACTCAATCTTAACTTTTCTCACGTCGCTAGCAAAGTAACCCCTTCACTTATCTTGCAAACGCTCAATCTTTCTTTTGAAGCTGGCCGTACAATTATGGGGTTCAACCAGTGGCTAGTCTCGGCGGTAAATTTCAAGCATACTGATGAGAGTATGTCGTTTTTCATTGACTACTTTGGTCGGAGGAAGGATTTCAAAGCAACGCATGAACTGCTTCTCGAGGGTAAGCCTGTTATTGGGATTAAAAGCTTTGAATCGACGATCGATAGGCTTGTCAGAGCTGGTAGGCCAGCTCAGGTTGTTGGGTTTTTCGAGAGGATGGAAAGTGATTATGGGTTGAAGAGAGATAGGGAGTCTCTCCGATTGGTAGTGCAAAAGTTGTGTGACAAAGGGTATGCGAGTCATGCAGAGAAAATGGTGAAGAATTTGGCGAATGAGATATTTCCTGACGAGGGCATTTGTGATCTGCTGATAAAAGGCTGGTGTGTTGATGGGAAACTTGAGGAAGCTAAGAGATTGGCTGGTGAAATGTATAGGGGTGGCTTTGAGATTGGTACAATGGCTTATAACGCTATTATTGATTGTGTTTGTAAGCTATGTAGAGAGAAAGATCCCTTCAGGATTGATTCTGAGGTTGAAAACGTGTTGGTTGAGATGGACATTCGTGGGGTTCCACGAAATGTGGATACTTTCAATGTGCTAATTAGCAACCTGTGCAAGATAAGAAGAACTCAGGATGCTATGAATTTGTTTTACAGGATGGGTGAATGGGGGTGTTACCCTGATGAAACTATATTTGTTGTTCTAATCAAGAGTTTGTATCAGGCAGGTAGAGTAGGTGAAGGTGACGAGATGGTTGATAGAATCAAGAGTGCAGGATTTGGAGATAAGCTAGACAAGAAGGTATACTATGGATTCTTGAAGATTTTGTGTGGAATTGAGAGGATTGAGCATGCTATGACCGTGTTTAAGAAGATGAAGGCGGATGGGTGCAAACCTGGATTGAAGACTTACGAGCTGTTGATAGCAAAATGGTGTGCACATAATCGACTTGACATACCGAATGCTCTATTTAATGAAGCAAAGAGTAATGGAGTACCTGTTACTCCCAAAGAGTATATGATAAACCCCAAGTTCGTGAAGAAGCCTAAGGCTGAGAAGACAGGGAAGAAAAGGGAAACATTGCCTGAAAAAATGGCAAGGAAGAAGAGTCGGCTTAAGCAGATTAGACTAAGTTTTGTAAAGAAACCAAAAAGAATGATGCGTCGAGTTGCTTGATCTCGAAGTAGTTTCGGCACAGAGTGGTAGTGCAGTGAGTATGACCATTGGTGGTTATTTTTGTTTCCAAACAATTAGCTTCAGGTGCAGATTTTTATTCTGGATGGCAGAAAAGATACAAAAAAATGTTAGAACCAGGAATGAGTATATCAGAAAATGGCATGTTTGTGTTAAGACACAGCTTTCGGTCTTTTGCTTTTGATTACACTGTCCGCTTGATTAATACAGATTGTAGGAGTGGTAATTTAATAATTTATGTAATTGAATATTCGGAGAGGTGACATCAAAATTTTCCCCGTGTTTGTCCATTCTAGTTGAGGTGCAGTTGGCTGAGGGTAGATATGTTAATAGCTGTGATGGCTTCAACTTTGACTGTTAAAGACTTGTGTTGAGGATATATATGTTAACAGTTGTGGTTGGCATTAGCCATCGTTCACCAAACTGTAATTGGCTTATCCATAGAAATCATCTTCTCGCGTTTTTGAGGGTAGATTTAGTTGTAGACTTCTTCTAACAGACGGTAGGAAAGTTGAAACATCTATACTTCTATGCCTGGACATTTGGTTGAGCCACTTATCAAATATCAGATTTATTATTCTTTCTGACTCGTTATCCCAGAGGGCAGCGAATGATTGGTAATAACTTTTAGTTATGTTTTTCTTTGTTGGGAGTTTTCAATAACGGAAACAGAATTTGTTTTAGATATGTGTCGTGGACTACTGTGAGAATATTTTCAAGAACTTAGATCCAAGGTATTTGTTTGGACCAGTGAACAGTGCATAAATATGTTTATTATAAAATGCACACACACATGAATATATTAAAAGCAAAGTATTGAATAACAACAGCAGAACTAGTCCTTCGTTTCCATTTTTAGCAAAAAGAAAGGTTTAACCAAATGAACTAAAACTTATCATTTTTTTTTAAAGGAAGACAACAAGAAATTACAGAATAAGTCGAGGGAAATTAATTCCCGACAAATCCTCTAACAGGATGTTGTGGCATCCAACGAGTGAAGAAGGAAAAAAAGTAACGACATCAAAATGATTGGCATAGTTAGCGAGCCAAACCGCACATCTGTTGCTTTCTCGATAAACGTGCCGATGAATAACAATCTAGTTCCTGGTGAACAACTCGTGAATGCTCCGGACAAGAGGGTGGACCGACCTGGATCGCTGATCAACAAAGGAGAGGAGATTAACCACAGCCTGGGAATCAACTTCAAGCTCAATCCGGCGATGACGTAACCGCCAAGCCATGGTCAAGCCATTATGCACTCCCCAGACTTCTACATCCTTGGACGAGCACCATCCGATATTATGTGCGAAGCCACCCCGCCATTGGCCGTCACTGTCGCGCAAAGCACCCCCGGCGGTGGTCGTCATCGTGGACCGTTTAGAGGTGCCATCAGTGTTGAGCTTGATCCACTCCGGCGAAGGTTTCTGCCACCCGATATGACTCTCATGACGAGGCGGGGTTCCAGTAGTCGTCTTCTGGCGGTGCCATCTGACCGCACGCCGGAGACAACCTGCATAAGACAAAATAATAGCCCGAGGTGAAGAAGGCCAAGTGAACATTTCTTCAAAGAGGACCTGATTCTTCCATATCCAGAGGAACTAACAAGAAATACCAAAGAGAGTCGCCCAATCGTGTCGGAGAACTTGATGACGGTGTTGAAGGTTATGGAGGAGCCAATCCTGCAGCGGAGAAGTGAAGAAATTGGTGGGAATCGAAAAAGCATTCCACAATTTTCGAGCATGAGGACAGTCGCGGACCACGTGAAGCGAGGATTCCGCGCTGCGACAATGATAACAAGCGTCATCCGTGGTGCAATGCATCCGGACCCGATCCTGATTCGTGAGCAGGCAGTCGTGACCAAGGAGCCAGAGGAAGGAATAAATGCGGGCTGGGCCCGACCACTTCCAAATGAAGTGCCAAACGCCCCGGTCCTCCTATTCGGCGTTGTCCCGGCTCAAGTTATAAGTGGACGCGACCGTGAATTGACCAGAGTCGAAAATGCCCCAGATCAGTGTATCCGACCTTAGAGAAGGCAAAGGAGGAAGCGTGCCTGCAATGATTCTACAAATGAGTAAAGGGAGGAAGGGTTCAAAGGATTCTCAGTGCCAATGGCCATCTCTAGTAACATATTGGCTGACAGTGTGAGGCCGAAGGGAGGCAAGAATCGACTAGACAACTTGGGAGATAAGGGATCCAATACCCGAGATCCATGGGTCAAACTTATCCTTTAAACATAAACTCCATCCAAAGCCGGACCCCCATACCTTAAAATGATTATGAAACTTTGGCCTTATTCGGTGAAAAACTGATAATCTCTTTTTTAATTGATTAATTCATTTTAACTTGTTGACTTTATAAAAAAAACTAATTGAATTGTTTAGTAAAGAACTGATTGAATCAGCTGATTACCCAACAAGATCTTTAATTTCTAAATCCATTATAATTGAGTTTCTTGTTCTATCCATAAAAATTTCAACCCTAAACTCTCATTCATTAGTTGGAACATTCTTGTGTTTTTAAATCGACAGGCAACTGGATGTCGGAGAGGCATATCCTTTAGTCGTCGTACGCTTGTAGAAAAAACAACTGTTTCCATTACACCAAGTTTAGCCCGCACCAATTACAGGAAATTTCTCCCATAAAGGTTAGATTTTTACTATTCGCCCCTGCCCGTTCAATTTAGCTTACACAGAACTAGTGCTTCTAAGCACTCATGGGTATTCAAAGGTAGCTTGAACTCACTCTATGCAATACCCAACGAGGAAACCCTTGTATACCATCTCTTTTATTCCAATCCTTTTTCGGCACTATCTTCATTCCTTCAAGGATAATTGGGAACTGAACCGGAGAGCTTCCTGGGATAGTAACTAGTAGCCAGTAAATTGACTTTTGAAAACACACAAGAAACTTGAGTTGTTGGGAATGGCATGCCTCAATCAAGATTAACAAATGAATCCAACAATATTCGTAGTCAATGTTCCAACACTTTTATCAACAAACTGCAGCTAAGAGAAAGAAAACTTAATGTAGACATGCAGAAGTACAAGGAAAATCCCATATCAATCGTTGATATCAGATGGTTTCCATATTAAGGATGTACTTGTCCATCCCTAAAGTTGATGCAGCTTTCAACTTAGAAAGCTGGAAAGTGATGTACAGCAGTAATGGATAAAACAAATGGAACCAACCAAATTACAGGTTGAGGTTAACTGGCGAGTGACTACTGGCAAAATCGGTAAAAATGTGCCCCCCTTCCGTGTGCTATATAACTAAGAGGGCGTATACTAAAATCTAAGTTACTAACCTGTTAAAAGCATTCCAGCCTTGTATTCTCAATAATTATAGTAAGAGGGAACACAGAAAACTTGCGCTCTTTCTGTAAACAGATGTTGTGCAATTATCTAAATAGCAGAGCCATAACTGCCGATAATTCTAACTTAATGAAACTTGCAACAATAAAACATTTCTTAACTACAACAAACTGAAAAATACAAGTCATAAACCCTAACCAAAGGCATATTGAAGGGAAGCTCTAGGCTGATGCTGCTCTAACTTGGGTTGTCTAAGCAATAGAACAAGGGTAGAAAACTAAGTCAATTCTGGCCTTTTACATATGTCAACTTGCAGTAATATCTTTCTCCCTACTGATCCTTGAGATGTAACATTCCATAAAGCAAGAAAATTGACCTGGAACCTTGATGGTAAAACTTAAGCACATATGTCTACCTTGCATAAGGATGGTATCGACTACTGCTACCGTACCCTGCCCTACTACCATAAAGACCTCCTGCACCTGTGTAACTAGGTCCTTGGCCTGAATTATAACCAGTACCAGAGCCTGACACACCATAGTTTCCATAAACCCCAACATCACGTACATATCCACCTAAACCATCTGGACCAAATCCCCCCGCATAGGAACCAAATCGGCTAGAATAGCCAAATGATGGTTCTCCACGATAATTGCCAAGGCCGCCTTCACCTAAAGCTCCATAATTTCTGCCAAAATCAGTAGCACCACCGTATCCACCATAACCAAGCCTACCACTATAACCTCCTAGTGATCTATAGGAAGGAAGGCCAAAGCCACCACTTCCATAACCACCATAATCATCAAATCCACCAAATCCACCATCATATGAACGTGTCCTAGAGTCACTGCCAAATGCAGGACCTGAAGCCGGGTTTGAGGCTTTCTTTGGTTCAGCCTTCTTGATTTCAACCTACAACAAAGAAGGAAGTTAACCTAGATTTCCAGTACACAGATATCCTTTTGACAGCCTGCTGGAGTAAAAAATTGGGCAGCCAAAAAGTCAAGAAACTGTAATAATATATAATCCATAAACATATCAAGCATATTGCTCTTCTCTCCTTCCTTTTCTGATAATCCATGACAGCCATTACAGTAACATACTTTAATGGTTTCAGTCATAAAACCTATACATTTACATACAACTGATTTTATATGTACCCATTCCACATAACTCACCTGAGTGCCTGCCATATCAATCATTTTGCCGTTAGCAAGCAAATCATCTACTACTTTTTCACTATCAAAAACAATAAAACCAAATCCCCGAGAGCGCTTGGTAGCATGATCACATATTATCTCATGTTCCATCACTTTCCCAAACTTTGAGAAGAACTCCTTCAAGTCATCTAGTATTTCAGAGGAAGAAGGAAAAATCCCAGTTAATGGCATGAAGTACAAGACAAAAAATTCGATCATCCATATACATAAACCTAGACTTTATACCTTCTTTCATGGTTGTAGGAATCCCACCAACAAATATTTTCTTAGTTTTGAAGCCAGTGGTCTGTGCAGCCCCTTTTGGGATTGTTCTCTTGATCTCAACCTGATAAAAAGGCGAAGATACAAGCCAATATTACATTTATTCAGACACCAAGCAGTTAAAGTTAAATTAAACATGAAAAGGGGTCTGTGCATACTTGTTTTCCACTGATAATATGATCATCCTGAATAACAGTATCAACAACTGAAGGATCTGCATAGGTAATGAACCCGAACCCCCTAGGTCGACCCGTGTGTCGATCTTTCATTATGACATAATCCGTAACTTCCCCATACTTTTCAAAGTGCTGAAGGAATGCATCTAAAATCATATCCAACACAACACATCGGCAATCAAGCAATGGCAAGAGTACAACAAGAAACAAGAACAGCAGTTTCAGGAAACAGGCAAGTTGAGAAATTATAAAAATCTGACCTATAGTAGTGTCCCGAGCTAACCCTCCAACAAAGATCTTCCTGCACAAAGTCACCAGACAATCAAAACCCATAAATAAACCAGACTATAAAGCACAAAGAATAAGAATTCAGATGAAGAGATACTAACCCAGGGCTGGCACCGTCACCGGAAAAGTCGTCTCCTTTCTTGGAACCCATTGGAAATTGGTTTTTCTGTGCAACAGTTAGCAGAACAATCTTCGCTTATGTGAGCAAACGAGTTAGTAGACACAAAGGTCAAGACTTTGAAGAAGCAGTGCACAGGACCTGAGGCTGAAGAAATTTCCGGATGAAATCACGGCTCCACTCCGAAACAGAGACTATACCGATACGTATGTAGTGCATGTATATATCGCCGATCAGTTGGGCTTTTGGCCTTTTACTTCTCTAGTCACTTGTTATCGCTAGATGGATAATCATTATAATGGTCTTTACGGTAAGTTTACAGGGCCCATATGACAATGTCAATAAGAATTAATTTCCATCTTTTACAAATTCTCTCTTGGTATTGTTTATGGTACAAAATTCTAACAATATCAATAACGAGGCTACACCATGAGTGTTACCATAGCAAAATCACAGTAGTTTTGTGATTTATGAATCTTTAGGAGACCTGAAAGTCAAGGTAAAAACATCTAAACTTGAAGAGTCAAAAATAATCTAACAGTTGTTTCCAGAAAATATAGAGGGCTTTATCATTGGTAGTTGATTTTTATACAATTTCTCGACACATTTTATGTCTTAGACTAAATTTGCCAACTTCGATTCTACTAATAATATAATTTATAGCTTATAAGGACAACAATTCCATGCTAATATTAATAGCATCAATAAACACATTCGACAACCAAGATCTATTTTATTTAGAGCATCACAAGATTAAAGAAACATACCTCCAACACTTGGCATTTGCACCATTTCCGTGCTCCTCCAAAACTTATCAAAGAGAAAAACAATACAAACCTTTGCAAGAGAGCTTATGGTAGAAGACCCTTCCTTGTTCTCACCCAATACACATACAATGTATCTCTTAAGAAAACAACCACACCCTTATGTCATGTATATGACATGTTCTACCCTAAGGGGTAGAAAATGGGCTAATTGTCTCATTATTAATAAGATGACATGGACTATAGTTTAATGGGCCAATATATAGTAATTAGGGTACTACCATGTGCCTTAAATGCAATTAGTAAATTAACTATCCCATTATGGTTATTAAATATATATTAGGCAATTCAATTTGTGGGTAGGCATATGGAATTAAATTGTGATTATATTAGTCCACTAACAATGTATTATTTCTAACAAGGTCTTCTTCAGTGAACAAACGTAGAGGTCTCACCAGCGTCGTTGCCAATGTCCAATCCTGAAGCAATAAGGCAGTGTATGTTACCAGCTGCTAGAAGATAATAGGGTTTCAGGAGTTCTTTAGTCTTTACCTCAATTGGGCTAAGTTGATACAATCTGGATTTTAAAAACATAGGCCCAGGAATGAGAGTTGTTGGAGCATTGTTAGTTCCATTATCGTACGTGCAGTGGCTGTCCATTGAGAACCTGCGCTTCTGAACGACTGTGACCATAACATGTCAACTTTGGCTATACAAATCCATACAAGCTTCTTTTTCTTGTGATTTTAATTTTAAATTTTCAAATAAAATAAAAATATATTTAATTATTAGTATTAATATATAATTTTTACTTCTAATAATAATAAAATAATAGATAAAAATTACAGGCAAATAAAATTTTTAATTAATTAATTAATTGTATCTTGAGCTCATATTATATTTATAAATATTCATCATACTTTACTAAGGGGCTGTTTCTTTCTATTTTTTCTTTCGTTTTTTGTTGTCATTTTTGTAAAAAAAAAGGTAAGTAAAACGCGTTTGGTTTATTTTGTTGTGATTTTTTATTTCTGAAAATAAAAAAACCACAATAATTTTACAGAAACCAAAAAATAACGTTTCTCTAAATTTTAACAATAAGTTTTCTTCGACAAAAAACAACATATCCCTATTTTCTATATCGAATAATAATAATAACAATAATAATAAAAGTACAAAATTTATAATAATAAGATAATTAATTTAGTATAATAAAATTAATAATATTAAAAATAATAAGTAGAAAATTTATAACAATAATTAATAAAATAAATAATAATATTATTATTATTAACAATAAATAATAATAAGAATAAATTAATAATAATAAGAATAACTTATTAACAAGTAGTAGTATTACTAGTAGTAGTAGTAGTAGTAGTAGTAGTAGTAGTAGTAGTAGTAGTACTACTACTACTACTACTACTACTAATAATAATAATAATAATAATAATAATAATAAATTAATAATAATAATTAATAATCATAATAATAATTTATTAAAAATTAATAATAATAAGAACAACTTAATAATAATAATAATAATTAATAAATAAATTAAATTAATAATAATAAGAACAACTTACTAATAATAATAATAAATAAATAAATAAATAAAATTAATAATAATAAGAATAACATAATAATAATAAAAAAACCAAACATATTTTTGTTTTTAGTTTTTATTAAAAATTTCAATGAAACAAGTTTTTGTTTTCAGCTTTTATATTTCAAATTTCAACCAAATAGGTTTTCATTTTTTTAGAAAAAAAGAAACTAAAAACAGAAAACAGAAATAAAAAACAACAACAGAAAAACAAAAGTGGAACTAAACGACCCCTAAGAAAATAAGTAAAAACTTGTACATTTTTTATTTATAAACTAATATTATTTATCGATATATCGATAATATTCTTAAAATATGAAATTTATATAATTTTAATATATTCTAAATTTAAAATATATTTATAATTATTGTAAGAAGTAAAGTAAACTTTGTATTAAAACTATTTCATAAAGGGGTATTTATTCATGAATTTACACAATAATATACAAAACAATGTTTTTTGTAATTAATTATATAAATATAAAACGTATAAAACATATATGTTATATGTTAATATGTAGCATCAAACTTAAGATAGGAAATTGTGAGGTATATAAAATTGCTAACTAATTGGCGATAAAGGGTATCATCATTGAAGAGAGTCTCATCAATAACAAAGTGATAAACATTGGATTCAAGAGGAGTGGAAGTAGTCTTGGTATCAGTAATATTTGATCGAGAGATAAGATCTGTGACATTTTGCTTGTGAGAGATAATAGACGGATTCATTATATGAAACTTCGAGACCCAAAAAATAACTCAAATTGCCCAAATCCTTCAGCTTAAAGTGTTGATATAAAAATGATTTAAGAGTCGAAATACCTTAAGTATCACCATCAGTAATTATCATATCATCAACCATAAAGAAAAAGAAGAATGTACCTTTGAGTCGTTTTGCGAATGAATAAGACATGATCATAAGAGTTATACTGAAAACTAAGGAGACCAATGATGGAACTAAATTTGGCAAACCGGACTTGAGGAGTTTGTTTCAATTCGTACAAGGCTTTGCAAAGCCGATAAACCTTATTGGGTGGATGATCAGAACTAGGTAAAGATTGTATGTACACTTTATTCTATAAAAACACCATTACAAATGCATTCTTAACATCCATTTGGAATAATGGTTAACGTTTGCTAGAAGCAAGTGCTAGAAGAATACGAATTAATGTTAAACGTGCTACATAAGCAAACATTTCCTTATAGTCAATATCATACCCTTGGGTAAATCCTCTATTAACTAGTCAGACTTTGCATTACTCAACTAATCCATTAGTTCGAGTCTTAATTTTGTAGACCCATTACAGCCAATACCTTGAAGGTAAGTCAACCATGTCGTAAGTATTGGTGCTAATAAGTGTCTATAATTTTTCTGCTATTGCTTGCTGCCATAAAGGTTCAGAACTTGCCTTGCGATATTTGTGAGGTTCATATAAGGAGATAATAGTAGAATAAATATGAAAATATTGAAGATGAACAGAAGGTTGACTTACTCAATTGCTACGACGAAGAACTAGTTGAGATATAAGAGGTTCTGATGAATGAAAAGATATGGAGGAATTGTTTGAAGGAGGTAATGGAACGACAATTGGTGGAGATATGGTGGGATAAAATGTAGGTTGTGTTGAACTGTTAGAACTATTATATGATCCTGCAAGAGAAATGTTAGGGAATAAGGATATAGTAGGATCA